>JBBDGP010002050.1:2240000-2692942 GCA_037952835.1 Lithobates septentrionalis
TGGTCGTTTGGTCCTGAGGCAGGCAAAACACCTCTTACATGGAAAGAAACCATTTCTAGAGAAAAAAGTAAAAGGTTTCTTGGGTGGATCCACAACATTTTTTACTATTAAATCCCTAATCGTCGGTGCCTTTTTATATATAAATCTCGGGTTCTTAGGGAGGATTTCTTGCAGTTGCTTATCTGACCGTAGAATATGCCAGTGGCGCTTTATTATTCTTTCAATTTTTCTGTATTGTACATTGAAGTCTAGAATCAAAGGTATCCCCTCTACTGGATTTCGCGGTTGCGTGATTTTTTCTTTAATCAATTCGTTCCGATCCAATTTGGAGACTTCATCGATTTTGGTCTTGATAAATTTCTGATCATAGCCTTTGGCCGTGAATCTGTCTCTCATTTTCTCTGCCTGTTCGAAGTATGTGTCTATTTTGGTGCAGTTTCTCTTTATCCGCATCAATTGCCCTTTCGGGATATTGTAAATCCAATTTTTATGGTGGCAACTTGTGGTTGGGAGGTAGCTGTTTCTATCAACTCCCTTAAAGTGCGTTTTCGTGCTAAATGTGGAGTTGTTAAGTGAAATCTCAAGATCTAGAAAGTTGATTTTTTCTGAACTGACATCCCAAGTTAATGAGATGTTTCTATCATTGTCGTTGAGTTTCATGAGAAATTCAATAAGATGTCCTTTTTCTCCATCCCATAGTATGACAATGTCGTCAATATATCTTTTATATATGACGAGTTGACTTGGACGTTCGCTAAACACATTGTATTCTTCCCACTGTGCCATGAACAGGCCGGCTATGCTCGGGGCAAATCTGGCACCCATGGCCACCCCAGTCTGTTGGTGGTAGTAGGATCCATCGTACCAGAAATAGTTATTCTTTAGACTATATTCTAGACATTTGATAAGGAATTTTCTCTGTGTGCACGGGAGTTCAGTATATTTCCTTAAACCCCATTTTGCTGCTTCACAGGCCCTATGGTGGGGGATAATTGTGTATAACGCTGATACATCAGCCGTGGCCATAACCCATGATCTATCCTCTCCTTGGATGTTGTCTATAACCCTTAGCATCTCTTTACTGTCTTTCAGATAAGCTTCGGTTTTCTGAACTGCCGGCTGTAGGAAAGCATCTATATACTGGCCCATCCTGGCTGTAATTGACTCTATGCCATTCACTATCGGCCTAGGTGGTGGGTCAGTTTTATTTTTATGTAGTTTAGGGACTGAATAGATAATTGGCGTCCGACAGGATTCTGGTATGAGAAATCTCGCTTCTTTTTTGTTTAGTATCGCCTTTTTCACTCCCAGATGGACCACTTGCTCGAGCGATTTGCGGCATCCAAAGACTGGATTCTTCAATAGTTTTGTGTAGGTATTGCTATCATTCAGCATGGTGGTCATTGTATTGTGATATTGTTCTTTAGAAAGTATCACAATACCTCCTCCCTTATCTGCCGGTCGGATGACAATGTCTTGCCTTTTGGACAATTTGCGGATTCCACTTTTGATATGATTAGGTTCTTCTTTTCTCTTGATTTTTACTTCTTTAATTTCATCCAAAACAATTTTTTTAAAAACATCAATGTGTTTATTATCTTTTGCT
Organism: Lithobates septentrionalis; assembly: GCA_037952835.1. Lineage (NCBI taxonomy): Eukaryota > Metazoa > Chordata > Amphibia > Anura > Ranidae > Lithobates > Lithobates septentrionalis. Next base: position 2,241,607 of record JBBDGP010002050.1, read on the forward strand.
GGCGGGTTAAAAACTGATTTGTTCCTGAGTGAACTATGTAAAAAACCATTATCTGGTGGCTGTGTTACTCTAGATATTGGGGGATTTCCTACCATGTATTTTTGTATATTTAATTTTCGTACAAATTTCTGGATTCCAATGTAAGTCTCGAATTTATTAAGGTTTTTTGTGGGTGCATATTTCAACCCTTTATCGAGTACCCCAATTTCTTCATGTGTCAATGTCAGCCCACTAATGTTAAAAATCCCCTCTCCTTTTATTCTCTCTTTCTTTTGCTGTCTCTTTCCAGATCTTCGTCCTCTCTTTTTTCGGGGCTTCTTCTGGGGCCCCGCATTTCGTCTGGATATCTCACTGGATGGTTCTCCCTGCTCCGGTCTAAAAAAGGCCTGTTTGATTCTTGGTCTCCGTAAGGTGGAGGGTAGGGTCTTATTGATCTTTCATCTCCTTCTCTGTTATCCAGGGGAGCATAATAATTATAAGTAGGGATAGGGCTCCGCTCATCCTGCCTGTAGTTCCTATATGGTGGCCCTCTTCTATCATCATATCTAGAATCTTGTATGGGACTTCTCTCTCTTGGTCTATAGTATTCCAAATCTCTGTTCTCCCTGTATTCTTGCATAGGTCTCCTTTGGTCTCTATGTTCATACGGTGGGCCTCTATAATCTCGTTCTTCGTATGGGGGCTTGTACCAATTATTCCGACTGTAGGGCCTTCTGTAATTCTTCCCATAGTATGGTTTTCTTCCTCCATTCCGTGGTGTCCGATTACTTTGTTGGGGCCTCCTGTCATTTCGATATGGTGTATAGCTTTGGTATTCATTGTTTCTTCCATCACTCCCTCTTTGTCTAGGTGTCATGGTTCTATTTTCTTCTCTAGGCTCTTGATGGCTTCTGACTTCCGTGGCTGGCCTGAGTGGTTCATTTTGTGGTTGAGGATGGAGTCTTACCGTCAGGTGTTCACCCGTACAGGTGCATGCAGCTTTTCCTCCTCTAGCCGTTTCCATACTTGATAGCGCAGGAATATCTCTGACATTCTGTTCCCTATCAATACCCTTAACGACATTCAGGGTTTGGGTTAGGAATTCTCTGTTATACCCTTTTTCCACAAAGCGGTTCATCAGGACTCCGGTTTGTTCCAAGAACTGTGAGTTGTCAGTACAATTCCGTTTGAGCCGTAAAAATTGGCTCTTAGGAACAGACCTGAGCCAGGAGCTATGATGGCAGCTGCTCAAAGGAATGTATGAATTCCGGTCTGTTTGCTTAAAATAGGTGGAGGTTACAAACCGGTCCCCTTGTATACCAATATTGAGGTCCAAAAAATGGATGTTGGACTGGCTGGCTTCAAAGTTAAGTACAATGCCTCTATTGTTGGAATTAAGTTCCTCCATAAAGAGGTCGAGGTCACTGCGATTGCCATCCCACAGGAGGAGGATGTCGTCAATGTACCTAGCCCACAGTTTTAGCTGGGGCCTCTGGCAAACATGGACGACATCCTCCTCCCACAGGGCCATAAACAGGTTCGCGAGACTGGGGGCATATTTAGCCCCCATCGCAACTCCACGGTCCTGTCCTCTCTGAATGCCAGTCAAAGCTCCTGTCATTAAATAAAATGGTTAGCTTACAGTCCTGTTTACACCTTGGTTTTGCTTGGTGCTTTGATGAGGTTTTGGTGGGGCTTCAAGCAAGCTTTGCCATAGACTTCTATGGAAGCTTTGAAGACGCTTTGAAGCACCACTGAAGCTACATGGGGTATAATTTTTGAAGCGAAGCCAAAGCAAAGCAAAAGCAAGTGTAAACAGGACTGTAAGCTGACCATTTTATTTGGTGACAGGGGCTTTGACTGGTGTTCAGAGAGCTTTAACAAAGCGTGTCCGAAACCTTGTTTTGAAGCAAGTGTAAACTAGCCTTTAATGTGTGTTGAAGCCGAAGCAAGTATAAATGAGCCCTTACTATATTTCTTCTGTATGGTATTAATTATGTATGTAAAAATGTATTAATGAGAGTGAAAGAAAATCCCAAACTTTGGGTTTGTCACCAGAACAAGAAAAGAGGGGAAATCTTCCTATGGGGACACTCGTTCCGGTGACAACCTGGGATTCCCTCACTTTGGAGGGATTTCCTCTCACTTCCTATGTGGTTCCAGTTTTTCAGGGGTAGCTGTAGTTTTTGTTTAACCATTTCATTTTGGAAGCAAGATTAAAGTGATTGTAAACTATTGCCTTGTAAAACAACACATTCACTTTAAAATAGAAATAAAAGGCAAAAGATTTTTATATAGATATTAAGAAAACATTCTAAATACACGTTTTCCCTTTTTTATAAGTGGTCACATTCCCTCTCCCTGTGCTTACTTAGCCAGCTTTTATTTTAATTTGGCTAAAATTTACAATAAAAGTTCTACTTTAGGCCTTAATAGGTAAGATGTGTGGTGAATATAGACCTTATTGACAAAAAATGTTTGTCTTTAGTTATATTTTAGACTTAAAATGATGGAGAACAGGCACCATTGACAGGCTGTTATTGCTGTCTGTGCCTTGTAAGGGAGATTCACTCTCTATGAGCATCCTGATTACCAATGTCACCAAGACTTAACGTGGAAGTTAAGTCCACTTTCTTTGAGGAGCAGAGCCACATGACGTCATCACGCCCGAAAGTTGCGTATCGGCCATTTTAACATATACTCTTCAGATGTCCATTCTTAAGGGGGAAATGTGTATGCAATAATTTCTTGCTTGTGCACGGGATTCAAGTGCACTTTGTTTGTGAGTATCATTTAATCGTTTATTGAATAAATGGTTTTATCTGAACATATTACTATGGAAAGTGTTTTTTGTTGTATTTATGCTACTGAGTGATACATATCCCAAGGCATTGTTTTGGGGATTCTGTTCTCACCTGCTCCTTGGAGGATTGATGCAATTACATACAGTGCCTTGAAAAAGTATTCATACCCCTTGAACTTTTCCACATTTTGTCATATTACAACCAAAAACATAAATGTATTTTATTGGATTTTATGTGATAGACCAACACACAGTGGCATATACAGTTGTGCTCATAAGTTTACATACCCTGGCAGAATTTGATTTCCTGGCCATTTTTTAGAGAATATGAATAATAACACAAAATATTTCTTTCACTTATGGTTATTGTTTGGCTGAAGCTATTTATTATAAGTCAACGGTGTTTACTCTTTTTAAATCATAATCTCAACAGAAACTACCCAAATGACGCTGATCAAGAGTTTACATACCCTGGTGATTTTGGCCTGATAACATGCACACAAGTTGACACAAAGGGGTTTGAATGGCTAGTAACGGTAACCATCCTCACCTGTGAGCTGTTTGCTTGTAATTAGTGTGTGTGTACAAAAGGTCAATGAGTTTCTGGACTCCTGACAGACCCTTGCATATTTCATCCAGTGCTGCACTGACATTTCTGGATTCGGAGTCATGGGGAAAGCAAAAGAATTGTCAAAGGATCTGTGGGAAAAGGTAGTTGACCTGTATAAAACAGGAAAGGGATTTAAAAAGATACCCAAGGAATTGAGAATGCCAATCAGTAGGGATGAGCCGTACACCCCCTGGTTCAGTTTGCAGCAGAACATGCGAACAGGCAAAAAATTTATTCGAACACGCGAACACCGTTAAAGTCTATGGGACACGAACATGAATAATCAAAAGTGCTAATTTTAAAGGCTTATATGCAAGTTATTGTCATAAAAAGTGTTTGGGGACCTGGGTCCTGCCCCAGGGGACATGTATCAATGCAAAAAAAGTTTTAAAAACAGATGTTTTTTTGGGAGCAGTGATTTTAATAATGCTTAAAGTGAAACAATAAAAGTGAAATATTTCTTTAAATTTCGTACCTGGGGGGTGTCTATAGTATGCCTGTAAAGTGGCGCACGTTTCCCGTGTTTAGAACAGTCCGAGAGCAAAATGACATTTCTAAAGGAAAAAAAGTCATTTAAAAGTACTCGCGGCTTGTCAGAGAAGTACTTACCGAGGCCGAAATGCCGAGAGCGGTTCACCCTTGCGACTAAGCGCAGTCCACCCCTTTGAGGTGAGACAGGGAGTGGATGCACAAAGAGGCACAGGCTACCCAGGAAACAGGAGGTTGCTGGCATGAAGTCCTTGTCAGAGGGGAGTAGCTGTGCAGCGACTGGCAGGTAGAGGGTAAGCCGGAGCGGGTACAAGAGAAAGTCCAGAACCAGGCTGAGGGTCAAACACACCGGATTAGTATATCCAAATACAGGCTAAGGTAGTGCGGCAGGAGACACAAGAGAAGTCCAGGATACAAGCAATGGTTCAAGAGCAAGGAGACAGCAGGCAGGTCCGGGTCACAGGCAGAGGGTCAAATACTGGAGAAGAGCGGAATCCGTATAACAAGCCAAGGGTCAGGTTCAGGAGACAAGCAGAATAGTCAAGGTCAATCCGGGTCAAAGGCAGGTAATCAGGTAACAACAGGAAGCAGAGATACACAGGAAGCTGAAGACAAACCAGCAATTGCTCTGTGTGCCAGAGTCCTTTTTATAGGCCAGCCCAAGGGTTATGTGGGACGTGCGCATGTGCGTGCGTCGGATTGCCGGCCCGCGAATGCGCATGCGCCGGAGCGTTGTTCCGCCGCGCATGCGCGCAGGAACACGGCTTTGATGTCTGGAAGCAATATTCCCCTGACAGTGCCCCCCCCGAGGGGTGGTCTCCGGACACCCAAACTGATCATCAATTCAGGATGTTCCTGATGAAAGGTCTGGACTAAACGTGGGGCATGCACATTTTTAGAAGGTTCTCAGGAATTGTTCTCAGGGGGATACGCCTTCCACTTGATTAGGTACTGGAGCTGTCTTCCCCTGTTTCTACAACTCAGTATACTTTCTACCTCAAATTCATCTTCACCGTCCTTGGAGGAGGTGGTTCTTCTCTGTCCGGGAAAGGACTAGGGATCCTAGGTTTCAGAGGAGATGTGTAAAAAACTGGCTGTATTTTGTACGAGTTGGGCAGGGCCAATTCGAAAGCTACAGGATTGATCATCCTTTTGATCTTGAAGGGCCCTATGAATTTTTGGTCCTAATTTCCGTGCTGGAACTGGCAATCTAAGGTTCACAGCTGACAGCCACACTTCTTCACCCACCTTGAAGACTGGATTCTCTTTCCTTCCTTTATTGTAATGCTTGCTGTAGTCATCTTGGGCCTTTTGCATAGCTTTCTGGATCTTCCGAAAATTCAGCTGGATGGAGCTTACACAGTCTTGTACCGCAGGGATGGATATTTCTGAAAGAGAATTCGGGAGAAATGAAGGATAAAAGTCAAGATTTGACCAGAAAGGTGTCTGATTAGTGGCAGAATAAATTGAATTATTGTACGCAAACTCGGCGTATGGTAGGAGGGAGGACCAGTCATCTTGGGAGTCGGAACAAAAGCAGCGGAGATACTGCTCCAGAGTCTGGTTCGTTCTCTCTGTCTGTCCGTTGCTCTGTGGGTGGTATGCAGAGGAGAGGCAAATTTTCATTTCCAAAGATTTACCGAGTTCCTTCCAGAACTTAGATGTAAACTGGACCCCTCTGTCTGAGGTGATACTGACAGGAACACCATGAAGCCTAACAACTTCTTTGAAGAAAATATCAGCTGTAGCTGAAGCAGAGGGAGTGCCCACAATGGGCAGGAAATGTGCCATTTTGGAGAGACGGTCAATGATAACCAGGATAGAAGTGAACCCTCCTGAGGGCGGTAGATCCACAATGAAATCCATGGAAATGTCTGCCCATGGACATTCAGGAATGGGCAGTGGTCTTAGCAAACCCAATGACTTCATATTTGACCCTTTACTGCGCTGACATGGAATACAGGAAGCCACATAGTCCTTACATTCTTGTCTCCAGCCCGGCCACCAGAAGGAACGGGATACTAATTCAACAGTCTTTAGTGTTCCAAAGTGGCCTGCCAGTTTATGGTCGTGACATGTCTTCAGAATTAGAGATCTTGCTTCTGGTGGGACAAAGATCTTTCCCCGAGCCCAAAGAAGGTCACTTTTTTCTGCAAGAAAGGCATTTTAGGGTCAGAAAAGTGACTGGATGCAACTTTAATAGTGGTCAACATATCAGTCTGAGTAATCATACAAAAATTCTGTGGAGATAAAATGGTGCTGGTTTCAATTTATTGGGTGGTTTCATGGAACATTCGAGTGCATCCGCTTTACCGTTTTTTGAGCCGGGCCTGTATGCAATGTGGAAATTAAATCTCGAGAAAAAGAGAGCCCACCGAGCCTGTCTGGGTCTTAAACGCTTGGCTGTTCTGAGGTGCTCCAAGTATTTATGGTCTGTAAAAATCATGAAAGGGTGGGATACTCCCTCTAGTAGATACCTCCACTCTTCTAGAGCAAACTTGATGGCCAACAGTTCTCTATCACCAACATCGTAGTTTCTCTCTGGTGCACTTAACTTCCGGGAAGCAAAAGCTACAGGGTGCAGGAGGGCCTTGGGACCTTGCCTTTGAGAGAGGATGGCTCCAGTGGCTGTCTCAGAGGCGTCAACTTCTAGTACGAAGGGTAGGAGAGGATCAGGATGCTGTAAGACTGGCGCGGAAGAGAATAAGGCCTTCAATTTGGAAAAAGCTTCCTGTGCCTCCGAGGACCACAGAAACCGGCTACGTTGGCGTGTGAGCTGGGTTATGGGTGCTACAATTGCCGAAAAGCCAGCGATAAATCTTCGATAGAAATTTGAAAATCCTATAAAACCCTGTACTCCTTTTTTATCCATCGGAGCCGGCCATTCCTGAATTGCCTTGACTTTTTGAGGGTCCATTGCAACCCCGTTAGTGGAGATGATGAATCCCAAGAACTGAACCATTGTTTTCTCAAACTCACACTTTTCTGCTTTGAGATACAACTTGTGTTTCCTAAGGATTGCGAGGACCAGCTTAACATGGATTTGGTGCAGTTCAGGAGTGGCAGAAAAAATGAGAATATTATCTAAGTAAACGACTAGAAAGTCATCAAGGTATTCCCGGAAGATGTTGTTTACCAGGTGCTGGAAGGTAGCCAGGGAGTTGCAGAGCCCAAACGCCATTACCAAGTACTTATAATGCCCGAACCTGGACCTGAAGGCGGTCTTCCACTCATCGCCCGCCCGGATCCAGATGAGATTATAGGCCCCCCGAAGATCCAACTTGGAGAAAACCCTGGCGGATCGGAAGCGCTGAAACAATTCTGGGATAAGAGGAAGCGGGTACCGGTTTTTAATGGTAATTTTATTTAATTCTCTGTAGTCAATGCAGGGTCTGAGGGAGCCATTATTTTTTTCTACAAAGAAGATGCCGGCACCGGTGATGAGGAATGACGAATAAATCCTTTTTTTTAGGTTTTCGTCGATGTAAGCTTTGAGAGCCTTTAGTTCGGTTTCGGATAGTGGGAAGATGCGCCCAAACGGAATTTCAGAGCCTGGTAAAAGATCAAAAGGCCAGTCGTAGGACCGGTGGGGTGGTAGATGGTCAGCCTGTTGTTTATCGAAGACATCCCTATGCTCCAGGTAAGCCGAAGGTACATGCTGAAGGCTGTCAGGTACTGGTACAACAGTGGAACAAGAGGCTGGAACTGAGAGGAAACAGTGCTGGGAACAATATTTGGAGGAAAAGGAGACTCCCTTCTTTTTCCAACTGATTTGGGGTTCATGTGCTTGTAGCCAGGGAAGGCCCAATATGATAGGGAACATAGGTGATGGGATGATGTCAAAACGCAGGAACTCCTGGTGACCGGAGTCCGCGGTGATAAGAATGGGTCTTGTTTCCTGGGTGATAAGTCTGGAACGGGCAAGAAACCCATCAGCCAAGTGTACCCGGAAACTTTGTTTCTTGGTTAGCAGAGGGATATGTAGACCAGCAGCTAATGCGGCATCCAAGAAGCAGCTGCATGCTCCAGAGTCAATTATGGCTGGCAGGCGGGTTACTTTTTCCGTTAGCTGTAGGGAAACAAAGAGGGTTACATAAGTCTGTGAAAAACTAGAGGCTTGATAGTTCATGATAACTGGTGAGTAGGACTTACTGGGTCTCACAGGGCAGGTGCGGAGGAAATCGCCCGACCCTCCACAGTAGAGGCACAGGTTGGCCTGACGCCTGTGCAGTCTTTCTTCAGAGGAGAGTGGAGCCCGGACCAATCCCAATTGCATGGGTTCAACGTCAGAGGTGGTTGAAGCTGGGAAGGCAGTACAAGGTGGGTGGATGGGAGTTGGTTTAGGGAGCATCCAGCTGGGACGCGGGACCTGAAGGCGTTTCTGAGCACCGCTCTCGCATGCGCCTGTCCAGCTTGGTGGCAGTTTGGATCAAATCCTCTAAAGTTGCAGGAGTCTCCATCCTGGCCAGCTCATCTTTAAGGACTTCAGACAACCCTTGGCGGAATTGATACTTAAGGGCCGGCTCATTCCAACTGGTGTCAGCTGACCATTTCCTAAATTCAACTGTATAATCCTCCACAGGCCTGCGTCCCTGGAACAAATTATGTAAAGTGGCTTCGGCTGTAGCCATGCGTTGGGGATCGTCGTAGAGTTGCCCTATACTTTCAAAGAAAGAGTCTATGGTGTTTAATACCAGGCTCCTTTGTTCCATCAGGCTGTGGGCCCAGGCTTGTGGTTCATGAGTTAAAAGAGAGATAAAGCCCACTTTTACTACTTCGGAGGATAAAGTCCTGGGCTGTAAAGCCAAGTATAAAGAGCAGGCATTCTTGAAAACTCTGAATTTTTTGCGATCACCAGAAAATCGCTCGGGTATGGGGACCCTGGGTTCTGGGGTAGCCATGACCATTGTAGGGTTAGAAGCCATTTGAGAGGAGGACCCGCTGGCGATTGCAGGAGCAGAGATAGGAGCTGCGGATGGACCAGCAAGTTGTTGGAGACGACCATCTATCTGGGTGTAGCCATCTTGCAATTTTTGCACTGCATCCGTAAGTGCTGATACTTGCTGGCAAAGGATCTCCAGAGGTGAACGTGCTCTGTCGGCCTCAGACATGGCTGGTTTGTACTGTCAGAGAAGTACTTACCGAGGCCGAAATGCCGAGAGCGGTTCACCCTTGCAACTAAGCGCAGTCCGCCCCCTGGAGGTGAAACAGGGAGTGGATGCACAAAGAGGCACAGGCTACCCAGGAAACAGGAGGTTGCTGGCGTGAAGTCCTTGTCAGAGAGGAGTAGCTGTGCAGCGACTGGCAGGTAGAGGGTAAGCCGGAGCAGGTACAAGAGAAAGTTCAGAACCAGGCTGAGGGTCAAACACACCGGATTAGTATATTCAAATACAGGCAAATAAAGGTAGTGCGGCAGGAGACACAAGAGAAGTCCAGGATACAAGCAATGTTTCAAGGGCAAGGAGACAGCAGGCAGGTCCGGGTCACAGGCAGAGGGTCAAACACTGGAGAAGAGCGGAATCTGTATAACAAGCCAAGGGTCAGGTTCAGGAGACAAGCAGAATAGTCGAAGTCAATCCGGGTCAAAGGCAGGTAATAACAGGAAGCAGAGATACACAAGAAGCTGAAGACAAACCAGCAATTGTTCTGTGTGCCAGAGTCCTTTTCATAGGCCAGCCCAAGGGTCACGTGGGACGTGCGCTGGTGCGCACCGGATTGCCGGCCCGCGAATGTGCTGGAGCGCCGTTCCGCCGCACGTGCGCGCAGGAACACGGCTTTGATGTCTGGAAGCAATATTCCCCTGACACGGCTATAATGAATTGTCGGTCTGGCAATACACATAAAAGTCATTGAAAAAAACGGCATAGGATTCCCCCACAGTCCATTACCAGGCCCTTTGGGTCTGGTATGAATATTAAGGGGAACCTCGAACCAAAATTTAAAAAAAAAAAAATTGCGTGGGGGTCCCCCTCAAAATCCATACCAGACCCTTACTTGAGGACGCAACCTGGCAGGCCACTGGAAAAGAGGGGGGATGAGAGAGCGCCCCCCCTCCTGAACCGTACCAGGCCACCCCAAAGCACCTTGTACCCATGTTGATGGGGACAAGGTCCTCATCCCCACAACCCTTGCCCGGTGGTTGTGGGGGTCTGTGGGCGGGGCGGCTTATCGGAATCTGGAAGCCCCCTTTAAAAAAGGGACCCCCAGGTTCCCAGCCTCCCCCCTGTGTGAAATGGTAACGGGGTACAAATGTACCCCTACCATTTCACAAAAAAGTGTGAAAATGGTATAAAATGACAAAGGACAAGTCCTTTATTAAAAAATTAAAAAATAAAAGTGTCCCATGAAGTCCATTCATCTTCTTCTTCTTCTCTCGCTCCGACGAACCGAAAAAGAAAAAAAAAAAAAGCCACACGCCGCCACCGATCTGCCTCCATGGGAGGCACCCGCTGTAATGACCGGCCTCTTAGGTGACAGTTCCTTTATAACTGAGGGCGGGGCCACATGACGTCGCCGGGTGACCCCACCCCCTCTGACACTACGGGCAAGCCATAGGGATGTCCCTATGCGTCAGAGGGGGGGCGGGGTCACCCGGCGACGTCACTGTGTGGCCCCGCCCTCAGTTATAAAAGAACTGTCACCTGAGAGGCCGTTTATTATGGCATGCGCCTCCCATAGAGGCAGATCGTGGCGGCGTGCAGCTTTTTTTTTCTGATGAATGGACTTCGTGGGACACTTATTTTTTTATTTTTAATAATGGACTTGTCCCAAGCCGTGTATTGCCACTTTTACTATTTTGACACTTTTTTTGTGAAATGGTAGCGGTACATTTGTACCCCATTACCATTTCACACGGGGGGGAGGCTGGGATCGGGGGGTCCCCTTGTCAAAGGGGGCTTATAGATTCCGATAAGCCCCCCGACTGCAGACCCCCACAACCACCGGGCAAGGGTTGTGGGGATGAGGCCCCAAAGCACCCTCCCCATGTTGAGGGCATATGGCCTGGTACGGTTCAGGAGGGGGGGGCGCTCCCTCCCCCCCGCTTTTCCTGCGGCCTGCCAGGTTGCGTGCTCGGATAAGGGTCTGGTATGGATTTTTTGGGGGACCCCCACGCCATTTTTTTTTAAATTTTGGCGCAGGGGTCCCCTTAAAATCCATACCAGACCCTCAGGTCTGGTATGGATTTTGAGGGGGACCCCCCACGCCATTTTTTTTTTTTTTACATTTTGGTGCGGGGTCCCCCTTTAATATCCATACCAGACCTGAAGGGCCTGGTAATGGACTGTGGGGGAATCCCATGCCGTTTTTTTCAATGACCTTTCAGTGTATTGCCGGGACCGACAGATCATTATAGCCACGAGTACTTTTAAATGACTTTTTTTCCTTTTAGAAATATCATTTTGCTCTAGGACTGTTCTAAACACGGGAAACGTGCCCCTTTACAGGCATACTATAGACACACACCCCCCCCCCCCCCCCCAGGTACGAAATTTAAAGGAATATTTCACTTTTATTGTTTCACTTTAAGCATTATTAAAATCACTGCTCCCGAAAAAATGGCCATTTTTAAAACTTTTTTTTGCATTGATACATGTCCCCTGGGGCAGGACTCAGGTCCCCAAACACTTTTTATGACAATACCATGCATATAAGCCTTTAAAATTAGCACTTTTGATTTCTCCCATAGACTTTTAAAGGGTGTTCTGTGGCTTTCGAATTTGTGGGAAACACCCCAAATTGTTCGCTATTCGGTGAACAGGCGAACACCCGATGTTTGAGTCAAATTTACGTTCAACTCGAACATCGGGCTCATCCCTAATGGTCTATAACTGAAAGCAAATAAATTGTTTTTTTGTTTTGGCTTTTTTTGGTATTTGCATATTTGGATGAATGCGGTTACAGAAGTAATATTCTTTTCAATAATAAATTCATCACTAGAGGGAGCTCTGAAATTATAATTGGTATATGTCCAACAGAATACCATATGTAACAGCAAAACTGATGACATTTGCTCATCTGTACAAATGTAAAGTCGTACATAATTATAACTATACCATTTATTAATCACTTATTACTACAAAGAACAAAAAAATTAAAACAAGCTTGTGGTACAAAAATTTCCATAGTGACCCTTGATGTAAATTGCAGGTATCTCTAGATATCTGCATGCCTCACCTACTCCTTGGACTTCTAAAACACAGGGCACTTTGTGATTGCCAGTTTGCAGATCAAATCCAAGAAGCACATATTACCCTTTTTTGAAAACTTAATAAGGATCCTGCTCAGTGCTCCAGGTATAGGCCAATCTCCCTCATCAAAGTGTATTTGAAAATGTACGCAAAAATCCTAGCCTCCAGATTAACTCCCCTTATTCCTCAATGGATCCATCACGAGCAAGTGGGATTTCCCTAATCAGGAGGCTCAGGATAACACTATCAAACAACTTAACCCTTCCCTGTTCTACCCATTGAATTCCTCTATGCAGTATCTGCTTTCATTAGACGCAGAAAAGCAATCGAATGGCCTGAATGGATCCTTCTTGTTTTCCACACTAACGCAGAAAGGTATTCCCCCGATAATGGTCACATGGATTCAGGCTCTTTATCATCAACCAACTGCTTTGGGGGTACATGGTTGTAAAATTAGGGATACATGGTTTGTAATCTCCCAGGATTTATATAAGCAATGGCACCCACCAGGGGTGTTCCCTGTCCCCTTATCTTTACATCATGGCTATTGAACACCTGGAGGTGGCCATTCATAAATCCCAGACATCCAGGAACTCTATAGGCTCATCACATCATTAAATGGGAGTGTATGCAGACAACTTGCTGCTTTATCTGTCCAATCCCTGTGTTGCTTTTCCTCAATTTGGGTTGAATTTTCTAAATTTGGGGCCTTAAGTAATTTCAAAGTTAATTATTCTAAGTCAAAGGTGTCAAATGTATACCTAGCGGAGGGGGAGGTTAAAGAATGTGTAATCCCAACATTTCATATTCCTGATACGTGCCTGCTGTACCTTGTACTTGTATGAAAACGTATCCTGTTCACTTTGTATTGCTTCCTTTGTGTGTAATCCCTGATGATCCTATCAGTCCTTCTGGTTTTCTATTAAAAACTGACCACACTAAGCAGGAGAACACACCATGGTCAGTTCTCTAGCTGTGCTGAAAACTCAGCCTGCTCTCCTCCAAAGATCTGACCTGTACTGACACATCCCCTGCACAGCCATGAGAAAAGAAGGATGTGATCACTTCTTTTTTTATATATATATCTCTACACAAAGGTTTTGCCTTTTATTTCTATTTTAAACTGAATGGGTTGTTTTACAAGGCCATCATTTACAACTACTTTAAAAGTGAGGAAAGGATTTTTTTTTTCCTGATTAATACTTACCTAGGTGGAACCAGCATCAGTCCAATGCTGCATCTGTCCCCTGGGGACTCTGCACTGAGAACCAAGCGATCGAAGACTGCCTATCACTCGGTTTTCAGAGCTCCGTGAGCAGAGAGCTGTAGACTGTCATTCACAGCTCTCTGCTCTTCTCCCTCCTCGTTCATTGGAACAGTGAGCTGTGGAGGGGCGGAGCGAGCGTCTCAGGCTTTCTGCGGCTCACTGGGAGGCTGAGTTGGGTGTCAGTCCAGGCACCTTGCGGATCAAGAATCCCCTTGTCGGCATGACATGTTGCCTGGACTGGTGACGTCAGCAGAGTGGACTTCAGTCTGCTCTCTGCTGAAAATGGGAGCAGTACAGCTAAACGAGCTTTGGCTATACGTCTCTTAAGGCATTCGTCAGATCTTCCCTTTTCATTGGCAAGCCCAGGCACTCAGTCATGGACACTCTCCCTCTCCTGGATCAGTGAAGCTCCATCCTACATGTTTCATCATAGTGACGTCATCAGGGACACCAAAGTGACACTTGAAATTATTTGATACATATGTAGCCAGGTTCTACAGCGGGAGAAGGAGAAAATATTCTTCTCTACTTCTGCTGAGATGCTGATGTTTTGCTGCACCATTCTCCTCTGGCCAGCAGGGGGAGAGCTAAAGCCAAGCAAGCCCATAGACTTGTATGCAAAATGCTGTGAATCCTAGGAGTTGTAGTTTGAGCCATATAATGGGACTAATAGACTCCTTACAGATCCCAATAGGCACTGTTAAGTAGGAGGGGGGAGTAGAAATGATATAGATATACAGTATATATGAATTATATAGATAGATAGATAGACTGGGGTGTCCACTCACCCTCTGCTTCCCATTGCTGGTCATCAGGGGCTTTTGGGGAGAGACCGCGGGGGGCCCACCTTCTACAGCGAGAGGTCCCCACAGTATCCTGGGGACTGTTGAGAGGGCTATTCGCCTTTGCTGATACTGCTAGCAGGGACTGAGCCATTAAGAGCAGGACATCAAGTGCATCCAATCCAAGCCGCACCCATACTGCACTCTATACCGCACTTATTCCAAACCTAGACTGCACCTATACCAAACATTTGCTGCATCTGAGCCACATGCCTTGCACCCATGCCGAGACTTTACAGTACCTACACTATACCTATTTTGCATGCAAGTTAACTGGGACCATTGTTAAGTGCACCATGCCCTTAACCGGTTCCTGACCAGCCGCCGCAGTTATACTGCGGCAGGATGGCTCCCCTGGGCGAGCCGTCGTAGCTGTACGTCGGCTCTTTAAGACCTGTAGGAGGCGCTGTCCCCGGAGCCGATGCGAGTGCCCGGCGGGTGCGATAACCGCCGGGCACCCGCGAGCGCTCGTGACTGAGCGAGAACCGGGATCTGTGTGTGTAAACACATAAATCCCGGTTCTGTTAGGGGAGAGGAGACCAATCATGTGTTCCTACTAAGTCCCCTAATCAGTCCCATCCCCCCTCCACAGTTAAAACACACCTAGGGAGCACAGTTAACCCTCTGATCGCCCCCTAGTGTCAACCCTTTCCCTGCCAGTGACATTTATACAGTATTCAGTGCATTTTTATAGCACTGATCGCTGTATGAATATCACTGGTCCCAAAAATGTGTCAACAGTGTCCAATTTCTCCAGCGCAATCTTGCAGTCCCAATAAAAATCACTGATCGCCGCCATTACTAGTAAAAAAAAAAAATTATGAAAATGCCATGAATCTATCCCCTATTTTGTAGGCACCTTAACTTTTGCGCAAACCAATCAATATACGCTTATTGCGATATTTTCTTTTTTTTTTTTTTTTTACCAAAAATATGTAAAAGAATACATATCGGCCTAAACTGAGGGAAAAAAAAATATTTTATTTTTAAATTTGGGATATTTATTATAGCAAAAAGTAAAATATAGTGTTTTTTTCAAAATTGTCGCTCTTCTTTTGTTTATAGTGCAAAAAATAAAAGCCGCAAAGGTGATCAAATACCACCAAAAGAAAGTTCTATTTGTGGGAAAAAAAGGATGTAAATTTTGTTTGGGTACAGTGTCGCACGACCGCGCAATTGTCAGTTAAAGCGATGCAGTGCCGTATCGCAAAAAAGTGCCTGGTCGGGAAGGGGGTAAATTCTTCCGGAGCTGAAGTGGTTAAAGGGCCCCAATGATAGCTGGCAGAAAGATCTCAAAAGGACTGCTTCTCCAGTAATAATTATTCTGCAAGCCCCCTTTGTTCCCCTTTCCCCTCCGATACCATCATCTTTTCTTTTGGACAGTGCATACCCAGTTGGTCTAGAACTAGCATCATCATCATAAATGCGCAATGGCAGTATAGTTCCTGCACTTGGTACACTGCTGCATTTGAGGTGGCCTATGTCTTATGCTGATCTGCACGCCAAATGTCATCTTTTGCCTAGTCCTTACTGTTAATCACTTTGTATTCTAAATTGTGTTATTACCATTGTTAGTCCATTTTATGCTTACCTAGTTATCAACCATATTGGGTGGCAACATATTAAGTTTGCCTTTACTACCTGGTGTGATGCCTGTTTTTTATTTGATATAGCTGGACTATTAGGTACTAAGCATTACCGCCAGTGATTTCCTGTGATATTGTATGTTTGTACACTCAACCTGGTGTGTTAGAGGGGCTGAGGATCTTGAGAGGGTTGTGGCAAAGAACAGAAGACCCATCCTATCCAGCAGCTCCTATGGGGGTAGCACTACCATACCTCCCAACATTTTGAGATGGGAATGAGGGACACCTACTAGCAAATGTATGTAGGCATAGGACACGCCCCCTGCCACACACCCTTAAAGGAGAATTAACCCAAAAAAAGGTTAATTAAATCCACAAGTGCTTTTTTTACCACTACTATTCCTTTATATTGGCTTTTAACATGTACAAATGCAGCAATTTAGAAATTGGATGAAAGGTTTAGTACTGGGAAACACTTCTTGAAAGATAAAAAGTGCATTTTATATACAACTATATAGATCAGACCAAAATGAGGGACAAATGAGGAGGAATGAGGGACAGAGGGACATTGCTCCAAATCAGGGACAGTCCCTCGAAATCAGGGACAGTTGGGAGGTATGATACACATTGATAAGTTTATTTATTCTCTTAGCTCAGCATGTTTCATACACAAAATAAATAATTCTGTATTTACTATCCCCAGTCTCTGCACCCACATACTCTCCTTGGGTCTTCTGGCTTTACAAAATTAAAGACATGATGACTGATTTATTTCTGCAGTATTTGTCAGAAGGTTATGGATGCAATTGTATCCTCATGTCAGTAAAATTATGTTTCAACCTGTCATTTTAAGTAACAAAGCCCTGTTTTGTGATCAGGCTCAAGGTGGGCCCCTGGAACATATTGAAAAATCGGGGTAAACATCAGCTTCCTTCCATCCCTGGTCTGACCTCCATTCAGGATGATAAACACGATTCACATAAACAGATGATAGTGCCATTTCCTTCCTTGTTTCCTTTTCTTCCTATCAATCTGCTTTGTTATAAGAAAATGACACCATTCACCTCAATGTTCAATTACTTATTTAAAGATTTAATGTAGACATTTAAAAAAATAAATACAAATATATTGTTTTCCAATTACCTTACTATACTAAAGAAATAATATTTAGAAATGCTGCATAGCAACAATATTCCTATTAAGAAGTCTAAACAATAAAGTAAACGTAAAGTAAACGTACCTCTTTTTAAATAACAATTTAAAAAGACATTTAAGCCTGGCCATTTAAAAAAAAACGCATACATTTGGCCTGTGTGTATGTCAGTCTGTCCAGCAGAAGCCGGCCGTTTGTATATCGGACGAGCATGCTGGAAAACTAGCAGCCCACTGGCTCCAGATTAGGGTTGCCACCTGTCCGGGATTCACCTGGACAGTTTGGGTTTGGAATCATGCGTCCGGGTTTCAGACTGCCTGAAACCCAGACGCATTATTCTGACTGGACTATGGCTTCCCAGCAGGGTTGCTGGCTGCGGTTGTCTAAGCTGAGAGTGTCTGTTACACTGTCTTTTATGCTGCTCAAAGCCAGCACTAACAATCCCCCCTAAACACACACATAGGAGAGGAGAAAGGGCTCGATCTGCACCTTTTCCTCCCACCCCTACCCCTCAGTGTCTGCCCACACTCCATTCCCCAGGGCTGTGCCTCAGAAAAGGAAAGAGTGGGCTGGAAATTTCAGATACATCTGGATGAGAAGTGCTGACTGCCAAGGGGTGAGTGAGCACACCATCCATCCCCGTCTGTGACTGAAGTCTCCCTCTTCTCTCTCCTGCCTCTGAGTCAATACACTAAAGTAAATCAGGGTTCTCAGAGCACCCCTTACATCAGAGTTCCCCTTTACACCAGAGGCCATAGTGTTCCCCTTTACATCAGAGTCCTCTCCGTACATAGAGTTCTCAGTGTTCACCCTTAAATTACGGTTCCCAGAGCATCCCTTATGTTAGAGTCCCCAGAGTTCTCCCTTACATCAGAGTCTGCAGAGTTCCCCCTTACAGTGAAAGGGAACAGATGTAAAAAGGGAACTCTGTGGACTTTGATGTAAAGGGGGACTCTTGGTATTAACTCCATATGGTTAGAAATGTTATTTAATAGCAAAATATATGTATAATTTATACTATAAAAAAAATTGCTGTGCTCCTTTAAAGTGTTCGGGTTTGACTTGAAGAAAAGGTGGCAACCCTACTCCCGATCAGCGCTCTCAGCCAATGGCAGAGAGTGCTGATCGGAGTGTTCTGGTGTGGGGGGGGGGCGCCCCCCTGTCAGAACACGATAGCTCAGCTGGGGGGGGGGGGATCGCTGCAATAACTTTGCATAGTTAGTACAGGGGTTCCAACCGGAGCTGACAAAACTCATAGTGTGTACCAGGCTTTATTAACACTTGGGATATACAAAAGGTTCATTAATTCAAGTAAACAAAAGCCTGCTGTGGTCAGGCAAAATGTATAGGGCTCTGTTCACACCTAGGCGTTTTTGGACGTTTTTCTGCTGTAAGCCTCAGCTCTAAAAATGCCCAACAAAACAAATTCCATTCATTTCAATAGCCCCTGTTCATATCTGAGTGTTCTGTTGCCTGAAGCAAAATGCCCGTCACTCAAAAAAAGTCAAGGAGCTCCTTTTTGGGCAGATTACAGGCGTTTTCTGCTTTTTACATTAGTGACCTTTTGACCTGTACAAATTCGCAGCAAACATCGCGCTCAGGTGTGAATGCAGCCTTAGGGAAAAGGAAGAAGGAATCTCTCTCCCTTTACTTTCTGTAATAATTTCTGCCTCCTCACAATGATGCACAGGTAGATCCCGCAGCTGAAAAAAAAAGACTTCCTCCGCGAGAGCTTGCAGTGTACTCATAAGATCTGCCAGGAAGGCACTGGTGACGTAGCCTTCCCAGGAGTCATCTGTGAGATCCTGGCTTTGCCACCAGTGCCTCAAATGACCCCAAAGTTGGATTCAAATATATGTAAATAAATGAATAAATATTTTGTTTAACCACTTGCCGACCGCTGCATGCTGATATACATTGGCACAATGGCAGCTAGGGGCATATCTGTACATCCCTTTTAATTGGCAGGGCTAGCGGACATGCGAGCACTCGCCGCATACAGCGTGACCGTGCCCACGGACTCGATGTTCGCTGGTCTCCCGGCGTTCGTGTCACGGAGCCACAGAACAGGGAGATGCCTATGTAAACGAGGCATTTCCCCGTTCTGCCTTGTGATATGACAGATCACTGCTCCCTGTCATCGGGAGCAGTGATCGCTGTCATGTGAGTGGAAGCCCACCATCCCCCCACAGTTAGAATCACTCCCTAGGACACATTTAACCCCTCGATCGCCCCCTAGTGTTTAACCCCTTCCCTGCCAGTGTCATTTACACAGTAATCAGTGCATTTGTATAGCACTGATCGCTGTATAAATGACTATGGTCTCAAAATAGTGTCAAAAGTGTCAGATATGTCCGCCATAATGTCCCAGGCATGATAAAAATCGCAGATCGCTGCCATTACTAATAAAAAAAAAATAATAATAAAAATGCCATAAAACTATCCCCTATTTTGTAGACGCTATAACTTTTGCGCAAACCAATCAATATACACTTATTGTGATTTTTTTTTTTTTTTAACAAAAATATGTAGAAGAATACATATCGGCCTAAATTGAGGGGAAAAAAATTATATATTTTTGGGGGATATTTATTATAGCAAAAAGTAAAAAATATTTTTTTTTTTTTTTTCAAAATTGTCGCTCTTTTTTTGTTTATAGCGCAAAAAATAAAAACAGCAGAGGTGATCAAATACCACCAAAAGAAAGCTCTATTTGTGGGAAAAAAGCACTTCAATTTTGTTTGGAGGCAACGTCGCACAATCGCACAATTGTCAGTTAAAGCGACGTAGTGCCAAATCACAAAAACTGCCCTGGTCAGGAAGAGGGTTAAATCTTCCGGGGCTGAATCGGTTAAATGGCTTGAGGATGTTTTCGAATCTGTATGCAGAGGTGCAATTTACCAGAGATTTGTATGGTGTGGGGGAAAATGTAACAAATGCTGACAATGCTGATCTTTGCATCTCCCTGAATTGGAAAAAAAAAATGAATACCCCTGCTCTGCCAAAAAAATCAATGAGATCATGCACATGGATGATTTTACATCAGGTCGAGGCACATCAAAAATCTTAGGGAGGTTGTGGTTGTACTGAAAAGAATTTCAGCTCTCATATGAATATAAACATTTGGGCCCAGTGTAATCTGCCCTTTTGATACAATTCATTTATGAAAGTCTTTCACAACTCTGCACAATGTTGTGATGATCTGACAACGCAGACTCCCTCCTCCTATTCTTTCTGCCCCCTTTAATTTTCTCTCTTTCCTTCTCTTTTATTCCTCTACCTATTGTACTACCTTCCCATGTATGCATTCTAGCCTTCTAACCCCACCGCCACTACTTTTTGCCTGGTTTAAGGGCTAGCTGGTCCAAATACACTCAAAGGGTATAGCACTAACAAACAAAATAAGGATTAAAAACACCTTGTGGAGAGTGCACCCTTCATATAAGGCCTCATTCACACTAGTGTAGCGATGTGTATGTAGCACTTACCCCCAAAGGAGCGGCTGAATAACTGTTATATCCGTAATTCACATTTACCACCTAACTCATCGCAGCCCATAAAATCCAAACACAGTCCATAATGCTTTTTCTCTTGCTTTATTAATCAACATGAACTGGGATGGGAGAAGGACTTCTTTTGAGATGCTCTTTCATTACATTATCATCTTTTCACTGTCTCTTACGGGAAAACTAGAATCATTTGCGGATAATTAGGAAATCACTTTGTGTGATTTCTTCAATCAGGGAAGATGGAAGTAGATTTGATAGAGATTAATTGATAAGGAGTCACTCTGAATAACTTCTTCATCTGCATGACTTTTCAAGAACAGTCTGTATCTCCATATGTGTGCTTGCAGCTTCCCTGCTACCTTTTTTACCACTAATTCCCATCTGCATGGTACTTCCAGGTTGAGCTGAGAAAGAGTCACTCTAAATAACTTCTCCCGCTCGACTGATTGGAATCCCGGGGCATTGCTGAACCCAAAGTCACAGGCCATCACCGCCTGTCTCACTGACTTGCGTACCAACATCCCTCAGCCTCTGGCAGTACCCTTCCCTTGGGCTTTCACTCACGTGATCAATAGTCCATGCACCACTCATAAACGATCGATCGCCCAGTTTCCTTCCGCTTAGTTGCTACTTCTCCCGCAATGATCCTTAGTTTCTCTTCCTTCTTTATGGCATGCTCCCTTCCCCGCAGGGGCGGCCAACGACACCAGCGACTACATGCTGTAAGGTGTTGTCTCTTCCTCCATGGAGACCCGTTCCCCACCCTTCTCGCAAGGGGGGAGCTCCGTTGGCTCCCCAGGGGGGGAACCTCTCCCCTCCGGGAACCAGGCTGGCTTCTCCACGCTCGAACCGGAAGCCTCTCTCTCAACCATGTGACCCCGCTTTTATATGAGAGTCCCGGGCATTACCAAGCAAATTAATGATTGGCCGAGATTAGCATACAAAACTACCTGCCACTCAAAGGAGAAATGAACAAGAACAGGCCTGTTGTAACAGCACAAGCCTGTCTAAATTTACCTGACATTGTAAACTATCAAAAAGGTCACCTACCTAAAAGTAGGTGCCCGCTATATGTACATGGTAGGAAGGCAGCTGCCTGGACCTGCACAGATCTCCAAGCAAACCCCAATTATAAAGCCACATTGGAACGAAGCACAGATCATAACGCAGATAGACTGCATTCTGATCCGTGCATTGTTCCCACACAGACTGCGGCCTCCATTTTTTTGTACATTTCAACTTTAAAACAGAGGAGAAGGGGTGGGAAGCAGTGTGGGTTACCATGTTTTGTACCAAACAGTATGTAGTCAGATGCTTGAATTTAGTCATTGCCCATATACTTAGTATTCAGTTTCTTGAACTTCTTTTTGGGCCACAGGCGTACCGCGATTCTGTTTGCGTGATCTTACCGCAATTTATCAGGTGCCGTTCACGACAAAATCCCGCCGCTCGGGGTGCCATTGTAAGTGATGGGGATTGCACAGGCATCTCGCGATTTGCCGTTATTCAGGATCGCGGTCAGAATCGTGGCGATTCTGCCCACGATCCAGGATGCCTAGATGTGAACGGAGCCTTACAGGCAAGAGGGTGACATTGCGCTCTCCACCTTGTCCAATTAGAGAACACTTTGCATTCATTCAGAAAATTCAAAGCATGGAAATGCAGATTGCACTTTCTCCCTTTGATTATAATCTAGCTTAAATTTACCAAATAAATAACAGACGACAGTGAGTGGCAAAATTATGGCCGCGGCACGTTTATTGGTTTTAAATCCATGTTTCCATAAATAACAACTTTATATAAATATTATTTATTAATCTGCAAAATATAACTTTGCTCAGCCATAAAAAGACTTGCGCACAAATCTCATAAATCATAAATACCTGTCCCCCCTTTCCATAAAAGGGTGATGAACCACAAAAAACATGCCTTGCGACAAGGGAGGGGGAGTTTGGGAGCTCAATCAGCTGTGACAGATCCACTGGTGGTTACCTCAGAGCGGGGTCCTATTTATAATAAGTCCCGCTTCCAGAATTTTCCAATGCATCACGTGACCTTCTGGGAATTATTACACATTATTTGCAAATAAATGTGTTTTTAACCCCTTCCTGCCACTTCCCTGCAACCCTTTTTTTTTTTTCTTTCCAAGAAAAAGTTTATTGAAGGATGTATATTAGAATACAAGCTTATTAAATGAAATTACATCAAGTTACAGTACATGGATAGCAAATGTATAAAGCAATAACTAGTAAGCAGAATCAAAAATAAATAAATAAATAAATGAATGAATAAATAAATAAATAAAAATAAGATATTAGATAATAGCAGTAAGATAAAATAGAGAACAATAGATAGTAACCATAAAGACATGGCATTTTAAATTATATTGAAAGCTTGACCTTCCACATGAAAATCACCCTGCAACCCTTTTAATGCCAGGGGATGGAGTTTTTCCCGATTATATGATCACTGTGATTGTCTTTGAATATTTGCTTAATATTGGGCATGGCTTAATGGAGTCGAAACTTAAGCTGGCCATAGATGGTTTGAATCTTGATTCTAACCATTAATGGGCAGGCTGAATGGACCAAGTTGATCGATCAATCAACTTGGGTACAACCAGCATGCCGGATTCACTTGTGACTATCGCAAGCGGTTGCTATAGCCACTAGCGCTAATCCCTGTCTTCTCCCAGTGGGGATGGCTTTTCCCTCCAGGAGAAGACAATTGCTTTGCAGGAGGGATTTCCCTGTCAACAGTGTCTGTGTTGATGGGGAAACTGTACAAATGTCTTTCCTGCAACCCATGAAAGACATTTGCACCGTCTATGGCCTGCCTTACACTAAACCTACATAAGGTGTACACTGTATGCAATCTAAATATATAAATATGTTCAGCACTAAATATGTTAAATTACAAACACAAACATGTTAGGTTCTCAAAACAATATTGTGCAATAAAAGTTTGTGTAACTTCCCACAGCAAAGTGCACTAAAGATTGTGTGATTTAAGAAAGGTGAATGTAACTTTTTTTTTTTTCAGTAATCCAAAACATCAAGTGTATTCTATTTACATTACAATCTTTTTGTGGTCCAATTTGTACCTCCTCCAATAAAACCAGCACACCAAAAGGTTTTGTGAATCTGCTCACCTTTTGTCTTGACCTCCATATTATAAAAAGGTCCAGCAAGACAAAACGGTAAATCTCAAGGAATTTTGGTAAAGGCCTCTGTGACAGGAGTCACTTTGGGCGGGGGGCCCGTGGAACCCAGAATCCCTTGGAGAGGTTGGAAAACCGTTGTTCCAGCTCCCCATGTACCTCCTATGTCCAAGTTACCCTGTGTCTATTAAGGGCACAGGGTGACTGAGAAAATGATGGACACTGAGAATGTGGTTTGGATTACTTAAAGAGGTAAACCCTCCTGCAAAACAAAATTAAATGCATAGAATACTATCTCATTATGAATTACTTACCCGAAAACGAAGCCCCTGCAGCCATCCTCGTCTCCCCCTCAGGCCTCCGACATGTTGCCTGGGGCTTGCTTCCGGGTATCACGGCTCCGGCGCTGTGATTGACCGCAGCCGCGATGACGTCACTCCCGCACATGCGCGCGGGAGCATCCGCGAACGGCACAGTACAACTGAAGCAACGGCACATACGTGCCATTGGTTCAGTTGACTTAAGTGCGCATGTGCCGCATGACATCGGCACATATAAATACAGGGATATCTCCTAAACCATGCAAGTTTAGAAGATATCCAGTGCAGCTACAGGCAAGCCTAATTATATGGAACAGTAATATTTATCAACAATATCCCTCAAGAAATCTATGATACATTAATTCCACTGTAACAGAATGATGGAACATTGTAAGTGTTTTTTGCCATGCAGTCTGCAATCCCTGATTATTTAAAGCATTGCTTGGATGTGGATTCCATGGTCTGCAATGTAGGAGACAGACCGTCTGCTAATTCTGGGAGCTCCTGCTATTGTGTAAAGGTGTCCTGTGTTTATATTTATGCTAAAGTGTGTTGTGTCTTCTGAGCTAAAAGATGGCAAGAATGTCCTAATAGGTCAGGCCTCTGAGTCACCTAGGCTGGTTAAATGATTAGTTAATTAGCTCATGTTAATTTATGTTTCTAGTTACAGTTGTATTGTTAGGGTAATATGATCAGGAGGGGGAATGTTCTTCTTAAATGCATAAAAGCCTGTATTTCTTGCCCAAAAAAGAGTACGATCTCAAAACAATATTGTGCAATAAAAGGGTGTGTAACTTTCCATAGCAAAGTGCAATAAAGATTGTGTGACTCAAGAAAGGTGAATATAGCTTTTTTTTTTTTTTTTTAGTAATCCAGAACATCAAGTGTATTGTATTTACATTGCAATCTTTTTGTGGTCAAATTTGTACCACCTCCAATAACACCAGCACACCAAAAGGTTTTGTAAATCTGCTCAAGGTCCAGCCAGACATAATAGTAAATCTGAAGGAATTTTGAAAAAAGCCTCCAACGTCACGGGTGATCACACTGACACTCCACTACCATATAGTCCACATCAAATTGATTCATGTAGCATTTACTTCCTGGTGTCCACCTGCTCTTAGCTCTGGTATGCAGGCAGGAGAATGTGCTTAGCTGGGAAAACCCCTCCTCCCCTCCAGAAGACTCCTGGGATGTATGACATAATTTGCCTAGGCCTAGAAACCATGAAGTACCGTATTTATCGGCGTATAACACGCACCCCAAGTTTAGGAGGGGATTTTAAGGAAAAAAATGTTTTAGGAAAAAAACTTACATTTAAATGCCTTGCACAGCGTCCATCTGCATGCCTGTCCAGTGTCATTTGCAGCCTTGCAGTCAGCATCCTTGGTGTCATTTGCAGCCTTGCAGTCATTTGCAGCCTTGCAGTCAGCAGCCTTGGTGTCATTTGCAGCCTTATCAGTGTCCATTTGCAGCCTTGCAGCTTTGCCAGTGCAGATCTGCAGCTTTGTTTGTGTCCTTTTGCAGCCTTGCCCAGGCTGCAGTTAAACTGCAGTGACATGTCAGTGTCACTGCAGTTTGAAAATGGCGCCGCTGGCGCCGAAATACACAGAGTCGGTCCTCGCCTCTTCTCGGCGGCTCTCGTTCACTTTCGGCCACTTTCGGCTCCACTCGTAGTCCCGCTCGGGATGGGCGTGACTGTGAGCGGAGCTAGCCGAACCTAGCCGAGTACACTTGGCTAGGTTCGGGCAGCGCTCGAGTGAAGCCGAAAGTGGCCGAGAAGAGCCGAGGACCGGCTCTGTGTATTTCGGCGCCGGCGGCGCCATTTTCAAATCCCGGTCGGCGATCGCTCCACTAAATTAGCGGGGGATCCCAGGGGATCGGCGTATAACACGCACCTGCGATTTTCC
Organism: Lithobates septentrionalis; assembly: GCA_037952835.1. Classification (NCBI taxonomy): domain Eukaryota; kingdom Metazoa; phylum Chordata; class Amphibia; order Anura; family Ranidae; genus Lithobates; species Lithobates septentrionalis. The sequence goes on from JBBDGP010002050.1 coordinate 2,267,424, forward strand.
CCTGATTTTAAGGGGAAAAAAGTGCGTGTTATACGCCGATAAATACGGTAACTGAAAAAATGAAAAAAAAAAGTATAAAACAAGTATATATGATATACTTTCCTATATTATTACTAATGCTAGCAGTATAAGGTCTAAAATAGTCAATGCTGATTGAGAGAGTGACATTCCACTTTAAATTATAAGTAAAAAGGTGAAAAAAGTTATGCCCAGAGATCAGTTTTATAGCGGTATTAGGCCAAAACCAAAAATGTAATATTGCAGCTTACCAATCGTTAGATGTAATGGCTGCATTAGTTTTCTTTTTAGGCTTTTTTTCCCCCCTATTTTCACCTGATGATCTGGGCAGTAGCACACCTCCTGTATTAGAGAGACACCACTCCGAATGAAGAAGCACAGAGGGCACAGCAGACAGCAGCATTGCCAGTCTTGGGGAGGGGAGTGTTAGATGTACTAGCAGATTTAGACGCACTAACAAATTAAAGCCAAACTCCAGCTAACACTTTATAAGAAGTTACAAAAAACATCTTGTTCCTTTTTAGAATAAAGGTTTTACATAAATAAATAAAAGCTGATCATTGTAAGCACCCCCTGTGAGTGGTAAATGGTCTGTCCTATCTCTGTGGCTTATACATCTGCAGAGAGTTTGTTCTTTTGAAAAACAACAGACTTACTGGCCAGGTCACCAGCTAAAAATAAAGGAATGAAAGCCTAAAAAAGAAAACTAATGTAGCACCCCCCCCCCCCCATGGGCATACTGGGAGCAAAGAGGGTACCTCCAGATACAGGGAGCGGACTTACATTCACCCCAGAGCTGAGTCCATGGCTATAATGGGAAGTAAGAACAAATGTGGGTGCCAGTCACTTTAGGTATTTTTCAATGCTTTAATTAAAACTTGAGAAAGGTTATAGGAAAGAGGTTGAGGGGAGGTTTCAGATACCCTTTTTTAGCAGATCACTTACAGACTCCTTAAATTAAAGGACAAAACAGCTTTTCTTCTAGCAGATCTTGAATACCTGGGTAGGTCTCTCATACAGAACTAGCAACCAGTAAGTGCCTGGATAAGCCTCTCTCACAGACTTAGCAGCCAGTAGATGCCTGTATAAGTCTCTCTCACAAACTTAGCAGCCAAGAGCTTGTTACCTTGATTGGATTGTATAACAGCTTCACAGTACCAGAACCTTTAAGCCATCCGGCGGTGTTGTGAGGGTAGTTTAGATGTAGGTGCGTCCTCCCACTGAGTCACCAGGCCCTTCTGAGAGACCAGCCTTCGAAGACCCTGGCTCTCTCCAGCAAGGGTCTTCCCCTGGATCTCCTCAGCTTGGCTCGGCTTCTTCCATTCAGGCGAGACAGCCTAAGGACCACCTCAGGAGTAGTAGGCCCCAGACAGGCTTCTGGGTCTACTTGCAGAGCATGCAGCAACGTAGCCTCAAGCCTGGAGGGCCACGAGGTGAGAACTGACTAAAGGACATGGCATCTGTCCAAAAAATATCCCTTCCCAGAATGCACAGTGGCAGGAACCTCCTACTGGGCTGTTTCCGGAAAAAGAATAGTCATTACAGCTCAACCTAATTGTTATTTTCACACAGTCCTGTGGTATCAGTGACACCTACTGGCAACAGTGGGAAATGCACAACACAGTCAAGTTTAGAACAGAACCAATAAACTATGTACAATCAATCTGAGCTGTTTACAGCTCAGCCAAAAACTAAATTTACATTATAGCCCCAAGTATAGGAACTGGGGGCTACACTAATATAGCCATCACATATAGGAATTGGTAAGCTGCAATATAAAAAATGTTTGGGTTTTCATACCACGTTAAACCCTAGGGAATGGAGACCAGGTGTGCAGCTGCCGTGTGACCACACTACAATGCTGAAAGCTTTCCAGCAAATGGTGGTCCCTTTTATGAAGGACAAATTAGGCACATATCCATACACCGTATTATGTAGAACATGCACAGAACACCATATTTCAGTGCTGTGAAGTAGGTTGCAGCCCTAATGTGGTCTATGTGGTCTTTACATGCTCTCTCTTTTTTTTTTGCAAATTCTTTATTTAGTAAAGAAGCATCCAACAAGCCACATCTAAATAGGAAACAGACAGAACCTATAAAGTACAGAGTACCTCACAAAAATTATGTGCAAAATAACAACCTCTAAAAATACACAAGGACAGATCACAGACTGGAATCCAGCAGGGTGGTCCATTTCGAGAGAGCCAGGCCACACAGGGTCCAGAATACTGCTATGTAGGTAACACCACACCAGTCAGTTGGTTACAACAGTATCGCCGTCAGAACACAATATCAACCATGAACTACTCCTTACTACTATACAGCCTACTTGAAATCTGTGGTCCAGATGCGGGTAGGACAACCCTTGTTTTCACTTGAAAGCAGAAAAGACTAGATAAGGGGAAAAGAGCAGGGGGGAGTGAACACGTTCTAAATTTTTTATCTACATTGCATTGATCAAAAATGGTACCTGTATGTGGCACTAAACAGAAACATACAACAATCACACATGTTAAAAATTATACTATTTTAAGAAGTGCCAATTATCTCTCATTTCTAACAATTTCAAAAACCCTCATTGTAGTGTTTCTTGCCTCTGTACAATTCTGATATATCCTGTGCTCACTTGCTATTTATTTTTGTCAATGTTCCAAATTACCCATTCAAGGAGTAGGCACACGTTTACTGCTTTATGCAATAATCAATATGCCATTTATAGCTGTAAGAACGATATGAAATAACCTGTGAATGATTTTAGTGTTCGCTTTATATTTCCTACCACCAAGTTCATCTATATGGGTCTGGATTCAGTCTTTCTTCATTATTTATATCTCTGTATGTGTATGGTAAAAGAGCATATTTCACAATGGATGTATGCCTGAAAGTACAGAATGACTTACAGTGTGCCATTTGGCACGTTTCCAAACCCTTAGTGTACGCCCTTGAACTGCAAGATAAGGGTCTGGTAATTGTGCTCACTTCATCCTAGTAATGGAGATAATAGTTTACAAAGCTGAAGTTCTGATGCATACCAGATCTTATATTTGACATCCATTTTGTACTAATGAGGCGCAGGTTGTGAGCCGCTCACTTCTTGTAAATGTCTGCCCGTTTTTTATATCTAAATCTGGTGCCGCATTACATGTTTGCATTATTGAAGAACCTGTCTTTATGAGACCTTAGAGAATGCAAAAACGCTACTCCCAAGTAAGATAGCGGATATCTGGCAGCTTAAGTGAAAAGAGCGCAATAAGGGAGTCAACATAATCTTCACACAACAGCTGGCGTGTATTCATTATTTTTATCATTTGTATTTGTGACTTCTCTGCAGACTTGACAATCTGCACAATGTTCAAATGATAGTAAGCAGTACTGTGTTAGGGCCTCGCATGGACCCATACAATTTCTCAGCAGTGAAGTAGGGGATTCCTGAGCTGGTACTGGTATTTTTCAGTGCACAGAGGATCTTTGCAAGGGGGTATGTGAATGGACACTAGGGGATAGTATAAGGGTTACAGGAAGCATTTGTGTGCAGGGGGCCTTAAAGCAGATCTTCACTGCATCTGAGCACCACCACAAACCAAAAACACTATTTAACTACTTGTCAATGGCACAATGTAGCTTTACTGCTACAGTGCAGGTCGGCTGTGCAGAATCACACATATATATATATATATATATATATATATATATATATATATATATATATATATATATACGTGATTCTGCTCTTTCGGGTAGGGGGCGCGCTGCTTGTGCTATGATTAGTCACAGCAGAAGCCGATCAGCGGGTGCCGACCAATGGATGACTGCAGCACCCACTGATCGGCGAGGAGACAGACAGGACGAATCTCTGCCTATATATATGTATAAAAATCCGCGCTTAGGACAATCTGAGGGCTGCTGCCTATCTCAAGTTAGTACCCCTAGGGGTCTAATTATAGGAGTAAATGGATATTTAAGGAGATAGAAGTGGCGCTGCCCTCTGTATTAATTGAATAATGATCTTTAGCCTAAGTTCAATTGACTGTGGCATATAGGAACTTCATCACTAAATGCCAAGTCCAGGTCCCAAGATAGAAAATCTATATGATATAAGCAACCGGAGAAATTGTAATAGAGTAAAATGAAACTATAATGCAGAAGAGAAGTGTATATGATTTTACATGTGTCGTTGTGCTAGCAGAAGTGAAGCAATGATCTTTGCACTATTTGGAAAGAAAATTAAAAAATTAGTGAAAAATACACCCCAAAGTTCAAAAGTTTTGGGACAAGATGGCGCCAAAAGTTGAAAAAATTTTTTTTTAAATAAATCAAAAACCATGGGTGAAAGAAAGTGTCAGTGCAATAACTGGTGGACCAGTCACAAATTGTAAGTGAAATGATGGAATTAAGTGGTAAGTAACCCCAAGATTCAAAAGTATTGTGACAGTGAGCGCCTGCTGTGAGTGCAGAGTAGTAGACTGGTTAATGTGTAGCATATGATATACACTCACTAAACATAACATACAATGCATATAACAATCCCGGACTTATCATGCACAAATTTAAAAATTCAGATGTTTTATATATCATAGATGGTGGTGGTTGATTTCTAAAAAGTTAATATTTGTATGCATATACTCCGTGTAAGCAAAACTTTTCAACCAGATGGGATAATTAATAAGTTCAGTGTATATATTATATATTTTTCACCCCTTAGGGCTTTACATCCGTGACTTCTGTGCTTGTTGTTCAAAGTAGTGACTTGAGGTGCTCACCCCCCAGTGCTCCCCCACTCACCAGAATTAATCACCCCTACAGGGGTACCGAGCGATAGAATGGGTGCCTTGGGGTAGTTGGTGATCTCTCCTGTTGAGCTGCTGTTGCTCTAATTGATGCGATCCTTTGCAGGTATTCCAGGTTAAGCTGTGTGCTCCAATATGACCAGGTTACTCCATACCTCCTTTGTCTGTTAACCTCTCCGGGATACCGGAGACAAGAGAAACACAAAGAGGCTTCCTTCGTGAAGTATGTCAATGAATTTTTTATTGCACAAAAGCTTAAACCAGTCCAATATAGTATGTAATAGTGGAAATTTTAGCAAGTCTTAGCAGAAAAATTGTGAAACTGGCACCGCTGTGTGCAAGGATGGGACCAGAAGCGAGCTGTAAGCGTGCGTCCCACCTTGCGTTCCAGCATCCACTTCCGGGTATGACGTGTGAGCGTGACTCCGCCTTACGCGTTTCGTCATAGGACGTTTTCAAAGACGGTGTCGACGCCTACGCTTCACACATTAATGTGGTCATACGGCCCACATCGAACCTCCCCTTATTATGGTAATATCGCTCGGGGAGTGGGGATGTGTTAAAGCCGTAGACGTCCCGCAATGTTATACATGCAATACGGGCATAATTTAGCATTATACGCTGGCATTTCGATCTGTTCTCTGCTGTGGTAGTTCCAGGTATACACTGTGTAATAGCACATAGAGAAGAGTGCTGTCTACAAGTAAACAAACGGGGTAAATACGATGTGAATCCTCCCAGATTGGTGATATATAAACATGGGACAGGCCACAGTGAGAGGAGACAGATCGTAATGCATAATTATGGCATGAACCATATATACTAAATTACAGATATTAAATAATTGCTACTGGTTGCTGGGAAATACAAATACAAGAAAAAGACATTAAAATTATATATATTAGTACATATATGAAACTAAGACTATGATAAAACCTAGGTAAAGAATAGTAATAAAATATATATAGAATCCCCAACAAAATAGATATTATGGTATACACAATTACAATGAACATAATCCATACCTTCTATATTAAAAATAGATATTATGGTATACACAATTACAATGAACATAATCCATACCTTCTATATTAATAATATATATAAAAAGTATAACTAATATTTAAAATGTATATAAACTTTAATAAAATAAATTTCTAATTTTATAATTTATTTAATTTTTAATAGTTACATTTTAAAATTTTTTGAGATTATTTAAAAATTCCACTTGATTAAAATACGATCCTATAATTATAGTAAAATCCTTATAAATACTGCTTATCCACCCGAGGGTAAGAGGCAAATGTAAACAAGTAAGTGTAGTACTTCATGCAGGTAAGATAAAGTACTACCTGTAAAAATGATTACAGATTTTTTATGTGTAGAGTTCTGCATACAAGAATGATTGCATGTTTTATGTATGTATAATCAGGAGAGACAGAGCCATATTCAGTGTATCTGGCAAAAATATTCCCACAAGTTATAAATCACCCAGTGCTCACAACCTATGGGTTTATGCCTAAATTTGACACATATAGGGAGGTGTGTCCTACTCTAGGGTTAGATCTATCCTCCCACTATACCATGTCTAAATTAATCAGGTGGTAGAGTTGATACATAAGGGCATGTGGGAATGGGGACATATGGACATGTGGATATAGGGAGACACAGAATTGGAGGGCAAGCGAGGTTATATGCTCTGGTCTAACGATCAGCCCCCAATTTAGTACCTCTTCAGTACAGTTGATATCCATTTTTGTTTACATTTGCCTCTTACCCTCGGGTGGATAAGCAGTATTTATAAGGATTTTACTATAATTATAGGATCGTATTTTAATCAAGTGGAATTTTTAAATAATCTCAAAAAATTTTAAAATTTAACTATTAAAAATTAAATAAATTATAAAATTAGAAATTTATTTTATTAAAGTTTATATACATTTTAAATATTAGTTATACTTTTTATATATATTATTAATATAGAAGGTATGGATTATGTTCATTGTAATTGTGTATACCATAATATCTATTTTTAATATAGAAGGTATGGATTATGTTCATTGTAATTGTGTATACCATAATATCTATTTTGTTGGGGATTCTATATATATTTTATTACTATTCTTTACCTAGGTTTTATCATAGTCTTAGTTTCATATATGTACTAATATATATAATTTTAATGTCTTTTTCTTGTATTTGTATTTCCCAGCAACCAGTAGCAATTATTTAATATCTGTAATTTAGTATATATGGTTCATGCCATAATTATGCATTACGATCTGTCTCCTCTCACTGCGGCCTGTCCCATGTTTATATATCACCAATCTGGGAGGATTCACATCGTATTTACCCCGTTCGTTTACTTGTAGACAGCACTCTTCTCTATGTGCTATTACACAGTGTATACCTGGAACTACCACAGCAGAGAACAGATCGAAATGCCAGCGTATAATGCTAAATTATGCCCGTATTGCATGTATAACATTGCGGGACGTCTACGGCTTTAACACATCCCCACTCCCCGAGCGATATTACCATAATAAGGGGAGGTTCGATGTGGGCCGTATGACCACATTAATGTGTAAGCGTAGGCGTCGACACCGTCTTTGAAAACGTCCTATGACGAAACGCGTAAGGCGGAGTCACGCTCACACGTCATACCCGGAAGTGGATGCTGGAACGCAAGGTGGGACGCACGCTTACAGCTCGCTTCTGGTCCCATCCTTGCACACAGCGGTGCCAGTTTCACAATTTTTCTGCTAAGACTTGCTAAAATTTCCACTATTACATACTATATTGGACTGGTTTAAGCTTTTGTGCAATAAAAAACTCATTGACATACTTCACGAAGGAAGCCTCTTTGTGTTTCTCTTGTCTCCGGTATCCCGGAGAGGTTAACAGACAAAGGAGGTATGGAGTAACCTGGTCATATTGGAGCACACAGCTTAACCTGGAATACCTGCAAAGGATCGCATCAATTAGAGCAACAGCAGCTCAACAGGAGAGATCACCAACTACCCCAAGGCACCCATTCTATCGCTCGGTACCCCTGTAGGGGTGATTAATTCTGGTGAGTGGGGGAGCACTGGGGGGTGAGCACCTCAAGTCACTACTTTGAACAACAAGCACAGAAGTCACGGATGTAAAGCCCTAAGGGGTAAAAAATATATAATATATACACTGAACTTATTAATTATCCCATCTGGTTGAAAAGTTTTGCTTACACGGAGTATATGCATACAAATATTAACTTTTTTGAAATCAACCACCACCATCTATGATATATAAAACATCTGAATTTTTAAATTTGTGCATGATAAGTCCGGGATTGTTATATGCATTGTATGTTATGTTTAGGGAGTGTATATCATATGCTACACATTAACCAGTCTACTACTCTGCACTCACAGCAGGCGCTCACTGTCACAATACTTTTGAATCTTGGGGTTACTTACCACTTAATTCCATCATTTCACTTACAATTTGTGACTGGTCCACCAGTTATTGCACTGACACTTTCTTTCACCCATGGTTTTTGATTTATTTAAAAAAAAAAAAATTCAACTTTTGGCGCCATCTTGTCCCAAAACTTTTGAACTTTGGGGTGTATTTTTCCCTAATTTTTTAATTTTCTTTCCAAATAGTGCAAAGATCATTGCTTCACTTCTGCTAGCACAACGACACATGTAAAATCATATACACTTCTCTTCTGCATTATAGTTTCATTTGACTCTATTATAATTTCTCCGATTGCTTATATCATATAGATTTTCTATCTTGGGACCTGGACTTGGCATTTAGTGATGAAGTTCCTATATGCCACAGTCAATTGAATCTCTGCCTATGTAAACAAGGCAGAACTCTGTCTTGTCAGCAGGGATGTGCTGGGTTTTGTTTCCCTGCAAAGCAGGGAATTAAAACCAGCACATCCTTTAGTGAAAGCAGCCCACAGTAAACACAAAAAAACTGGTTAGGCACACAGTTAAAGTGATTGTAAAATCAGAAGGTTTTTTTATCTTAACCACTTCCCGACGGGAGGGCGTACATGGACGTCCATCCTCCCATTTCAGTGTTTATACCGGGATGATGCCTGCACCTACATGCATCATCTTGGTATTGATTTTTTCAGCCAGCGATTCTCTTCATGGTAGAAGTGATCTGAATGTTTAATTAGGCACTCGATCACTTACCACCCCCCTCCCATCGCTGCCTCTCCCGGGCTCTTTGGTCCCATCGCAGAGGCAGTGAGCGATGCGGCTGATGACGATGATGCCCTGTACAGAGAGAGGAATTTATGTCATTCCCCTCTCTCTGTAACCCTTGAAACCGGGAGCGACAAGCAGTTTGTCACTTCCGGTTCCGCCCCTTTGTTTTCCTGGCCAGCAACGGCTAGGTAAGTAGCTGATCAGAGTGATCTGTGTCTGACTGGCTACATGGGAGGCCAGAGAAGAGATTTAGACCCCAAATCTCTTCATAAAGGGGACCTGTCACGGCCCATGCTATCACAAGGGATGCTGTTCATCCCTTGTGATAGCAATAAACTTAGTAAAAACATTTTTAAAAAAGTGTACAAAAAAATATATATTTTTGTAAAAAATAAATAATTAAAAAAAAATGTAAAGCACCCCCATCCCACTGTGCTTACACGCAAATGCGAACGCACGCGTTACTCACACATGGATATGTAAACCGCAATCTAACCACACATGTGAGGTATTGTTGTGAACATCAGTGCGAGAGCAATAATTCTAGCACCAGATCTCCAGTGCAACTCTAAATTAGTAACCTGTAAAGGCGTTTAAAGTGTCGCCTATGGAGAATTTTAAGTACTGTAGTTTGCCACCATTCCACGGGCAGATGCAATTTTAAAGTGTGACATGTTAGGTATCTATTTATGCAACGTAACATCATCTATTACATTATGAAAAAAAAATTGGGCTAACTTTAGTGCTTTTTTTTTTTTTTTAATTCATAAATGTGTTTTTTTCCTCAAACAAAATTCCATTTGAAAAACTGCTGAGCAAATACCATGTGACATAAAAAATTGCAACAACCTTCATTTTATTCTATACGGTCTCTTGCTAAAAAAAATATATATAATGTTCGGGGGTTCAAAGTAATTTTCTAGCAAAAAAAGTAGACTTTGTTTAGTAGGAGCGAAGTGTCAGAAATGGCCCGGATGGCAACTGGTTAATGCATTCTATGTATTAAGATAAAAAGCCTTCTGTGTCCAGCAGCCCCCCTCAGCCCCCTAATACTTACCTGAGCCCCATTTCTGTCCAGCGATGTCCACGAGTCTCTCGGCCAAACCCGGGACTCTTCCCCATGATTGGGTGAGACACAGCAGCGGCGCCATTGGCTCCCGCTGCTGTCAATCAAAGTCAGTTAGCCAATCAGGAGAAAGAGGGGGTGGGCCGAACCGCAGCTCTGTGTCTGAATGGACACACGGAGCTGCAGCTCAGTTCGGGTGCCCCCACAGCAAGCTGGTTGCTGTGGGGGCACTTGACAGGAGGAATGGGCCATAAGCAGCAAAGAGGGACCCGAGAAGAAGAGGATCCAGGCTGCCCTGTGCAAAACCACTACACAGAGCAAGTAAGTGTGACATGTTTCTTATATAAAAAAAAGACTTTTCAATCACTTTAACCCTTTGATCTCCCTAAATGTTTAACCCCCTTCCCAGCCAGTGTCATTAGTACAGTGACAGTGAATATTTTTAGCACTGATCACTATATTAGTGTCACTGGTTCCCACAGTTTCAAAAATGTCTCCAGACCTAAACCCTATTGAGCATCTGTTGGGAATCTTCAAATGGAAGATGGAGGAGCGCAAGGTCTCTAACATCCATGTCGTCATGGAAGAGTGGAAGAGGACTCCAGTGGCAACCTGTGAAGCTCTGGTGAACTCCATGCCCAAGAGGGTTAAGGCAGTGCTGTAAAATAATGGTGGCCACACAAAATATTGACATTTTGGGACATTTTCACTTAGGGGTGTACTCACTTTTGTTGCCAGTGGTTTAGACATTAATGGCTGTGTGTTGAGTTATTTTGAGGGGACAGCAAATTGACACTGTTATACAAGCTGTACACTCACTACTATACATTGTAGCAAAGTGTCATTTCTTCAGTGTTGTCACATAAAAAGATATAATAAAATATTTACAAAAATGTGAGGGATGTACTCACTTTTGTGAGATACTGTATATTCTACATTGTTGGTGTTGCACACGGAGGATCTGGGGAAGCTGGCTTTTCTATGTATGCAGTCATCTGTTTATCTTTCCCTTGGAATATGCTCTTCTGGGATACTGGAATCTATTCTTATGCAATGTACACACGGTCAGACTTGGCGACTGGACTGGTCCGTCGGACTTTCTGACGGACTTTTGACAGACTTCCACCAGACTTTTTTTACGCACGGACTTGCCTACACACAACTGGAATACGGACGGCCTTGCCTACACACGACCGGACTTTCCGGCGGGCCTATTTCCCGACGGAGTTATGGCGGACTTTCCAAATGAACGGACTTGCCCACACACGAACAAGTCCGTTCATTTTGAACGTGACTCGGGTACGATGGGACTAGAAAAGGAAGTCAATCTCGCCGCTTTTATCGGCGAGATTGACACCTTGCGAGCCCCGTCGCGGGGCATACCAGGCCCTTAGGTCTGGTATGGATATGAAGGGGAACCCCCTACGCCGAAAAAATGGTGTGGGGTCCCCCCAAAATCCATACCAGACCCCTATCCAAGCACGCAGCCTGGCCGGTCAGGAAAGTGGGTGTGGACGAGCGAGTGCCCCCCCCTCCTGAACCGTACAAGGTCGCATGCTCTCAACATGGAGGGGTGGGTGCTTTGGGGGAGGGGGTCGCCCCCCGCCCTCGGCGAGATTGTACCCCATACTCATTCACATAGGGTGGGGGCCGGGATCTGGGGGCCCCCTTATTAAAGGGGGCTCCCGGATTCTGATAAGCCCCCCCCGCCCACTGACCCTGACAACCAACAGCCAGGGTTGTCGGGAAGAGGCCCTTGTCCTCATCAACATGGGGCAAAGGTGCTTCGGGGTTTGGGGAGCCCGCAGGGCCCCCTCCCCCAAAGAACCCACCCCCCCATGTTGAGGGCATGCGGCCTGGTACGGTTCGGGGGGGGCGGCGCGCGTCTTCCCCACCCCCTTTCCTGACCGACCGGGCTGCGTGCTCGGATAGGGGTCTGGTATGGATTTTGGGGGGACCCCATGCCGTTTTTTCAGCGTAGGGGGTTCCCCTTAAAACCCATACCAGACCTAAGGGACATCGTCGCCTCCCCCTCACGCTCGCCACAATAGGAAAATTTGTTTTTCCTATTGCAGCGAGAGCGAGATGCAGTACCCTGCCCTTGCGTCGTATCTGGTCCGTCGGACCAGCATACAGACGAACAGGCTTTCCGTTAGGAACTGAGTCCGGCGGAGTTACAACGTAAAGATTTGAAGCAGGCTTCAAATCTAAAGTCCGTTGGATTTCCAACCGAAACGGTCCGTCGGAAGTCCGATGCAGACCACACACGGTCGGATTGTCCGCCGGATTCGGTCCGTCGGACTAGTCCGGTCGGAAAGTCCGCCCATGTGTACACGGCATTATATTCTATTGATTTTTTTCTTTTTTCTAATCTCTTATGGAGTTTTTTTGACTTTTGTTAATGAATTTTCACCATGTCACATATATTTTGTCACAATGTTTTTTCATTTAAATTTTTTGAGATCATGTTATATGTGTCATTTTTTTTTTTTTGGCACTGCACTATATATGTAAATATCAAAAATTACCGCGCTACTCACTGTAAAGAACACTCAGTTATAAAACTAAAAAAGCTGCAGTCATAATGTGAGGCATGCACATACTAAACAGAAATATTCAAGAACGACCGCGCTATAGGCAATAACATATGATGTGACTGATCAAATATAATGAAGTGAATGAAAAATAAAATACATCAAAAATGAAAAAATATTTATAAATATGAAACACCAGAACCCTATTGAAAAAGTGACTGGAAAATATAAGTCCCAAATGAAGGTAAAAAAGTCCCAAATGAGGTAAGAAAATAACTGACGTCACAAAAACACACAGTCCCTGGAGTCAAGGCAGATGCAAACAGTGATCGTAGACATGTAACACAATCCTTGGAGCCAAGGGTGGATGTAGTATGTGCATGCCTCACATTATGACTGCAGCTTTTTTAGTTTTATAACTGAGTGTTCTTTACAGTGAGTAGCGCGGTAATTTTTGATATTTATTTTATTTTATTTTGTCTTTTGGCTCTACTTTGGCTTTATTACTGCAGCCACTCTATTCTAATATCTCTTATTAGTTTCCTATTGGAATAAGGTTTTTTAATGGATATATTTGACTACAGAGCCGCGAGGCAGGTCAACACTGATGGTGTATTTGAGATGTACAAGGAGGATGAGGGTGACCTCAATGGTCTGTTTACAAGGCTTAAGAACTTGACAATATCCGAAATACACACTCAGTGGGACATAGCTTATCTAGACACATACGTAAAAGGGGGTATGGTACCAAGAAGTCTTAGGTGGGAGGTCAGCCCACAGAAGGGGGATGTTCAACTTGAAGAGTGGTTTGGCTATTTCAATACGGCCGGAATAGATTTTTTAAAATTTCTTATCAATCGTAAAAAAACCAAGCTTACAAGACTTGACGATGAAATCAAAACTATTAAAGAGAAACTGAACCCCCATAAAGATAGCAATGAATATAAAGAAAGATCTCTCTCCCTCCTCACTCTATTGGAGAAGGAGGAGAGAGACCAGAGAATTAAAAAGAAAAAGAAATATAATAGAGATCTACTTGACTATCAAGGGGCAGTAGTGTTCGAATGGCAAAAGAAACTAATAGCAGAACAAGCTTCAGTTGACACTATGGAATGGGGGGCCGTCCAATACAGGCGGACCACCCCCCACTGCTGTGTATGCCCCTCCTCCATCGCAGCCTGGCTATTCCAACTATCCTTTGGGAGGCCCTAATGGTCCCTCAGGCAGATTTCCACAAGGGTCTCAACAATCCCTCTCCAGACGGGGTGGAGGAGGCAAGGGAGGTACTCCATCCCATTATCCGTCCACATTACCTAGACGATCCCGGGGAACAAGTGGTTCAAACCATGGAGGACGTGGTAGAGGTAGAGGTTTCAATAACATGAGATCCTCAGAGAATCGCCCGTATGAGGGTAGATCATATGATCAGTATAGTAGATATGAGGATCAGTCACCCTCTCCCCGCACCTTTGATTTGGAAACATACCATGACCGTTTTTACGGTCCTGGTTATGGCCCCAATGTAGGCCACTACGATGGAAGAACACGCGGATTTCAGAATTCAGGGCACATGAATCTTAGAAGGGATCACTCGGAGTATAACATTAGTACATACAATCAATTTTACCCTCTTAGAGACCTTGATGGCCCTCCCACCAGTTCCACCATCACGGAAGAATATAATGGTATAGCCTCACATTCCTATCCTAGTCCGATGGGACCCATGGATGATGGCAACAGACCGGGCCCTTCTAATTTGAGTCATCAACAATGGGGTTTTCACCGGCCAAATCAGGGCGTCAAAAGGCCAGCAGACCAAAGAGAGGATCTAGAGGGGGGAGGCGAGTGCGATCAAAAAAAGAAAAAATCGTAACCAGCAACGGGATATTCAATTTGAGCTCAGTCTCCTTGAGTGACTCAGAGAAATCCTTACTCAATAAAGGACTTAAATTTGCACCTCCCCGTGGCCTAGATAAGTTTCAGACTTATATCGACGTACATAAATTTATACGTAAGGTCAATATTAAGAGATATCTAGCCTCCAATCCTATTACACATAATGAGATCAGTCACAACGGGTATCGCCATTCGGGGCTATCAAATGCCTCTCTTTTCAACCCTCCAGGAGCTGTAGCCCCCTCCCTAAAAGGTATTTAAAGACTTAGTTCTTAAGGATTTGGAACAATTACCCCTTAAAAAAGTCTATTTTAATAAAGACCTCAAGACCGGGCTAGACTCTTTATGTTTAAATAAAAACTTAGTTATCAGGCCAGCTGATAAAGGGGGGGGCATTATCGTATTGGATAGAAAGGATTACCTTACAGAGATGTCCAATATATTGGGTGACCGAGAAACTTACACCCCCCTCAGATCTGATCCCAAGGCTCAATATAAAAAAGAATTGGAGGTGCTGATTAAATTTGGGTTCGATCAGGGTATTTTAAACAGCAAGGAGAAATCCTATTTAGTCCCCAAGGCCCCGCGCACTCCGGTTCTTTACTACTTACCCAAAATTCATAAACATCCTACCTGCCCCCCGGGACGTCCCATTGTTAGTGGAATTGATTCCATATCGTCTCGGGTGGGCAGGTACATAGATTTCTATTTACAACCATTGGTCACAGGGATGCCGTCTTATTTGAAGGACACTCGCCATGTGATCAATAAACTTTCTGATTACACCCCAGGTCCATCTTGGTGGCTAGTGACAGCTGATGTCGCCTCATTATATACGGTGATACCACATAACTTGGGGTTATTTGCGGTTGAGTATTACCTTAGACGTGACTCATCTTTGTTTGACGAACAAATATGCTTCATCATGCAGCTACTTCATTTTGTGGCCACCAGGAATTACTTTTGGTTTGGAGGCCAATTCTATAGGCAGGATAGAGGTGTCGCTATGGGGGCTAAATATGCCCCCAGCCTAGCGAACCTCTTCATGGCCCTGTGGGAGGAGGATGTCATCTATTCCCAACAAAAACCTCAGGTGGTGTTATGGGCCAGGTATATAGATGACATCCTCCTCCTATGGAATGGTGACCGTGAAGACCTTGATGTATACATGAGAGGGTTGAATGAAAATGACCGTGGCATTAAACTTTCCTATGAGGCCAGTCAGTCTGAAATCAACTTTCTTGA
Source organism: Lithobates septentrionalis (assembly GCA_037952835.1). NCBI lineage: Eukaryota > Metazoa > Chordata > Amphibia > Anura > Ranidae > Lithobates > Lithobates septentrionalis. The sequence continues at coordinate 2,283,180 of JBBDGP010002050.1, forward strand.
CCTCAAGATTGGCATCAAAGAAGGGCAGTTTACTACGGCAACTTTTTTCAAAAATACAGATAGGAATTCTTATATACCGACCGATAGTTGCCATCACGAGACATGGCTGAGGTCTGTGCCGAAAAGTCAACTTATTCGCTTAAAACGTAATTGCTCCGACCATGAGGAGTTCTTGGTCCAAGCAAATATTTTGATAGAACGCTTTTTGGAGAAGGGATACTCTGAGACTTCTTTAAGGAGCACATTGGATGAAGTGACCACCATCGATAGGAGTAGTCTACTTAAAACTAAGACACCTAATAGTGGTAGAACACCTTCAGTTCCCTTCATCACCACTTATTCCCTACAACACAGAAATATAGCTAAGTTGATAGGTAAACACTGGCATGTTCTCAAGAACGATCAAATATTAGGTACCATCCTTCCAGCTAAACCACAGGTGATATATAAAGGTGCCCCCTCTTTGAGAGGTAGAGTGGCCCCAAATATTCTCGACCCCCCTTCCGACCAAGAGGGGATTCTTTGAATATATGATTGGATTCTATCAATGCAGAAAATGTAGGGTGTGCACCCTTAGTGGATGCACTCATAGAAGAACTCATAAGTTCATTTCCACCAGTACTTCAATAGAGTTCGAAATTAGATCATTTATTACTTGCTCCACAGAACGTGTGGTGTACCTTCTTCAATGTCCTTGTGGATTACAATACGTGGGGAGGACGAAACGCCCCCTATCTGTAAGACTCAACGAGCATATCACCAACATTCTTACTGGTTTCCCAAAACATCCGGTCTCCAGACACTATCTTGAGGTACACAACCGAGATCCTAGGAAAACTATCTTTCTAGGCATTGATAGATACACCCCACATTGGAGGGGGGGGTCTATTATACGTGGGATCTCTAGGCTTGAAATGACATGGATACATAGATTGAAGTGCTATACTCCCTTTGGGCTCAATGTGGATGTAGATCTTAATGCATTTCTGGACAATTCATGATAATTTTATTTAAGAGTTATTCTATGCTATCCTTTTAATATTTTCATATTTCTTGTCTTTTTATATTTTAATTCTTAAGTTTAGAATTTCCCTTATCACTATTCTTTTATCTTCTTGTTATTTAATTATCAGTGAAGTGTATTTTTTATCATATATAGATGTTCTTAACACTATGTAGGAATTTATGTTATATACACTATATTCTGTTCACTCGCTTTGAATCTCTAGTGGTGGTCGATATATTAACATCCTTAACCACCTTTGGAATGACATCCCAGTTTTCCATCAATTATAGTTATGTTTGTATTGGGGTCTGAACATCCTCAGTGTAATCCCTATTTGTCCCTCTTTTAAATGGAGGAGAGTTTTACACATATATTCGTTTTGTTTGTTTTTAATTTTTATCCCTTTATATGTACATTATGAAATACTCTAATATTATTATTTACTCGGGTTTTGATTATATTTGATGTGGCCGTTTCACTAATTTAGTTTTGCCAGCTCTCGAATGGTCCCAGTGTAGGGGCGGAAGTGGCGTCTGCCCATTGATAAGACTATAGGTCACACACTTCCTGCTTCCGTGTAGGATGGTGCGGTGACGCCATCTGAGCTTCAAAGCGAGGTTTGGTTTTTGTTTCTGGTCTATATATAGCGATGAGTCAGTGCGTCGCCCGTTCCCATGACGACGTCCAATAGGACGAAACGTACGTCGGAAGGTTGACGCGCTGACGTCATCGTTTTCGTTTGAACGGGTGCATGCGAGCCGGCCGGCTGTTTTATATCCTATGTGCCTCAATATCGTCATTTTACATGTAAGTGCGACCATTTTTTTACCTCAATAAATGTGATACAGTTTTACACTATGGAGAATTTGTTTTGTCCTTTTGGGTCCTCCTGCTATGTGGATTGAGTTCGATACACCGAAAGATCCTGCCCACCCCCTTCATTGGTTGGTGACCTGAGGAGTTGATTTCCCCTGAGTGGAGGTTTACTATTAAGCTGATTCACAGCTTACCTCTGGTAAGCGGACATCTTATTAGGTGGAGGATTTTTTCACTGGGTGTTTCACGTCTATAATCACTGAATACATCCACCCTTGGCTCCAAGGATTGTGTTACATGTCTATGATCACTGTTTGCATCTGCCTTGACTCCAGGGACTGTGTGTTTTTGTGACGTCAGTTATTTTCTTACCTCATTTGGGACTTTTTTACCTTCATTTGGGACTTATATTTTCCAGTCACTTTTTCAATAGGGTTCTGGTGTTTCATATTTATAAATATTTTTTCATTTTTGATGTATTTTATTTTTCATTCACTTCATTATATTTGATCAGTCACATCATATGTTATTGCCTATAGCGCGGTCGTTCTTGAATATTTCTGCACTATATATGTATTTGTTGTTTTATCTATTAGCCGTGCTAGCACCTGTTTTTCATCACTTGCAGGTGTTTTTCCTTTATCTGGCACAGATATTCTTTGCTTTTTTCATGGGTGTAAACAGACAGCGGAGTCCCTTTACCCTACTTCACACCTATGCGTTTTTTAGTGCATTTTTCAGTTTGCAGAAACACACTACAGTCCATTTAATATGGTTACCTATGGTACTAGTTCACATCTATGCATTTTGCGGGAGGTGTGTTTTTGGAAAAGGTCGGGGACTTTTTTCCTGCGATTTGCAGCTAATAGACTTCAATGAAGCTGCACCAGAAACCAGTGGTGCATTTTTGGTGCAATTTTTGATGTGTTTTGCGGTTCTTATTTTACCACTGTATATAGCTGGTTGCCAATCAGGGGGCTGGGAAACCAGCTGCCGCATCCTTAGAAATCGATGAATCATCAGCTGTCAGTGGGAAAAAAAGGAAAAAGAAAATTGCTGGCAAAAAAATTGGGAAAAAAACTACGTGGGGTTCCCCCCCCAGGTCCATATCAGGCCCTTCAGGTCTAGTATGGATTCAGAGGGGACCCCGACACCAAAATTATTTAAAAAACAGTGGGGTGGGGGGGTCCCACCCAGTCCCCCCCAGTCTCCCCCAGCCCCCCCAAAATCCATACCAGACCCTTATTCAAGCATGCCGCCCGGCAGGTCAGAAGAGTGAGGGGACAAGTAACTGCCCCCCCCTCCTGAAAAATACCAGGCTGCATGCCCTCCAATTACATCACCCAGAGAGAACACCCCTTGTGACAAGAGGCAAGCTCTCCGGGTGATGTCATTGGATGGCCACGCCCCATTGCTATATAAGAGTCAGCAGAGAATGGGCGACAACAAAACAGATGAAGACATCAACAGAACGGCTTTTTTATTTTTTTTAGCGGGTAACCAGCGGCGAGGAAGAAGACAGCAGCGGAAGAGACGGCGGCAGCGGGAAGAGACAGCTCGAGGAGAAGATGGTGGGAAGAGACAGCGAGAAAGAGAAGGCAGTGGGAAGAGACGGCGGGAGGGGACAGCTCGAGGAGTAGACGGTGGGAATGAGAAGACGATGAGAAGAGACTGTTAGAGAAGACAGAGCTATTAATAAAGGAACTTTCAAAAACCGGCTCTTCTGTTTTTATTACATTTCATTGCTTTTTTAGTGAATGGGTAGGGGTATGATGGGATTTTTTCTCCATGAGTAAAGAATAGTAAGTAGTATGGCATGTATAATCTTGATAGACGAGAGCCCGTTCAAGTTTGGAATTAGTAAGTTATACATTACGAAGCCCAAATTGTGCCTCTGCACCATGTCTGAGCTGTTAATGTCGGAAGTGCCCCTGTGGAGGGATTTGCAACTTTTGGCGCAGCTGTGAGATGGGCTTAATAGTACCTCCAACATATCATTGCCGTAAATACTTCACACCCCTTCTTGCCCACAGGCAGACCAGCAAGAAGAGAGAAAAAATGGGGTAACCTGGGATTGTACCAGGGAGGTTGGTTGGGCAAATGTAAAGGGGCAGATTCAGCCAATAAATGTAAACAATGATTGTATATTCCTTATGATATTCTCCAAATTGTGGTACCAATTGTAGGGAGGGCCTGTAAATAAGATTGCTTAAGGTGAGGAGATCATGAACCACCAGAGCATATATACTAATTGGGTGTAGTAATTGTAGAAGTATAGGTTAGGCAGTGCCAGGCCACTTTTAGTGGTAGGAAGTTGTAAAGTCTCTAACAACAGTATAGGCATTTTAGAGTACCAAAGGAATGTATAGAGGATTGAGTCAATATCCTGAAATATTTTTGAGAAAATAATAATATTTATTTTTGAGGAAATAAGTTCTGCTTTAACTTGGCCTATATTAGGGTCAGTGATGTCACAAGCATCCCACCCCTTTGCTTACTCCCAACTGTAGGGCAGGGAATGTCCCAGATGCAGCTGATTGGAATTGGATAGGAATGACAGCTGCCTTCCGGGTTTAAAACCCAGGCACAGCCTCTTTTAACCACTTCAGCCTCGGAAGGATTTACCCCCTTCCTGACCAGAGCACTTTTTACAATTTGGCACTGCGTCGCTTTAACTGCTAATTGCGCGGTCATGCAAAGCTGTACCCAAACAAATAGAGCTTTCTTTTGATGGTATTTGATCACCTCTGCTGTTTTTATTTTTTGCGCTATAAACGGAAAAAGACAGAAAATTTTGAAAAAAAATGATATTTTCTATTTTTATTATTAAAAAAATCCAATAAACTAAATTTTAGTCATACATTTAGGCCAAAATGTATTCGGCCACATGTCTTTGGTAAAAAAATGTCAATAAGTGTATGTTTACTGGTTTGCGCAAAAGTTATAGCGCCTACAAACTAGGGTACATTTTCTGGAATTTACACAGCCTTTAATTTATGACTGCCAATGTCATTTCTTGAGGTGCTAAAATGGCAGGGCAGTACAAAACCCCCACAAATGACCCAATTTTGGAAAGTAGACACCCCAAGGAAATTGCTGAGAGGCATGTTGAGCCCATTGAATATTAATTTTTTTTGTCCCAAGTGATTGAATAATGACAAAAAAATTTTTTTACAAAAAGTTGTTACTAAATGATATATTGCTCACACAGGCCAAGGGCATATGTTGAATTGCACCCCAAAATACATTTAGCTGCTTCTCCTGAGTATGGGGATACCACATGTGTGGGACTTTTTGGGAGCCTAGCCGTGTACGGGGCCCCGAAAACCAAGCACCGCCTTCAGGATTTCTAAGGGCGTAAATTTTTGATTTCACTCCTCACTACCTATCACAATTTTGAAGGCCATAAAATGCCAAGATGGCACAAAACCCCCCCCAAATGACCCCATTTTGGAAAGTAGACACCCCAAGCTATTTGCTGAGAGGCATGTTGAATCCATGGAATATTTTATATTTTGACACAAGTTGCGGGAAAGTGACAATTTTTTTTTTTTTGCACAAAGTTGTCACTAAATGATATATTGCTCAAACATGCCGTGGGCATATGTGGAATTACACCCCAAAATACATTCTGCTGCTTCTCCTGAGTACGGAGACACCACATGTGTGGGACTTTTTGGGAGCCTAGCCGCGTACGGGGCCCCGAAAACCAATCACCGCCTTCAGGATTTCTAAGGGCGTAAATTTTTGATTCACTCCTCACTACCTATCACAGTTTCGAAGGCCATAAAATGCCAAAATAGCACAAACCCCCCCCAAATGACCCCATTTTGGAAAGTAGACACCCCAAGCTATTTGCTGAGAGGCATGGTGAGTATTTTGCAGCTCTCATTTGTTTTTGAAAATGAAGAAAGACAAGAAAAAAATATATTTTTTTCAATTTTCAAAACTTTGTGACAAAAAGCGAAGTCTGCAAAATACTCACTATACCTCTCAGCAAATAGCTTGGGGTATCTACTTTCCAAAATGGGGTCATTTGGGGGGGTTTGTGCCACCTGGGCATTCCATGGCCTCCGAAACTGTGATAGGCAGTAAAGAGTGAAATCAAAAATTTATGCCCTTAGAAAGCCTGAAGGCGGTGCTTGGTTTTTGGGGTCCCGTACGCGGCTAGGCTCCCAAAAAGTCTCACACATGTGGTATCCCCATACTCAGGAGAAGCAGCAGAATGTATTTTGGGGTGTAATTTCACATATTCCCATGGCATGTTTGAGCAATATATCATTTAGTGACAACTTTGTGCAAAAAAAAAAAATTTGTGTTTTTCCCGCAACTTGTGTCACAATATAAAATATTCCATGGACTCTACATGCCTCTCAGCAAATAGCTTGGGGTGTCTACTTTCCAAAATGGGGTCATTTGGGAGGGGTTTGAACTGTCCTGGCATTTTATGCACAACATTTAGAAGCTTATGTCACACATCACCCACTCTTCTAACCACTTGAAGACAAAGCCCTATCTGACACTTTTTGTTTACATGAAAAAATAATTTTTTTTTGCAAGAAAATTACTTTGAACCCCCAAACATTATATATTATATATTTTTTTAAAGCAAATGCCCTACAGATTAAAATGGTGGGTGTTTAATTATTTTTTTCACACAGTATTTGCGCAGCGATTTTTCAAACGCATTTTTTTGGGAAAAAACACACTTTTTAAAATTTTAATGCACTAAAACACACTATATTGCCCAAATGTTTGATTAAATAAAAAAGATGATCTTAGGCCGAGTACATGGATACCAAACATGACATGCTTTAAAATTGCGCACAAACGTGCAGTGGCGACAAACTAAATACATTTTTAAAAGCCTTTAAAAGCCTTTACAGGTTACCACTTTACAGAGGAGGTCTACTGCTAAAATGACTGCCTTCGATCTGACCTTCGCAGTGATACCTCACATGCATGGTGCAATTGCTGTTTACATTTGACGCCAGACCGACGCTTGTGATCGCCTTTGCGCGAGAGCAGGGTGGGACAGGGGTGCTTTTTTTTTTTTTCTTTATTATTTTTTTGCTTTTTTATCTTATTTTTAAACCTGTTCCTTTCATTTTTATTTTTTTTAATCATTTATATTGTTATCTCAGGGAATGTAAATATCCCCTATGATAGCAATAGGTAGTGACAGGTACTCTTTTTTGAAAAAACTGGGGTCTATTAGACCCTAGATCTCTCCTCTGCCCTCAAAACATCTGACCACACCAAGATCGGTGTGATAAAATGCTTTCCCAATTTCCCAATGACGCTGTTTACATCCGGCGAAATCTAAGTCATGAAATGCTCGTAGCTTCCGGTTTCTTAGGCCATAGAGATGTTTGGAGCCACTCTGGTCTCTGATCACCTCTATGGTCAGCTGGCTGAATCACCGGCTGCATTCTCAGGTTCCCTGTTGGGACAGGAGAGCCAGAGAAAAACATGGAAGACGGTCGGGGGGGGAATTCCCTCCCACTGCTTGTAAAAGCAGTCTAGAGGCTAATTAGCCACTAGGGTTGCTTTTACATGAAAGCCGACCGCTGGCTGAAAAGAATGATACCAAGATGATGCCTAAACCTGCAGGCATCATTTTGGTATAACCACTCAAAGTCCAGCAACATACCAGTACCTTGCTGGTCCTTGTTGGGCATATATTGTAAACTTTTTTTTCATGCAGCCTGTGGGCTGAACGAAAAAAAGAGATTGATCGGTGGGTATGCCCACCATTAGAATACCTCCCTTCATCCACCCACTTCTAATGATGGGCATACTCCCACAAAAGTTAGGAGCAAATCGCTCCTCCGCCCTCTGCTGCCCCCACGCTTCGGCATATATGCTGAAGTATGTAACTGTGGTGGTGAAATCACCTCCGACAGGGCTGGAGTCACGGCTTTATGTATCATGGGAGCAAACGCTGTTGCTGTCAAGATAAATAAATCCGCGCTGCAACTGAATGGCGTACCTACTAAGCAAATGATGGTTAACAATAAAACAAAGTAACATTACAGTATAATGCCCCGTACACACGGTCGGATTTTCCGATGGAAAATGTCCGATCAGAGCGTGTTGTCGGAAATTCCGACCGTGTGTGAGCTCCATCGGACATTTTCCATCGGATTTTCCGACACACAAAGTTGGAGAGCAGGAGATAAAATTTTCCGACAACAAAATCCGTTGTCGGAAATTCCGATCGTGTGTACACAAATCCGACGGACAAAGTGCCACGCATGCTCAGAATAAATAAAGAGATGAAAGCTATTGGCCACTGCCCCGTTTATAGTCCCGACGTACATGTTTTACGTCACCGCATTTAGAACGATCGGATTTTCCGACAACTTTGTGCGACCGTGTGTAGACAAAACAAGTTTGAGCCAACATCGTCGGAAAAAATCCTAGGATTTTGTTGTCGGAATGTCCGAACAAAGTCCGACCGTGTGTACGCCCTATAACAGTAATGCCCCGTACACACGGTCGGATTTTCCGACGGAAAATGTGTGATAGGACCTTGTTGTCGGAAATTCCGACCCTGTGTAGGCTCCATCACACATTTTCCATCGGATTTTCCGACCCACAAAGTTTGAGAGCAGGATATAAAATTTTCCGACAACAAAATCCGTTGTCAGAAATTCCGATCGTGTGTACACAAATCCGACCGCGTTTAGAACGATCAGATTTTCCGACAACTTTGTGTGACCGTGTGTATGCAAGACAAGTTTGAGCCAACATCCGTCGGAAAAAATCCTAGGATTTTGTTGTCGGAATGTCCGAACAAAGTCTGACCGTGTGTACGGGGCATAAGACTTACCATACCTGCAAAGCAAATACAAAAAAAACATAGTAAAAAATAAAACATTTAACGCAACCTGTGCCTAAAATATATATATGCCGAAGCATGGGGGCATCCTCCCACAAAAGGCAGGAGCAAATCGCTCCTCCACCCACTGCTGCCCCCACGCTTCGGCATATATGCTGAAGTATGTAACTGTGGTGGTGAAATCAACTCCGACAGCGCTGGAGTCACGGCTTTATGTATCGTGGGAGCAAATGCTGTTGCTGTCAAGATAAATAAATCTGCTCTGCAGCTGAATGGCGTACCTGAAAACAAAAAAATGGTTACCAACAAAACACAGTAAACAGTAAAGTATAAAAAAAATTGCATATCTGGAAAGCAAACATGGTAAAACATAATAACAATAAAACATTGCAGACTAGAATACAGTAAAAAAGAGCAGAACAATAGAGAGAGAATAGAGAGAGAGAGAACAATAAAAGGACAACTATTTTTGTTTTGTTTTTTTATATTTTTTTGTGTTTTTATTTATTTATTTATTTATTTATTTTACACTTTTTTTAGTAACTTTAACTTTTGTAACTGGTACCAGGTTTGGGTCTCTCAAAATGCGATGGCATCTTGGGAGACCCTGTGTCCTAGTCTGTGCAATGCTGTACCCTAAGCTAAAACTCAACTAGTGTATGGTAACGTTCAAAACATTCACCAATGCATAGACCAGGATTGTCAGGACAGGAGGGACAATAATACCAGGTGTCACGCCTAAATCCGCGCTTGCTACAGACACGACATCTTCTTTGGGGGGCTCGTTGGGTAGGGGTACTCGAGAGGACATAAGGAAAATGCCTCTCATGCAGCCGGCTTACTGCATTTGGTTGGGGAAGGTGAGGTGGAGCACCGTCTGGAAACAGAAGGGCTCTGACGATCTCTTCCTGGAATTTAAGGAATGATCCAGTCCGTCCTGAAGCTATAGCACATGAGCGTTCAGCAAAGCCAATTGAAATAAATAAACAGACACTTTTTTGTACCAGCGTCTGGCCTTACGGGCAACAAGGTACGGCGCCAACAACTGGTCGTTGAGGTCCACCCCTCCCATATTTTGGTTATATTCGTGGACACAGAGGGGTTTCTCCACAACACCAGTTGCCGTAGTAATTTGGGCCGTCGTGTCTGCATGAAGGGAGGTAAGAACGAAAAATATTGTCCCTCCACTTCATAGCGAGCAAATTATTACACTGCAAGCAGGCTCTCTCCCCCAGTGTAAGACGGGAATCTACAAGTCACTGGGGAAAGCCCCGGCGATTAGGTCGTACGGTGCCACATGCTCCAATCTGTTGATCAAAAAGGTGACTAAAAAGTGGCAATAATTGTCCACGTACAAGTGGTACCCCTTTCCGAATAAGGGTGACACCAAGTCCCACACTATCTTGCCAGCGCTTCCTATGTAGTCAGGGCAGTTTGTCGGCTCTAAGTGACTATCTTTGCCCTCGTAAACCATAAATCTACATGTATAGCCTGTGGCCCTGTCACAGAGCTTATACATCTCAACCCCGTATCTGGCACGCTGGGAAGGTACTGTTTGAATGACAAGCGGCCAGAAAATTTAATCAGGGACTCATCAACGCAGACAACTTGATGGGGAGTAAACAAGTTTGCAAAACGCTGGTTGAAGTGGTTTACGAGGGGCCGAATTTTGTAGAGCCGATCGTATCCAGGGTCTCCACGAGGACGACAGAGTTCATTGTCATTGAAGTGCATGAACCGCAAAATCTGCTCGTATCGTGCCCTGGCCATGGAAGCAGAGAACACGGGCATATGGTAAATTGGGTCAGCGGACCAATATGACCGCAACTCACTCTTTTTAGTTATGCCCATGTTGAGGGAAAGGCCCAGAAAGATCTTAAATTCGGAGACCGTAATTGGTCTCCAATCTCTGGCAAGGGAGGACTGGGGATTAGCAGCGATGTGTTGACCAGCGTATAAATTGCTTTGGTCCACAACAGATCTATAGAGATCTTCGGTGAAAAACAGCGAATAAAAATCCAGTGGCGTAAAATCAACTGTTTCCACCTGAATTCCGGGTTGGCCAGTGAATGGGGGAAGTACGGGTGCTGCAGAAGTGGTGGGTTCCCAATTCGGATTGGCGAATGCAGCAGGAAGGGCACTATGGGCACGACGGGCCTGTGTTCGTCTTCTTGGTGGCAGCGGGACACTACTAGTGCTTGCCACCTCGCCAGCTTGAACTGCACTTTTGGGACTCGCCACGTCACCACGTGATACTGCAGTGCTGGATGTACGACCAGGGTGTACTAGGCCACTGGTGCTTGCCAGTTCACCAGAAGGAATAGCGGCGCTAGTACTTCTCTGCTCCATATGAGGGACCTGCGGTTCTTGCACTTCAAGGACAGAAGAAGAAGATTGGGGTCTGGTACGCCTGACCTTAGCAGGCACCACAACTCCGTCGTCAGAGCTGTCATGGAGCCGCTGTCCTCTACAGGTTCGTATTCTGAGCCCGAATCTGACAGATGAGTGACTTCCTCTTCACTATCTGTCATGCTCAGAAACGTGTAGGCCTCTTCACTAGTGTACCTTCGATTTGCCATTTTGGGCTCTAAATTTAGGGATACACTAGTGAGACTCACAGGCAAAAAAGCTCCTGACTGTTAGCGACTTATTCAAAACGCTACCAAAAAACTGTTAGCGATCGCAGGGATCAGGCCTGACTCTGCGAACGCTGCAGTTATGTGTGCTTAGTGTTTTGTAAGTGTCAGTGATCGATCAATACTGCACTTGGGTGGGCTGGGCAGGGCTGGGCCGAGGGGCAAAACGCAGGTGCTAGCAGGTATCTGGGCCCGCTAACACTGTGTTTATGGGAACCCTGAACTGCTGGGGATGCTAGTATAGATCTGATCGGATCAGATATCGATCCGTTCAGATACTATAGCACTAAGGGAGGTGTATGCTGCGTGCGTGGGTGTTAGCAGTACTGGCGCTAAACTGACGCTGCCTGGGGCGACGCAGACCTTACCTGACCCTAAAAACTTAACTTATATCACCGCCGGGCAATTAGGGGTTTAAACCTTTATAAGGTAATAAACGGCGGGTGCCCTAAAACTATAATAAACTATAAAAAACAAACTAACTAACCAGCATCACCCGTAACACTTATATGGTGATAGCTGGTGCAGGGGCGTAACTAGAAATAGCAGGGCCCCATAGCAAAATGTTGTATGGGGCCCCCCTGCAAACAGCCCCCCCCCACAGCTGCCCTAGTGTCAATGCAGCGTGACCTGTGCCACATACAGCGTGACCTGTGCCCAATGCAGCGTGACCTGTGCCCAATACAACGTGACCTGTGCCCCATACAGCGTGACCTGTGCCCCATACAGCGTGACCTGTGCCCAATACAGCCCGGTCTGCCTGTGCCCCATACAGCCCCACCTATGCAGAGGAAGAGGCAAGCCACCCGGATCAGCAGAGAGCAGGATTGCCCGCTGTAATAGCTTTCATTTGAATTTCCTGTCTTCCCGGGGCTCATCGTCACATAGCCCCACCTCTTGGCCCGACGCCTTTGATGACGTCACATGTCCCGCATTGGATCGGCGTTCTGTCTATCAAAGGCACCGGGCCAAAAGGTGGAGCTATGTGACGTGAGCCCCGGGAACACTGGAAGTTCTAATGAAAGCTCTTACATCGGGCAATTCAGCTCTCTGCTGATACGGACAGCTCGCCTCTTCCTTTCCTCTCTCTTCCCCTGGCTGGGAGACTGTGCCGGCGGTGCTCTTATCCTCATTGGGCCCCACTCGGCTGCGGGCCCCATAGCGCCCGCATGGGTCGCTATGGTGGTAGTTACGCCTCTGCGCTGGTGAAAGGGTTAACTAGGGGGCAATCAGGGGGTTAAAACCTTTAGTAGGTAGTATATGGGGGTCCCTGTCGCTATAAAACACTGACAGCGAACCTATATACTTACCTCCCTAACTAGCGTCACCAGTGACACTAATACAGTGATCAGAAAAACGATCGCTTAGTGACACTGGCGGCGGGGGGTGATCAAGGGGTTAACCTTTATTGGGGGGGTTAGGGGGGTACCCTGGACCTAAAGGGGGCTAACCCTAACTGCCCTAACACTTATAACTGTCACAAACTGACACCAATGCAAAAAAAAAACTGCTATTGGTGTCAGTGTGACAGGGGGTACAGGGGGGTGATCGGGGGGTGATCCGGGGATGATGGGGGGTGAAAAGTGTGCCTAGTGTGTTCTATTGTAAGTGTAGTGTTGGTGTAACTCACATTGATGTCTTCTCTCCTCGGCGCCGGAATGAAAAGACCGGCTCGAGGAGGGATGACATCACTTCCTCTGCCTCTGTTTACATTACAGAGGCAGAGGAAGGATTTCTTTCGCCGGGAGCGATCGCGAGGGGGTGGCCACGAATGGATGGCCTCCCCCTCACCTCTGATCGCCCGCGAAAAAATGCCGGCCGCCTCGGGCACCGGGGGGGGGTCCGATCGGACCCCCCACCCGCGGGAGGCAGATCACGTACAGGTACGTGATTCTGCCTGCCCGTGCCATTCTGCTGACGTACAACGTCGTGAGGCGGTCAGCAAGTGGTTAAACACAAAAATTTAGTTCCTCTCAATTCTGCCCTCTGTTGTGCTTCATTTGATTGACATCTGCATTTAGACCCCTTTCACACTGAGGTGTTTTTCAGCTGCTTTTGGGCTACAAATAGCGCTTGTAAAGCGCCTGAAAAATGCCTCCCCTGCAGTCCCAGTGTAAAAGCCAGAGTGTTTTCATATGGGGTGGTGCACTGGCAGGACGATAAAAAAAAGTCCTGCAAGCAGCATCTTTGGGGTGGTGAAGGAGCGGTGTATACAGCGCTCCTAAACCGCCCCCGACCATTGAAAAGAATGGGCATCGCTGCGGAAGCGCCTGCAAAGCGCTTCGGCAGCATCGCTACACGGGCACATTTAACCCAGCAGGGGTTGAAAGCGACCCGCTAAAACGACGGTAAAGCGCCACTAAAACTAGCGGCGTTTTACTGTCAACGCCGCCCGTCCCAGTGTGAAAGCAGCCTTAAAAAAAATGATAAAATAGCAGGAGAGAGGGAGGATTAGGGCAGGTATAGAATTGCCTGATTATATGCCCAGTTTATGAAAAAGAACAAAGTGAGTTCCTACATTGAACATCCTGTGTGGGACTGATCACATACTAGTGTAACCTGCAAAGAGGTGTAAGGGAGTATAGGATTTGGCTGTGCTGTCTGGCAGGGTAACTAGATCACAAGACTAGCTGTACAGAATTACAAATCCTTTGGCATATAAAACTATTCAAATTTAGGAATTTCAACTATGTATTTAGCTTGTTACCTGCAGTTCAGCCTTGATAATATTGCATATGATTTTGAAATAGATGATCCAGTGGAAGGTGCATGTTATTACTCTGTGTAAACATTCTCAGCATGGTTTGAAGATATCTTTAGCAATTTTTCAATGACTCTTATTTTTTTATTTTTTTTGCCTTCTTTTTTAGTATTTCTTACAGTTATCTGGGCTTCTCTGCTTGGTCTCTGTTATTTCTGGGAGTTTTCTCAGGGACTTTGTACAAGCAGACTGCAATTATTTTTTTCCAGTTTGCTAGCAGTTATAAAGACAAAAGCAGCGGGTATGTTGTAAAATAATTGCTTGAGCAGAAGGGATTTTATGACTATTGTTCCGAAGCTTTACGTGGAGCTTACTCATGTACAATCATTGAAACACTTATAGGCAGATGTTCTGCTACAACAAATTCGTACACCAATCATTTCAAAGACTGTTTTTTCTCTTTCTCTTGCCTTCATCTCTTTGATAACCCGATACTGAACACAGCATTCACATCAGGAGCAATAGGCTGGCCAATGGTTGGCACAAAAATTCTGTATAACCAAAAGATTGCGCTACAAGAAAAAACTTCTATTACAACAAAAGATGTTTTCATTTTGTTTTTTGTTAACATTGCTTTCCCTAGCATAATAACTCCCAAGCCTCACCTCATGTGAGTTTAGTACAAGTTTGAGTTGATTTCATATAAACCATCTGCACGTAGATACATCCAGCAAACGTTAGGAGAACAGCCCACCACTTTGGGAATAATGAAATTAAAGTAAAATCATGACATAATTGCCTGTTAAAGTAATTGAAAATGGCATGTCGTGGCGGACTGCCACTGGGGCACAACACACAGTTTAGCTTTAGGCTACAGAAAAAGAGAAAAAAAATCTTGCTCTTCCTCTCCCTTGCTTTCTTGCTTTCTTGCTTTCTTTCTTGCTTTCTTTCTTGCTTTCCTCTCATTTCTCTGATTTGTGGTTTTATTTACAGTATATAGATGCAAATGAACCTCTCCTACTTCAATATACACTATATTACCAAAAGTATTGTGACACCTGCCTTTACAGGCACCTGAATTTTGGTATCCTAGTCTTAGTCCGTAGGGTTCAATATTGAGTTAGCCCACCCTTTGAAGCAATAACAGTGTCAGCTTCAACTCCTCTGGGAAGGCTGTCCATAGGTTTGGATCTTGCTTTACGCACTGGTGCACAGTCATGTTGGAACAGGAAGGAAACATCCCTAAACTGTTCCTACAAAGTTGGGAGCCTTAAGAGTTCCCTTCACTGGAACTAAGGAGCCAAGCCCAACCCCTGAAAAACAACCCCACATGATAATCCACCCTCAACCAAATGATTTGGACCAGTTCAAAAAGCAAGGTTGATAAAGACATGGATGAGCGAGTTTGGGGTGGAGGAACTTGACTGGTCCTGACCTCAACCTGATAGAAAAGCTTTGGAATGAATTAGAGCGTAGAACTGCAAGCCAGGCCTTGCCATCCACATCAGTGCCTGACCTCACAAATGCACTTCTGGAACTCAATATTGAACCCTAAGGACTAAGACTAGGATGCCATTAAAGTTCATGTGCGTGTAAAGGCAGGCGTTCAAATACTTTTGGTAATATAGTGTATATTTGGGATTAAGGTACCGTGTCTTGAGGCGCTGGAATAACTCCTTCTATCATGGCTCCCACACCCTTCCATATTACTGCATTAATACTTGATCGACTGTTGAAGTAATGTACCTCAAAGTTATGTCTTTGTTCTGTCTTTGCAATAGAGTGATTACATATACCAAGCTTATGCCCTGGGCAAGCAGTAGCCCAATTTGGTAGGGTCCATCTTTTAAGTCAGATTTTTTTGTATACCTTCTACAATAATCTGGCCCCTGATCACATTTAAAGGGTGCATCCATCCTCTAACATCTAGACAAATAAAATATAAGAAATATATACAGTTTTGTCCAGACAAAGTTTTGGAATGACTGGGGAATAATTAAAATTTTTGACAGGCTTTTACTCTGTCTTTGATACTATTGGGAGATTTTCCCTCACTTCCTATCCCTGTGACACCCTACCAAGAAATGGCGAGCACAGTTTTCACTAGGACAGGAAAACACAGGCAGCAATGAAACAGTCCTAGTCCCAGTCACTGGGGGACACAGCAGACCTCTGGGTATACAACCTTATCCTGGGATCTAGACCAGGGGTCAAACTTTATAAACAAAGGGCCAGCTCCTTTAGATTTGGAGGGGGGGGGGAGACAGACTGTGGCCAGTGGGAGTAGAAAGCTCCAGCCTCAATGGGGGTAGGCAAATAGACAATGTCTCAGGCTTGGTGGTCCGTGGGAGTAGGGAAAGATTACATAGGACCTGTGGTCAGTGGGAGAAGGAACAATGCCCCATCATTGTTATTAGTTGGAGGTATAGTGCCCTATCGTTAGTGTCAGTGGGAGGTATAGTGCCCCATTGTTTATACTGTATCATTGTGAGGAATTATGCCCAATTGTTAGTGTCAGTAGAAGGAGTAATGCCCTATCATTGGTGTCAGTAGAAGAAATTATTTCTCATCAATGGTGTTAGTGGATGGAATGGTGCCTCATCGTTGGTATTATTGGAGGAATAGTTCCTCATATTAGTGGGAAGAACACTGCCCCAAGGACCAGATATAGGCAAGTAAAGGGCCATATGCAGCCTACGTGCCGCAGTTTGAAGACCACTAATCTAGACACTAGGCATTGCAAAACATATAGCTCCTTGTAATGGCTAGACCGTCTGCATATAGCAAGTATACCCGGGAATAGCAAGCAGTAGAAGGTGACAATAACCCAGTGTAAACGTGCACAACACGCAGAAGAACAAAAAATTATGAGCGGGATCTGTGCCCCCAAATTTACTACTGGAGAACGTATTTGATAAACAAGGGGAGGGGTAAAATTTACACAAACACCTCAAATGTTGTGGTTTGGCTAAATCAAGCATGTCCCCGGAAGACCTTGCACCCCTTGCACTTAAACTTAACATCAATATTATCCAGTTACAACCATGCTCCTTACCACCACTCTAACTAAAGCTGCCATGAAGGTGAAATAATGCTCAACCAATCAATGGGGGAGATTTACTAAAACTAATGCAGCTGTGAATAATAACCATTCAGCTTTTAACTTCAGCTTGTTCAATTAAGCTTTGACAATACAACCTAGAAGCTGATTGATTTCTATACACAGCTGCACCAGATTCTGTGTGCACCAGATTTAGTAAAACCCCCTCAATGTGTAGTATACTTTAAAGTGTACTGTGCTTTGTTAAAAAATACTAATAATACAGCAAAAATGTGCAATTAAGGTTCATAAATTCAGTTTGTGCTCACTCACTTGTTTCATAAGTGATGACTTCATCAGGAGACTAACTGCTACAGAGCCCAGACGTCTATCTTGGTGTTGTTGCAGTACCTTGTCCTGTGAGTGAGCTTTTATACATCTTTATTTTAATAAAGAAAGGGTCCTTTCACACGAGCTGTCCGATCAGGTCCATCTGTCAGTTTTTCAGGTGGACCTGATTGGACCTTGCAGTCTCCCCTACGGAGCGGCGGATGTCAGAGGGTGATACGCGTATAGAGGGGAGGAGCCGAGTCCATGACATCACACAGTCACCGTGAGAGAGGGTTAGTGATGAGCGAGTGGGTGTAAGAAATAATCCAGTGTATATGCACATTTTTAAAGGAATATCTTGTAAGTTTTCCCATATTGGGGCTGTTTTATTAAATATGCATTCATAGAGCACTATGTAGTCCATTTTATGATTACATGTTACTACGCAGTCGTGTATCAGATGAATAGCAGAGCGGAGGTCCTGAAGTGAAGGAAGAGACCTTTATATGAGAGAGCATTATCTACATCCATTTGGAATCACCCATGAAGTTGCTGAATCGTGAGAGCAGTTGTTCTGGTGTGGAGGAGAGAAACCATAGTGGAATGAAAGAAAGACCATTTATGAGTTCATTTAATTCAATTTTAAGGTGAGCAGGCATTGCAGCTGGTGAAGGTGTGGACAATTAAGGGTGTAATGTTGGAGAACAGAGGAGCACAGCGGTGTTTTATATAAGGACTGGAGTTTATAACAATCAAGATCCATACACATATATGAACTGTTCTTATTAGAAGATTATTTGAGCACAATTTATTAGTTTATATAAGACTGGTCAATATTTAGGCATTTTTGCACATATGATAGATGTGTTCTGCACTATTAGAATAATTGTGTATGGGTTGGTGTTGTGAATTCACTGAGAGTGCACAGCAGCTGTGGATCATTAGCTATACAGTTTTTTTATGCACAAAAATATTTATTTATTTCTTAGCACATAGCACTTTATTTAAAGAGGTTGGTGGCGCTCATTGCTACACATATCAAGTCAGTGGACACATGTCCGCTGACACCCGCTGCTATCCGATCCAATCCTGCCCGCAAAATCCAGGCTGATGGTGGTCCTATTTTCCATCCGTCTGGTGGAATAGATGAAAACGGACAGGCGGTCCATTTCCACATGATTTCCCCATAGAGGAGGGCAGGACTGTGTCTGTGTCTGCTCTGCACAGCGAAGTGGACAGGACCTGTCATCCACCAGCTCAGCGGGGATCAGCGGAGCAATACCCCTCTGAGTAAGCGGTTTACACAAAACAGAGGCGCCCTCGTGAGAGGGGCCTTAAATGGTTTTGCTCTATGGAAAGTCTTGTTTTCTTTTTTTTTTTTTTTTTTTTTTATATACATTTTAGCATTTAGAAGATGGGCAACTGCAAGAAAGCATATCATCAAAGATACAAAGTTAACCGCTTGCCGACCAACGCACACAGATGTACGTTGGCAGAATGGCACAGGTAGGCAAATGTGCATACCTGTATGTCCCTTTGAATCTGCTGCCTATCGGGCGCGCACGCACACCCGCCACAGGCCACGGGAGCGTGCCCATGGGTCCTGGGAACTCGATGTTCGCCGGCGGCCCGTGATTGTGGTGTGGAGAGGCAGAACGGGGAGCAGTGATCGCTGAGCAGTGATCGCTGTCATGTCAGTGGAAGCCCATCCCCCTACAGTTAGAACACCTCCCTAGGACACACTTATACCCTTGATCACCCCCTAGTGTTTAACCCCTTTCCTGCCAGTGTCATTTATACAGTAATCAGTGCATTTTTATAGCACCGATCGCTGTATAAATGACAATGGTCCCAAAATAGTGCCAAAAGTGTCCGATGTGTCCGCCATAATGTCGCAGTCACGATAAAAATCGCAGATTGCCGCCATTACTATTAAAAAAAAATAATAATAAAAATGCCATAAATCTATCCCCTATTTTGTAGACGCTATAACTTTTGCGCAAACCAATCAATCTACGCTTATTGCGATATTTTTTTTTAACCAAAAATATGTAGAATACATATCGTCCTAAACTGAGAAAGAAATGTGTTTTTTTTTTATATATATATATTTTTGGGGGGTATTTATTATAGCAAAAAGTAAAAAATATTGCTTTTTTTTTCAAAATTGTCGCTCTTTTTTTGTTTATAGTGCAAAAAATAAAAACCGCAGAGGCGATCAAATACCACCAAAAGAAAGCTCTATTTGTGGGAAAATAGAACGTCAATTTTTGTTTGGGTACAACGTCGCATGACCGCACAATTGTCAGTTAAAGCGACGCAGTACTAAATCGCAAAAAGTGCTCTGGTCAGGAAGGGGGTACATTTTTCCGAGGCTGAAGGGTCAAAGGAGGGACAAATGAGGAGGAAGGAGTGAAAGAGGAACTTTGTTAAGAATGAGTGGTTATGAGGGTCCTGGTCCGAGGGCATCACTAGACAGGAGGTGTACCCCTTTGTAAACTTAAATTCACACCAGTAGGAAGCAAGGCTTCCTCTTTACACTTAATAATGCATTCAAGGTCCTCAATGAGTTTAAACTCTTGTATCATGGAAAACGAATGCGCCAAAGATGGGGGGTCCGGCCAATTTCAGAGAGCAGGGATTCATGGCCAGGCTGCATTAATAAGATCAGGGGTCTGCAAACTTTGTAAACAAAGGGTCGGCTTATTTTCCTTCAGACTTTAGGGGAGCCAGACTGTGGCCAGCGGGAGTGGAAATTTTCTTGGCATCAGTGAGAGTAAACATCGCCACGTTTGGTATTAGGGGGAGGAATAGTGTCCTATCGTTGGTATCAGTGGGAGGAATGATGCCCCATTGTTGGTGTTAAATGGCAGAATAGTGTCTCGTATCAGTGGGAGGAATAGTGCCCCAAGGACCAGAAAAAGGCAAGCAGAGGGCCACAGTTTGGAGACCACTGAATTAGATGGATTGGCACTGACCTCTTATATGTCTTCCTGGCAATCACACTGTGAGTCTTATGAAACTACTAAATTTACAAAAGAATATTTACGGTGGAAAGAGACATATGGAATGAATGAAAAATACCTATGGACATTATGATTTTGGATAGTATTTATTCACTGATAAACTGAGTATTTATCACTTAATATTATACTTTTTTTAAATATTATGGTGTTAAAAAAAACCGTGAAACCGTGACATTCACACAATATTAACCAGTTATTGGTTTTGCGTACCTTGAAAATAGATGTCATTTGCCGAAAGGCAGAGGACACACCTAGTGCAGTTAAAGAATGACCAAATAACAGGGAGTGGGTGTCACGGAATCGCTTCCCACACTCCGTCATATATCTCATCCTCCCGTTTGAATATAGATATCAGATATTCCAACTGCTTGCAACCAAGAACTAGGCAGTACTCATTTTGGCTGCTGAACATGAATTGTTTATTTGTCCCTTAAAAAAATACCCCTGGAATATAACATGGTGAATCCAATGTGTAATAATAGCTGTAGATGCTGTGAACCTTTGCAGGGAACTTCTAGGATGACAAAAAGTGACTTGGATTTTCAGAAGGGGGCGATAGAAGATAGGTAATTCCTGACCATCCACAAAATGCCCAGTAAATGAAGAGTAATTCTTTAATAAGAAGGAGATTGACAAATAGAAGAAAGCACAATGCCCCCATTGGGATGAAAGAATGATACCATAGAAAGAAGAAAACAATTGGGTTTTTAAAGAGCACCTTGTCCCAGTGGCATCACTAACGCCAGGCACCCAAAAGCAAACATTTATTATATCATAAACCCACATCCAATTTGCAACAGTGTGGACCCAGCCTAAAATGGCAGCTCAGTTTACCTGTATTTACTGCCCCCTGTCGTATGTGTGAAAGAGGAGCTATGAACTACCTCCAGGTACATCGGGGAACCCTGACTGGACATAGCAAATCTATACACGCCACAATTTAAATATTTAAAATAGCTAATATCTTACATGAATTGGGATTCTTACTATTTTCATTATGGAACATTTTAATGAACTTTCTTTTTGTACAACTTTAAACACTTCAGACTCCACTGCCAAATCTGTGAGGAACATAAGGCCTGTGCATTTTAGACATTCCTTCTCATTATGCAGGTCATGTCAGGGTAAGTGTGGTGAAGATAAACATGGGGAGACAGGGTCATTTATTTTTCCCATATTTAAAATGTCACAATATGAATTCAGCATGGCACAGGGCCAACATTCTTCATGTAATAGGAATGCCCAGTTATTTATTCAGGGATATATGACTAGTGACTGGGGTGGAATTGCAGAGGAAGTTTTGACTAATTAATTGTGAAGTTTGCTAATATATTAAATATAATTATAGGTTCTTTGACACTTGGAATCTGTGTTCTATGATAAAACATCACAACATTTTACAGAGAGCATTAGGCAATAACTGACATTAGTCCCTATTCCATGGATTTACAATTTAACCACATTTTCTGCGACCTGTGTGTATGTATATATATATGTGTGTGTGTGTGTGTGTGTGTAAATAAATATATATATATATATAAATATATATATATATATATATATATATATATATATATATATATATACACACAGTGCCTTGCAAAAGTATTCACCCCCTTGGCTTTTTACCTATTTTGTTACAGCAGGGTTATGCAATTAGCGGACCTCCAGCTGTTGCAAAACTACGAGTCCCATCATGCCTCTGCCTCTGGGTATCATGTTTGTGGCTGTCAGAGTCTTGCTATGCATCAATGGGAATTGTAGTTCTGCAACAGCTGGAGGTCCGCTAATTGCATATCCCTGCATTACAGCCTTTGTTCAATGTTTTTTTAATCTGAATGATATGTGATGGTTTAGAGCACAATAGTCTAAGTTGGTGAAAGAAAAAATTAGAAAAATACATACATAAAACTATTTTTCAGAAATAAAAAACTGATAATTGGCATGTGCGTATGTATTTACCTCCTTTGTTATGAAGCCCATAAAAAGCTCTGGTGTAACCAATTACCTTCAGAAGTCACATAATTTATAATATTATGTCCACCATCTAAGTGTCACATAATCTGTCATTACATATACACACCTTTTTGAAAGGCCCTAGAGGCTGCAATACCTAAGCAAGAGGCACCATTAACCAAACACTGCCATGGAGACCAAGGAACTCTCCAAACAAGTAAGGGACAATATTGTTGAGGAGTACAAGTCAGGGTTAGGTTATAAAAAAATATCCAAATCTTTGAGGATCCCTAGGAGCACCATCAAATCTATCATAACCAAATGGAAAGAACATGGCACAACAGCAAACCTGCCAAGAGACGGCCACACACCAAAACTCACAGACTGGGCAAGGAGGGCATTAATCAGAGAGGCAGCACAGAGACCTAAGGTAACCCAGGAGGAGCTGCAGAGTTCCACAGCAGAGATTGGAGTATCTGTACATAGGACGACAATAATCTGTACGCTCCATAGAGTTGGGCTTTATGGCAGAGTGGCCAGAAGAAAGACATTACTTTCAGCAAAAAACAAAATGCACGTTTTGAGTTTGCGTAAAGGCATGTGGGAGACTCCCAAAATGTATGGAGGAAGGTGCTCTGGTCGAATGAGACAAAAATTTTACTTTTTGGCCGTCAAAGAAAATGCTATGTCTGGCACAAACCCAACACATCACATCACCTAAAGAACACCGTCCCCACGGTGAAACATGGTGGTGGCAGCATTATGCTGTGGGGATGTTTTTCAGCATTCGGGACTGGGAAACTGGTCAGAGTTGAGGGAAAAATCAATGCTAAATACAGGGATATTCTTGAGCAAAACCTGTACCACTCTGTGTGTGATTTGAGGCTAGGATGGAGGTTCAACTTCCAGCAGGACAATGACCCTAAACACACTGCTAAAGCAACACTTGAGTGGTTTAAGGGGAAATATGTAAATGTGTTGGAATGGCCTAGTCAAAGCCTAGACCTCAATCCAATAGAAAATCTGTGGTCAGACTTGGTGATTGCTGTTCACAAGCACAAACCATCCAACTTGAAGGAGCTGGAGTAGTTTTGCAAGGAGGAACAAGCAAAAATCCCAGTGGTTAAGATGTGCCAAACTCATAGAGACTTATCCAAAGCGACTTGGAGCTGTGATAGCCGCAAAAGGTGGCTCTACAACGTATTGACTTTAGGGGGTGAATACCCTGTTTCCCCGAAAATAAGACCTAGCGTGATTGTCAGTGATGGCTGCAATATTAGCCATACCCCCCAAATAAGCCCTACCCTGTTTCCCAGAAAATAAGCCCTACCCTAATAATAAGACCTACAAGGACTTTAACTAGGGCTTATTTGTGGGGTAGGGCTTATATTGCAGCCATCACCGACAATCACGCTAGGTCTTATTTTCGGGGAAACAGGGTAGTTATGCACATTGACTTTTTCTGTTATTTTGTCCTATTTGTTGTTTGTTTTACAATAAAAAAAAAACATCTTCAAAATTGTGTGCATGTTCTGTAAATTAAATTATACAAATCCTCAAACAATCCGTGTTTATTTGACACAGGCACAGTTTTCATACTTTTGGCTCTGTATGCCACCAGAATAAAATTAAAACGAAACAAACCAAATGACTGAGCCTGTCAGGAGTCAGGGAGCGTCTCCACTCGCCGGGCTCCGGTGCGCATGCGCAGTGGACTGGCGCTTCGCCGCACACCCGTCCGCGGCCTGATGGTGCGGTGCGCGCGGGTGCACGGCGGTCCCCGTGTGCGCGCCGTCGCCCGCGCGGGTGCAAGGTAGCGCGTCACGCTGACACGCACGCCGGGCAGGGAGACTATTTCTGACGGCTCCAGCACCCATTCGGGTTGCTGGTTCGTCGTCGGCTCTCCCAGATTCCCTGTGCCTGAAAGTATCCTGTTATCTGCCTGCTCTGTGTACTGCACCCTTGGCCTGTTTAACCACTACTCTGCTGGATTGTCCCATTATCTGCCTGCTCTGTGTACTGAACCCTTGGCCTGTTTTAACCACTACTCTGCTGGATTATCCTATTACCTGCCTGCTCTGTGTACTGAACCCTTGGCCTGTTTAACCACTACTCTGCTGGATTATCCTATTACCTGCCTGCTCTGTGTACTGAACCCTTGGCCTGTTTAACCATTACTCTGCTGGATTGCCTGATACCCTGACCTCTGCCTGCATAAACGGACTTACCACTGTCTAACTGCCTGCTACCCATCTGACCCCTGCTTATCACTACAGACTTGCCTCTGCCTAATCCTCAGTCCTGATCTTTGGTCCCTCCAACAGATCCCAGAGCACCTGTTTCCAATCTTCGGATCTCTTGCCTACCGGAAGCCCGTGCCTCCGCGTGCCCCCAGCTCTCTGTACTCACTTCGGGGGTCTGGGTGCGCGTGGTCGTAAGGGCGAGCCGCCTTCGGCATCTCGGCCTCAGTGAGTATTAGTCCTTGACAGTACGAACCAGCCAGATGTCCGAGGCCGACAGAGCGCGCTCTCCAGCCGAGAACCTTTTCTTCAGAAATCATTAAGGTGGGATTTGCGACTTCCCTACTATCCGAAGAACCCCAAGCTTGGGCCCACGGCTTGATGGAACAGAGCAGTCCTGTTCTGAATACAATCGAGGCCTTCTTTGAGAGTATGTCCCAGCTCTATGACGACCCGCAGCGTATGGCCACAGCTGAGGCCATCCTGCACCATCTGTCCCAAGGAAGAAGACCTATTGAGGACTATACTGTGGAATTCCGTAAGTGGGCGGCCGATACAAATTGGAACGAGCCGGCCCTACGCTATCAGTACCGCCATGGCTTGTCCGAGTTACTCAAGGACGAATTAGCTAGGATGGAAACCCCTACTTCCTTGGAAGATCTCATTCAAGCAGCCACGAAACTAGATAGGCGACTGCGGGAGCGACGCTCAGAGCGTTTCCAAGGCCCACGCCCCACCTGGGCGTTACCAAGACCCCACTCCGCACAGACCCCGACCTCAACTTCGGCTGCTGCTGCACCGGTCCCTGAGTTCGAACCAATGCAGCTCGGCCTGGTTCGGGGCCCGCTAACCTCCGAAGAGAAGCAACGCAGGCGACAGTCCAACCTATGTCTCTACTGCGGAGGAACCGGACATTTCCTGCGCAGCTGTCCGATCAGGCCCAGTAAGTCTCCTCAGCCAAATGTGTTGAACTATCCAAACAATAATATTGCCAAGACTTATGTGATGTTGTTTATCTCCATACAGCTTCCGGAAGGGGAGACCCGCTTGCAGGCCATCATTGATTACGGTGCGTGCAGTTGCTTCATAGACTCTGCCTTGGCGCACAGTTTGAATATTCCTCTGCAAACTAAAGATCAAGATTTACGGGTACATCTGGCCGACGGATCCCTTCCTCGCTCAGGTCCCATCACCCAGGAAACCCAACCTATTCCGGCCACCGGGAGTTTTTACGGCTCGACCTGATTCATTCACCTATCTTCCCCGTTATACTAGGCTTGCCCTGGTTACAGGCTCACGACCCACAGATTAAATGGAGCACTAAGGCGGTATCCTTCTCTTCTCAGTATTGCTCTCAACATTGTTTGCTCCCGGCTCCCAAAGTCTGTGCTACAATGGCTGCGCCATCAGGCAACCTCCAACATGGTCCCTCTGAGTACCTTGAGTTTCAAGAGGTCTTCAGTAAACAGATGTCTGACCGCCTACCACCTCATCGGTCCTACGACTGTCCGATCGACCTCCTTCCCGGATCCGAGATTCCATTCGGCCGGATATTCCCTCTCTCAGAAACCGAGCTAGAAGCTCTTAAACAATATATAGACGAAAATCTCAAGAAAGGCTTCATCCGTCCTTCATCTTCACCCGCCGGAGCGGGTATCTTTTTCGTTGGGAAAAAAGACGGTACCTTAAGACCCTGTGTAGATTATCGACAGCTCAATAACATCACGATTAAGAACCGGTATCCGCTACCACTCATTCCCGAGCTATTTCAGAGGTTCCGATCAGCTAAGGTGTTCTCTAAACTTGATCTCCGGGGGGCCTTCAATCTCGTCAGGATCAGGGCTGGGGACGAGTGGAAGACATCTTTTAGGTCCAGATTCGGGCATTTTGAGTACTTAGTGATGCCATTCGGACTCTGTAATGCCCCGGCCACCTTTCAAC
Organism: Lithobates septentrionalis; assembly: GCA_037952835.1. Classification (NCBI taxonomy): domain Eukaryota; kingdom Metazoa; phylum Chordata; class Amphibia; order Anura; family Ranidae; genus Lithobates; species Lithobates septentrionalis. Next base: position 2,309,716 of record JBBDGP010002050.1, read on the forward strand.
ACCTGGGGAATGACATATTTCGAGAATACCTGGATGACTTCCTTGTTGTATACCTGGACGATATTCTTATCTTCTCCCCCACTCTAGAGATACACAAGAGACACGTAAAGAAAGTTCTTACCATACTTCAACAGCACAAGCTATACCTGAAGGCTGAAAAGTGCGAATTTGAAAAGTCGCCCATACAGTTTCTGGCATTCATCCTTTCAACCAATGGGGTCGCAAAGGACCCACAGAAGATTCAGGCAATCCAAGAGTGGACGGCTCCATCTAACAAGAAAGGGGTACAGAGGTTTATAGGGTTCGCCAACTTCTATCGAAAATTTATTGTTGGATTCTCGGCCAATGTGGCACCTATCACCCAATTAACTCGTCAGCACAGTTCTTTTCATTGGTCCTCAGCCGCTCAAGAGGCTTTTCTAAAATTGAAGAAGTTGTTCAGTTCCGCCCCGATTCTCTGTCATCCTGACCCGACTCAACCTTTCGTATTAGAGGTAGACGCATCTGAGATCGCAACTGGAGCAATTCTCTCCCAGAGACAGGGACCTAAGGCCATTCTACATCCGGTAGCTTTCGCCTCCAGGAAACTCAGTCCACCGGAACTCAACTATGATGTGGGTGACAGAGAGCTGCTGGCTATAAAGTTCGCTTTAGAGGAGTGGAGGTATTTGCTGGAAGGTGCAGTACACCCGGTCATGATCTTTACGGATCACAAGAATCTAGAGTACCTCCGAACAGCAAGACGACTAAAACCCCGCCAAGCCTGTTGGGCCCTCTTCTTTTCCCGTTTCAACTTTCATATAGCCTACAGACCTGGAGCAAAGAACGGAAAGGCCGATGCTCTCTCTCGGATGTTCTCCGCCGACTCTCAAACGTCAGCACCAAGCACGATCCTCTCTCCACAAAACTTCCTTGGATTAACTCAGGCGGACTTAATGTCATCCATTAGATCCTCATCTAGCTCGTGCACTGAACCAGTAGTGCACTCCTTGAGGAAATATGAGGATTTTTTTTGGATTAAAGGAAAAATATTCGTACCACAAGTGACTCGGCCCTTAGCCCTTAAGATGTGTCACGACCATAAGATGGCAGGACACTTCGGGATTAAGAAGACGTCTGAACTACTTTCTCGCTCTTTCTGGTGGCCGGGATGGAGACGGGACTGTAAAGAGTATGTGGCGTCCTGTTCTCTGTGCCAGCGGAACAAGGGCCAAAACACTAGGTCCTGGGGTCTGCTCAAACCATTGCCCATCCCAGAACGGCCATGGGCTGATGTGTCCATGGATTTTATTGTCGATCTACCTACCTCAGAAAAATTTTCTACCATTCTTGTCGTTGTCGACCGCCTCTCCAAGATGGCCCATTTCTTGCCCATGAGGGGCACTCCCTCTGTCGTAGACACAGCCAATGTCTTCCTAAAAGAGGTCGTTAGGCTCCACGGTATACCAAGAAGCATTGTGTCGGATAGGGGCATACAATTTACGTCCAAATTCTGGAGGGAACTCTGCAAGTCCCTGGGCATCAACGTCTGTCTCTCTTCAGCTTATCACCCCCAAAGCAACGGCCAAACGGAGAGGACAAACCAAACGTTAGAGCAATACCTCCGTTGCTTCTGCTCAGGTTCTCAGGATGATTGGGTGAGTCTTCTTCCCTACGCTGAATTTGCATACAACAATTCAATTCATGCCTCTACCAACCAGACACCCTTCTGGGCAAATTGTGGGTTCCATCCCACGTCCTTTGCTAACGACATTCCCGAAATGACAGTCCCCGCAGTCCAGGACAGGATAACCTCATTGCAATCCAACTTTCAGAAAATCCAAGATATGTTACACAAGGCACAGGAAGACTACAAGAAACAGTACGATCGGGGCAGAAAGGCGAACCCAAAGTTTGACTTAGGAGAAGAGGTCTGGTTGTCCACCACTAACCTTAGATTACCGTTGCCATCTCGAAAACTTGGACCCAAGTTCATCGGTCCTTTCCAAGTCAAGAGAATCATTAACCCTGTGGCTGTTGAGCTAGCACTTCCCAAGACATATCGGATTCACCCTGTTTTCCACGTGTCATTGTTGAAGCCTGTGGTGCCTAGCCCTTTTCCGGGAAGAAGAGAGCCTCCTCCTCCGCCAGTCAGAATCGATGGCGAAAATGAGTTCGAAGTGGAGTCCATTCTGAGCTGTAGGAAAAAGGGCAGGCAGCTACAGTATCTGATTCAATGGAAGGGTTACCCACCTGAAGATAATTCTTGGGAACCCGCTAGGAACCTGCATGCTCCACGGTTAATCCAAACTTTCCACCAAGATCATCCAGAATTGATGGCTAGCCTAGGCGTCCAGTGTCCGCCCTTAGGAGGGGGGCACTATCAGGAGTCAGGGAGCGTCTCCGCTCGCCGGGCTCCGGTGCGCATGCGCGGTGGACTGGCGCTTCGCCGCACACCCGTCCGCGGCCTGATGGTGCGGCGCGCGCGGGTGCCCGGTAGCGTGTCACGCTGACGCGCTCGCCGGGCAGGGAGACTATCTCTGACGGCTCCAGCGCCCAGTCGGGTTGCTGGTTCGTCGTCAGCTCTCCCAGATTCCCTGTGCCTGAAAGTATCCTGTTATCTGCCTGCTCTGTGTACTGAACCCTTGGCCTGTTTAACCACTACTCTGCTGGATTGTCCCATTATCTGCCTGCTCTGTGTACTGAACCCTTGGCCTGTTTAACCACTACTCTGCTGGATTATCCTATTACCTGCCTGCTCTGTGTACTGAACCCTTGGCCTGTTTAACCACTACTCTGCTGGATTATCCTATTACCTGCCTGCTCTGTGTACTGAACCCTTGGCCTGTTTAACCATTACTCTGCTGGATTGCCTGATACCCTGACCTCTGCCTGCATAAACGGACTTACCACTGTCTAACTGCCTGCTACCCATCTGACCCCTGCTTATCACTACAGACTTGCCTCTGCCTAATCCTCAGTCCTGATCTTTGGTCCCTCCTACAGATCCCAGAGCACCCGTTTCCAATCTTCGGATCTCTTGCCTACCGGAAGCCCGTGCCTCCGCGTGCCCCCAGCTCTCTGTACCCACTTCGAGGGTCTGGGTGCGCGTGGTCGTAAGGGCCATATTAGCCGTAATTTGGTTTTATTAGAATTATTTCCGGTGGTATTGGCAATTACTATTTGGCAAAAAATTTTTGAGAATAAATGAGTTATACTACATACGGATAATAAAGGAGTATTTTTTGCTGTAAACTGTTTATCATCAAAGTCTGAATTAGTTATAAAATTACTCTGTTTTTTGGTTTTACAATGTATGACTTTTAACATTTTTCTAAAAGCAAAGCATGTCCCAGGTATTACTAATAAGATCGCTGATTCATTATCTCGTTCGCAGTTCCAGAGGTTTCGGGAACTCGCTCCAGAGGCAGACCAGGAAGGATTCTCTTGCCCAGAATTTCTCTGGGGCCTGATTTGGGAATAATTGAAGAAAATCTAAGGAATTCCATCGCTCCTAAAACTTGGGACGAATACTCACAAGCCTAGTTTAAATGTTGTAATTTTTGTGCAGAGTCTAATTTTTCCTTTAATTCTGATAGTGCTCATACGACTTTACGCTTTGTTTTCTTTCTATTTCAAGCTAAGCTTAGTGCTGCTTCGGTTAGCAAAATTTTAGCAGGGGCCTCGTTCTTTTGAAAAATTGCGGGACTTCCCACTCTTAATTCCTTTTTTCCTGTCAAACAAATGCTGAAAGGTTTCAGAAGATCTTCCCCAGCCATTGACAGTAGACGCCCTATTTCATCTGAATTATTAGTAAAACTGATGTCTGCATTGGAATCAGTCTGCTTCTCCGCGTTTGAGACTTCGCTGTTCAGAGCAGCATTCGTTATTGCATTTTTTGGTGCTTTTAGAATAGGGGAGCTCACAGCACCGAATAAAGCTTCTTTCTCCTTTTTAGTTTTTTCAGATATATCAGTTATGGAAGATTCAGTTAGGATTTTTATCTGTATTAGACATGTGCACAGCCAAAAAATTCGTTCATTTTCGTTTTCGTTTTATTAGTTTATTTTTTTTTTCGTTTTTCGGGTCATTCGTTATGATCGCGATTCGTAAATTCGTTCATTCGTAAATTCGTAAATGCGTTCGTTCGTACAATCGTACATTCGTAAATTCGAACATTCGTTCATTTGTACAGTCGTTCATTCGTACATTCGTACATTTTTACATTTGTTCATTTGTAAATTCGTACATTCGTAAATTCGTAAAATCGTACATTTGTAAATTAGAAAATTCGGAAATTTGTAAATTCGAAGTTTGAAAATCCAAAAACCCGAAAATTCAAATATCTGAAATAGTAACTAACTATTAAATTATAGGTATTGTAATTTCCTTTCAAATTTGACTGTCAGTGAACGTAACAAATACGAATTTATCCGAAGTTACGAATTATCCAAAACGAATGCTGCATCTAAACAAATGGAACGGAACAAATTAATAATAAATAATAATAATAAAACGTTGTTATTATTATTATTGTTATTTATTATTATTAATTCATTACGTTCCATTCCATTTTTTCGGATCATTCATAACTTTGGATAAATTTGTATGTGTTACGTTCACTAACAGCCAAATTTTAAAGGAAATTACAATACCTATAATTTAAAAGTTACTAGTAATTACTAATAGTTAAGTTATTATTAGTTAACCATTATTTCAGATTTCCGAATTTTCGAATTTACAAATTTACGAATTCACTAATTTACTAATGTACGAATGTACATTCGTAAAATGTGAATGTACGAATGCCCGAATTTACGAATGTCAAATTTTATTGAATTTACGAATATTCGGAAAAAATTCGTTAAACAAGTTTTCGTTAATTCGGATATTCCCGAATTAACGAATTTGTTGAAATTAGTTAAAAAACGAATTCGGAACGAAACGAATTGCACATGCATAATCTGTACATCCAAGATGGATCAATTAGGCAAGGGTTGTTGGATAACTCTTCATAGAGCCCCTTTTCGGATCATCTGTCCGGTTTTTACAGTTACTCAATATCTTTCTTCTCGACCCCCTTTTTCAAGTTCATTTTTTATTCATATTAATCTATCTCCATTAACAAGATTCCAGTTCTCATCTGTCCCGTCTTCTTGCCTTAAAAATCTTAACCTTTCTGGTTTTCATTTTTCTTCACATTCCTTTAGGATTGGAGCGGCTACTGAAGCCAGCCTTCAAGGTTTCTCTAATGATGGTTTGAAGAAATTGGGGCGTTGGGATAGTGATAGGTTTAAATTGTATGTTTGTCCTGATCTTGTTATTGTCTAATCTTTTCTTACTTAATTCCAAGCGTGTCATTTGGATAGTAAGACATTCCTTTATATTTTGGGCCAAAAGGAGAACTTTCATCAAGAATGTTAAAACCAATCTTGGTCTGGACAAAAGACGTTTTCAGGTTTTATGGTGGGGAATTAGGGGACTGAGATGGAGGAATTTAACCACTTGACGACCGCCTCACGCCGATGTACGTCGGCAAGGTGGCACGGACAGGCAAAATCACGTACATGGTACGTGATTTGCCTTCCGCGGGTGGGGGGTCCGATCGGACCACCCCCGGTGCCCGAGGCGGTCGTCTTTTGCCCAGCGGCGATCAGAGGTGAGGGGGAGACCATCCGTTCGTGGCCCCCCCCCTCGCGATCGCCGCCGGCCAATCGAATCATTCCTTTGCTGCTGTATGCTAAACAGCAGCAAAGGAAATGATGTCATCTCTCCTCGGCTCGGTAATTTCCGTTCCGGCCCGAGGAGAGAAGACAGGTATGTGAGTGCACAACACACTACACACTCAGTACAACATGCCAGGCACACTAAACACCCCGATCCCCCCCCCCGATCGCCCCCCGGTCCCCCCCGATCACCCCCCCCCCCCCGTCACAAACTGACACCAAGCAGTTTTTTGGTTTTTTTTTCTGATTACTGCATAGTGTCAGTTTGTGACAGTTACAGTGTTGGGACAGTTAGTATTAGCCCCCTTTAGGTCTAGGGTACCCCCCTAACCCCCCCTAATAAAGTTTTAACCCCTTGATCACCCCCTGTCACCAGTGTCACTAAGCGATCATTTTTCTGATCGCTGTATTAGTGTCGCTGGTGACGCTAGTTAGGGACGTAAATATTTAGGTTCGCCGTCAGCGTTTTATAGCGTCAGGGACCCCCATATACTACGTAATAAATGTTTTAACCCCTTGATTGCCCCCTAGTTAACCCTTTCACCACTGATCACCATATAACTGTTACGGGTGATGCTGGTTAGTTCGTTTATTTTTTATAGTGTCAGGGCACCCGCCGTTTATTACCGAATAAAGGTTTAGCCCCCTGATCGCCCGGCGGTGATATGCGTCGCCCCAGGCAGCGTCAGATTAGCGCCAGTACCGCTAACACCCACGCAGCATACGCCTCCCTTAGTGGTAAAGTATCTGTACGGATCAATATCTGATCCGATCAGATCTATACTAGCGTCCCCAGCAGTTTAGGGTTCCCAAAAACGCAGTGTTAGCGGGATCAGCCCAGATACCTGCTAGCACCTGCGTTTTGCCCCTCCGCCCGGCCCACCCAAGTGCAGTATCGATCGATCACTGTCACTTACAAAACACTAAACGCATAACTGCAGCGTTCGCAGAGTCAGGCCTGATCCCTGCGATCGCTAACAGTTTTTTTGGTAGTATTTTGGTGAACTGGCAAGCACCAGCCCCAGGCAGCGTCAGGTTAGTGCCAGTACCGCTAACACCCACGCACGCAGCATACGCCTCCCTTAGTGGTATAGTATCTGAACGGATCAATATCTGATCCGATCAGATCTATACTAGCGTCCCCAGCAGTTTAGGGTTCCCAAAAACGCAGTGTTAGCGGGATCAGCCCAGATACCTGCTAGCACCTGCGTTTTGCCCCTCCGCCCGGCCCAGCCCAGCCCACCCAAGTGCAGTATCGATCGATCACTGTCACTTACAAAAGGCTAAAACGCATAACTGCAGCGTTCGCAGAGTCAGGCCTGATCCCTGCGATCGCCAACAGATTTTTTGGTAGCGTTTTGGTGAACTGGCAAGCGCCAGCGGCCTAGTACACCCCGGTCGTAGTCAAACCAGCACTGCAGTAACACTTGGTGACGTGGCGAGTCCCATAAGTGCAGTTCAAGCTGGTGAGGTGGCAAGCACAAGTAGTGTCCCGCTGCCACCAAAAAGACAAACACAGGCCCGTCGTGCCTATAGTGCCCTTCCTGCTGCATTCGCCAATCCCAATTGGGAACCCACCGCTTCTGCAGCGCCCGTACTTCCCCCATTCACATCCCCAACCAAATGCAGTCGGCTGCATGAGAGGCATTTTCTTTATGTCCTCCCGAGTACCCCTACCCAACGAACCCCCCCAAAAAAGATATTGTGTCTGCAGCAAGCGCGGATATAGGCGTGACACCCGCTATTATTGTCCCTCCTGTCCTGACAATCCTGGTCTTTGCATTGGTGAATGTTTTGAACGCTACTATGCACTAGTTGAGTATTAGCGTAGGGTACAGCATTCCACAGACTAGGCGCACTTTCACAGGGTCTCCCAAGATGCCATCGCATTTTGAGAGACCCGAACCTGGAACCGGTTACAGTTATAAAAGTTAGTTACAAAAAAAGTGTAAAAAAAAATATATATATATATATAAAATAAAAAAAAATAGTTGTCGTTTTATTGTTCTCTCTCTCTCTCTATTCTCTCTATTGTTCTGCTCTTTTTTACTGTATTCTATTCTGCAATGTTTTATTGTTATTATGTTTTATCATGTTTGCTTTTCAGGAATGCAATTTTTTGTACTTTACCGTTTACTGTGCTTTATTGTTAACCATTTTTTTGTCTTAAGGTACGCCATTCACAACTTTGAGTGGTTATACCAGAATGATGCCTGCAGGTTTAGGTATCATCTTGGTATCATTCTTTTCAGCCAGCGGTTGGCTTTCATGTAAAAGCAATCCTAGCGGCTAATTAGCCTCTAGACTGCTTTTACAAGCCGTGGGAGGGAATGCCCCCCCCCCCCCACCGTCTTCCGTGTTTTTCTCTGGCTCTCCTGTCTCAACAGGGAACCTGAAAATGCAGCCGGTGATTCAGCCAGCTGACCATAGAGGTGATCAGAGACCAGAGTGGCTCCAAACATCTCTATGGCCTAAGAAACCGGAAGCTACGAGCATTTTATGACTTAGATTTCGCCGGATGTAAATAGCGCCATTGGGAAATTGGGGAAGCATTTTATCACACCGATCTTAGTGTGGTCAGATGCTTTGAGGGCAGAGGAGAGATCTAGGGTCTAATAGACCCCAATTTTTTCAAAAAAGAGTACCTGTCACTACCTATTGCTATCATAGGGGATATTTACATTCCCCGAGATAACAATAAAAATGATTAAAAAAAAATAAAAATGAAAGGAACAGTTTAAAAATAAGATAAAAAAGCAAAAAAATAATAAAGAAAAAAAAAAAAAAAAAAGCACCCCTGTCGCCCCCTGCTCTCGCGCTAAGGCGAACGCAAGCGGCGGTCTGTCGTCAAACGTAAACAGCAATTGCACCATGCATGTGAGGTATCACCGCGAAGGTTAGATCGAGGGCAGTAATTTTTGCAGTAGACCTCCTCTGTAAATCTAAAGTGGTAACCTGTAAAGGCTTTTAAAGGCTTTTAAAAATGTATTTATTTTGTTGCCACTGCACGTTTGTGCGCAATTGTAAAGCATGTCATGTTTGGTATCCATGTACTCGGCCTAAGATCATCTTTTTTATTTCATCAAACATTTGGGCAATATAGTGTGTTTTAGTGCATTAAAATTTAAAAAAGTGTGTTTTTTCCCCAAAAAATGCGTTTGAAAAATCGCTGCGCAAATACTGTGTGAAAAAAAAAAATGAAACACCCACCATTTTAATCTGTAGGGCATTTGCTTTAAAAAAATATATAATGTTTGGGGGTTCAAAGTAATTTTCTTGCAAAAAAAAAAAAACTTTTTCATGTAAACATTAAGTGTCAGAAAGGGCTTTGTCTTCAAGTGGTTAGAAGAGTGGGTGATGTGTGACATAAGCTTCTAAATGTTGTGCATAAAATGCCAGGACAGTTCAAACCCCCCCCCCAAATGACCCCATTTTGGAAAGTAGACACCCCAAGCTATTTGCTGAGAGGCATGTCGAGTCCATGGAATATTTTATATTGCGACACAAGTTGCGGGAAAGAGACAAATTTTTTTTTTTTTTGCACAAAATTGTCACTAAATGATATATTGCTCAAACATGCCATGGGAATATGTGAAATTACACCCCAAAATACATTCTGCTGCTTCTCTTGAGTACGGGGATACCACATGTGTGAGACTTTTTGGGAGCCTAGCCGCGTACGGAACCCCGAAAACCAAGCACCGCCTTCAGGCTTTCTAAGGGCGTGAATTTTTGATTTCTCTCTTGACTGCTTATCACAGTTTCGGAGACCATGGAATGCCCAGGTGACACAAAACCCCCCCAAATGACCCCATTTTGGAAAGTAGACACCCAAAGCTATTTGCTGAGACGTATAGTGAGTATTTTGCAGACCTCACTTTTTGTCACAAAGTTTTGAAAATTGAAAAAAGAAAAAAAAAAAAGTTTTTTCTTGTCTTTCTTCATTTTCAAAAACAAATGAGAGCTGCAAAATACTCACCATGCCTCTCAGCAAATAGCTTGGGGTGTCTACTTTCCAAAATGGGGTCATTTGGGGTGGTTTTGTGCCACTTGGGCATTCCATGGCTTCCGAAACTGTGATAGGCAGTGAAGAGTGAAATCAAAAATTTTCACCCTTAGAAATCCTGAAGGCGGTGATTGGTTTTCGGGGTCCCGTGCACGGCTAGGCTCCCAAAAAGTCCCACACATGTGGTATCCCCGTACTCAGGAGAAGTAGCTAAATGTATTTTGGGGTGCAATTCCACATATGCCCATGGCCTGTGTGAGCAATATATCATTTAGTGACAACTTTGTGCAAAAAAAAAAAAAAAGTGTCACTTTCCCGCAACTTGTGTCAAAATATAAAATATTCCATGGACTCAATATGCCTCTCTGGAAATAGCTTGGGGTGTCTACTTTCCAAAATGGGGTCATTTGGGGGGGGTTTGTGCCACCTGGGCATTCCATGGCCTCCGAAACTGTGATAGGCAGTAAAGAGTGAAATCATAAATTTACACCCTTAGAAATCCTGAAGGCGGTGATTGGTTTTCGGGGCCCCGTACGCGGCTAGGCACCCAAAAAGTCCCACACATGTGGTATCCCCATATTCAGGAGAAGCAGCAGAATGTATTTTGGGGTGCAATTCCACATAGGCCCATGGCCTGTGTGAGCAATATATCATTTAGTGACAACTTTTTGTAAATATATTTTTTTTTTTTTTTGTCATTATTCAATCACTTGGGACAAAAAAAAAATATTCAATGCGTTCAACATGCCTCTCAGCAATTTCCTTGGGGTGTCTACTTTCCAAAATGGGGTCATTTGGGGGGGTTTTGTACTGCCCTGCCATTTTAGCTCCTCAAGAAATGACATAGGCAGTCATAAACTAAAAGCTGTGTAAATTACAGAAAATGTACCCTAGTTTGTAGACGCTATAACTTTTGCGCAAACCAATAAATATACGCTTATTGACATTTTTTTTACCAAAGACATGTGGCCGAATACATTTTGGCCTAAATGTATGACTAAAATTGAGTTTATTGGATTTTTTTTATAACAAAAAGTAGAAAATATCATTTTTTTTCAAAATTTTCGGTCTTTTTCCATTTATAGCGCAAAAAATAAAAACCGCAGAGGTGATCAAATACCATCAAAAGAAAGCTCTCTTTGTGGGAAGAAAAGGACGCAAATTTCGTTTGGGTACAGCATTGCATGACCGCGCAATTAGCAGTTAAAGCGACGCAGTGCCAAATTGGAAAAAGACCTCTGGTCCTTAGGCAGCATAATGGTCCGGGGCTCAAGTGGTTAAAGGATTAGTTAATTTTCTTGACGGGCCAGTAGCCTTCTTATCATTCATGCCGGGGGGCTAATGACCTGAGCAGGATTAAAACTTGGGATTTGATTTGGGAGATGAAGAGGGACTTATCTTCTTTTAAGTTGTTATTTCCTTTTACGGTTATAGTTTTTTCAGAGATGGTACCAAGACTCCTTTGGTCTGATTTAAGTAACCTTTATTACTTAGATAAGATTATGAAACGTATAAATAGAACCATGGGCGTCCGCAGAACTTTTTTCAGGGGGGGGCATAATTTTATGGACACCCATGCTCTCAATGTTTACTATTTGCCACATATGTGGAAACAGAACCAGTGAGAGATGGAGGTAGTAGTGGAACTAAGGAGACAGCAAGGAGTTCAGTAATGAAGTGGAGAAAACAGGAGTATAGAGAGAGAAGGTAGTACAGATAGAAGGCAGCAGAAGAGGCAGAGGAAGAAAGTGAAAGACAGAGGCAGAAGTAGTGAGAAGGGATGGAAGCAGGAGTAGAGAGAAAGAGGGAAGGCATAAAAGATTGAGAGGAAGGCAGTAGTACTGAGAGAGAGGGAGGTAGACGAAAGCATATTACTTATCACTCCATGCCATGCCTGCAGAAGTGACACCTCCCCCACCTACACCGGCATGCTCCCCATCAATCATCCTTCCTCTCACCACCTACGGAGTCCTGGCTGCTACTAACTGCTGTTACCTGTGGTTCCTCGCTGTTCTTGTTGCCTAGGCACAGGTAGCATTAGCATATCACTGGGCGGCTCGCAGTTTAGTGGGCGGTGGCAGTGTCAGCCCAGATCTACATAGTGGCAGACTGCCAGCATGTCACTCAGTGGCTCGCACTAGAGTAGGCGGATCCATCTACACAACATGATGAGACACACCTACACTACACAGGCAGCCAATCACTGAAGAGGAGGGCGGAAAGACTGAGCTGCAGAGCCGAGGGCACTGGACAGCAGGGCTGCCATCAGACATTTTGGGGCCCCTTACACAGTTTTAGGCCTGGGCCCCCCCCACCCCCAGACCTGACCATCAACATTCCCCAGGGCCCGCCCACTGGCAGTCCCACTAAGTCCCATCCCATGGCCTCCTCTTTCAGTCTCATCTTCCTGATCCCATGTCCTTCTCCTCCTCCTCCAGTCCCATCTCCTTCATCCCACATCCTCCTCCAGTCCCTTCTCCTTCATCCCACATCCTCCTCCTCCTCCAGTCCCTTCTCCTTCATCCCACATCCTCCTCCTCCTCCTCCAGTCCCTTCTCCTTCATCCCACATCCTCCTACTCCTCCAGTCCCTTCATCTCACATCCTCCTCCTCCTCCAGTCCCTTCTCCTTCATCCCACATCCTCCTCCTCCTCCAGTCCCTTCTCCTTCATCCCACATCCTCCTACTCCTCCAGTCCCTTCATCTCACATCCTCCTCCTCCAGTCCCTTCTCCTTCATCCCGCATCCTCCTCCTCCAGTCCCTTCTCCTTCATCCCGCATCCTCCTCCTCCAGTCCCTTCTCCTTCATCCCCCATCCTCCTCCTCCTCCAGTCCCGTTCCTTCATCCTGCATCCTCCTCCTCCTCCAGTCCCTTCTCCTTCATCCCGCATCCTCCTCCTCCTTCAGTCCCTTCTCCTTCATCTCACATCCTCCTCCTCCAGTCCCTTCTCCTTCATCCCGCATCCTCCTCCTCCAGTCCCTGCTCCTTCATCCCACATCCTCCTCCTCCAGTCCCTTCTCCTTCATCCCACATCCTCCTCCTCCTCCAATCCCTTCTCCTTCATCCCACATCCTCCTCCTCCTCCAGTCACTTCTCCTTCATCCCACATCCTCCTCCTCCTCCAGTCACTTCTCCTTCATCCCACATCCTCCTCCTCCTCCAGTCCCTTCTCCTTCATCCCACATCCTCCTCCTCCTCCAGTCACTTCTCCTTTATCCCACATCCTCCTACTCCTCCAGTCCCTTCTCCTTCATCCCACATCCTCCTCCTCCTCCAGTCCCTTCTCCTTCATCCCACATCCTCCTCCTCCTCCAGTCACTTCTCCTTCATCCCACATCCTCCTACTCCTCCAGTCCCTGCTCCTTCATCCCACATCCTCCTCCTCCAGTCCCTTCTCCTTCATCCCGCATCCTCCTCCTCCTCCAGTCACTTCTCCTTCATCCCACATCCTCCTCCTCCTCCAGTCACTTCTCCTTCATCCCACATCCTCCTCCTCCTCCAGTCCCTTCTCCTTCATCCCACATCCTCCTTCTCCTCCAGTCACTTCTCCTTCATCCCACATCCTCCTCCTCCAGTCCCTTCTCCTTCATCCCACATCCTCCCCCTCCTCCAGTCTCCTCTCCTTCATCCCACATCCTCCTCTATCCCATGTCCTCCAGTCCCTTCTCCTTCATCCCACATCCTCCTCCTCCTCCAGTCCCTTCTCCACCATCCTGGGACTCCGGTTCTGGTGGCAACTGTCTCCAAGGGCATTTCTCTCTCACTAACTGTAGCGCCTACGTGACCTCACAATGGGACACAGATGGTAAAAAAAAGAATGTGGTTTTAACTCTTCCATAATTTAGCAAAAATGGAAAAAAAAGTGCTTGCTTTATATATACTTTTTATACATAACTAGAACATCTAATAGGGTCATATCATTGTATGAGATTTCCCCTCACTTCCTGTCTTAGTGTCACCAGAACAGGAAGTGGGGGGATTTCACTGTGAGTAAATAGCTTGCAATTGTTGCCTTATAATGTCCAAATTATATTGATTATTTATATATATATATATATATATATATATATATATATATATATTAGATGTTCTAGTTATGTATCATACTAAAGTATATATGAAGCAAGCACTTTTTTCCCCATTTTGGCCAAATTATGATTTTTTTTTTCCCCCCATCTCTGTCCCACGGGTTGCAGGAAAAAAATTGCTTGATTCCCCCATTAACACAGACAGTGTTGTTGGGGGAACCCCTGCTGTGGAGCCATTGTATTCTCCCAGTGGGAGGTGGGAAAACCGCCCCTGCCAGGAGAACACAGTAATTATTGCTAGTGACTACAAGAGCTGCTAGCGATAATTGTATGTAAAATCTGACAGGCTGGTCGTACTCAAGTTGATTGATTGATTAACTTGGGTACATTCAGCCTGTCCATACATAGTTTGAATCTCAGCCAGTCTCTGCTAAACAGAATTCAAACAATCTATGGCCGGCCTTATCTGCACTCTAGCTGCAATCTTCACAGGGGCCGATCCAGTTTTTCTCAGCAGGGGATCTGTCCGTGGATCCCTTGTTGAGCTGAGCGGATAACTGACAGACCTGTGTCTGCTCATGCCGTACGTTTACACCCAACTGTCCACTGATCCGGCCAGATGGAGGGGAATGGAGGCCCTTCCATCATTTCGTTCTGCCTGATAAGATCAGAGGCAGGCGGGTGTAAACGGACACATTTCCATTTAAATCTGCCGATCCATAGAGAACAATGGGCGGTCCGATCAGGTTGCCTGAAGAACAGACAGGAGGACCCGATCGGACCACTCATGTGAAAGGGGCCTGAAAAGCAATCCGCATGGATTGCTTTTCAGAGCATTGGCTAGTTTAGTGAACCTGGACTAATAACAATCACTGTAATGCTACCCATAGTGCTGTCCTTTTAACATGGTGACATAAGCTGACACCTATGCTGCACATGTGTAATGTTACTTTCACCTTCACTCTGCTAAAAGGACAGCAATAGGGCTGGCAATACAGTGATTGATATTAACAGGGGAGCGCAGGCTGTGCACTGTACATGTCTTCTAAAAACTTCAGTAAAAAACACTTATTTTTTTTTTTTCCACTTACCTCGATCTCTGCAGCAGCTTCTTTACAGAGGAATTCTGTCCCTCCCACCAAGACAGGAAGCACGAGGCTCTTCAGTGATGGACAGTGCACTCTGTGTACCTATTGGCTAAGGAAGCAGCAGGAGGCGGAGCAGCCCGCCTCCTGCTGTCTCCTCAACAGCCTTTCAGTTGCTCATTGGCTAAGTCCCTCCCTCATACCATTTCCCGAGTCCCAGCCGTGCCAGCTTACTATGCTTAGCCTACGGCCGCATCTCTCCTGCAGACCTGCACTATATCTCCTTCGGCTCCCCTCTCCTGCACACTTCCTGGTTGCCACCGAGCCCCGGGCCCCTGCAGACACTCGGGCCCGGTACATGTGTATCGGCTGTACCCCCTGATGGCGGCCCTGCTGGACAGTGTCAGTGTCAGGACAGAGCAGAGAGCTCAGAGCAGCCAGCAGAGAAACAGACGTTTCAAAAAAAAAGTCCGCGGCGGACATTTCAACACAACACTTAGTCTGCAAGCCAACACCTGATGATTCCAGGGGGGGGGGCAAGTGCCCTACCTTGCCCCTATTTGCGGACGCCCATGAATAGAACTATACGCAACTTAGTCATTTCTCAAGGCGGTTTTTCTTACCGCTGTATAGACCTTGAGGGTTTCCTGCCTGGTCTATACAGAATTGATTTTGTACACTTGTCTGACGTTGGTTTAGACATTTTTGTTTTAGACTTACAAAACATTGAACAGGCCACGGCGTTGGGGGGGGGCTTTAGCCACTCAGTTTCTGAGTGGCTTTCAGCTGTTGGGGTTTGTCATCCAGTTCAGTTCTCTATGGACTATGCAATATTACTAATAAATTAAATAATTTATGGTTATGTAATTTTAAGATGAAATATTTTGCTGTTATGGATGATTATTTGTTCATTTCGGGTAACCCGTTAATTAATGCCGTGGCAATTTATAGCCAACATGAAATTGTGTTGTGTCTTATTATTCAATACTCCTCCGGTCCTTTGTGCTGTCCCATGACTGAGCCCCTAGCGCTTATGTGGGGCTCCATAGGACAGTACAAAGGGCTGCAAACTTTCTGGGTCCCCCCCCCATTTCTCGTTTTAGGTTGCTCCGGGTTATGGCAGAGGTTGGAGAACGGGTAACATGGTAACGGGTCTCAATTAGCTGAATCGGGTGGGATTGAGCCGGGCTGTAGTTATAAATGCAGGCTGCTTTCCTGCTCCGTTCGCCACCTGAGGAGACCCCCGCTGAAGATGGAGCCCTGAGGAGACCCCCGCTGAAGATGGAGCCCCGTGCTGCTCCGACCCTCCCTAATATATATACATTTTTAGTTTTGTCATGGCGTTTGTTAGTGGGGTTTGTCATCCAGTTCATTTCTGGATGGACTACGTGATATTATTAATAAATTATATAATTTATGGTTATGTAATTTTAAGATTAAATATTTTGCTGTTATGGATAATTAATTGTTCATTTTGGGTATCCCCTTAATAAACGCCGTGACCATTTATAGCCAACATGAAATTGTGTTGTGTCTCGTTATTCAATACTCCTTGGGTCCTTTGTGCTGTCCCATGTATTTGAAGTGCAGACTTTCAGCTTTAATTCAAGGTGTTGAACATAAATATCAAGTACAAATTTTAGGAACTGCAACCATTTTTATACACAGTCCCCCCATTTTCAGGGGCTCAAATGTAATTGGAAAAAAAGAATATACCGTATTTATCGGTGTATAACACGCGCCGGCGTATAACACGCACCCCAAGTTTAGGAGGGAATTTTAAGGAAAAAAACTTACATTTAAATGCCCATCAATGCAGCCTCATCAGTGTTCATCTGCAGCCTTTCCCCAGTGTCCAGTGCAGCCTTGTCAGTGCAGCCTTGTCAGTGCAGCTTTGCCCCAGTGCAGCTTTGTCCCCAGTGCAGCTTTGCCCCAGTGCAGCTTTGCCCCAGTGCAGCCTTGTCCCCAGTGCAGCTTTGCCCCAGTGCAGCCTTGTCCCCAGTGCAGCCTTGTCCCCAGTGCAGCCTTGTCCCCAGTGCAGCCTTGTCAGTGCAGTCTTGTCCCCAGTGCAGTCTTGTCCCCAGTGCAGTCTTGTCCCCAGAGCAGTCTTGTCCCCAGTGCAGCCTTGTCAGTGCAGTCTTGTCCCCAGTGCAGCCTTGTCCCCAGTGCAGCCTTATCCCCAGTGCAGCTTTGCCCCAGTGCAGCCTTGTCCCCAGTGCAGCCTTGTCCCCAGTGCAGCCTTGTCCCCAGTGCAGCCTTGTCCCCAGTGCAGCTTTGCCCCAGTGCAGCCTTGTCCCCAGTGCAGCCTTGTCCCCAGTGCAGCCTTGTCCCCAGTGCAGCCTTGTCCCCAGTGCAGCTTTGCCCCAGTGCAGCCTTGTCCCCAGTGCAGCTTTGCCCCAGTGCAGCTTTGTCCCCAGTGGTCCGTGCAGCCTTGTCGCCGCCGACATACAAACGTTTAGTTTGTATTTTTAAACATGGCGCCGCGGAGTTCGGAGGGACTCAGGGGCGCTCGTTCAGCTAATCAGCTGAACGAGCGCCGCCGAGGACACAGTGACTGGGCGGAGCCGAGATACACATAGCCGAGGGTTCTCGGCTCTTCTCGTCGCCGTTCACAGTCACACCCAGTCCCTATGATGGACATAACACAGGTCCAATGGCGGGACTGGGCGTGACTGTGAATGGCGCCGAGAAAAGCCGAGAACCCTCGGCTATGTGTATCTCGGCTCCGCCCAGTCACTGTGTCCTCGGCGGCGCTCGTTCAGCTGAACGAGCGCCGCCGAGTCCCTCCGAACTCCGCGGCGCCATGTTTAAAAATACAAGCTATGTGAATGTCGGCGGCGATCGCTCCGACAGATCACAAAATAGCGGGGATCGGCGTATAACACGCACCCACTATTTTCCCCTTATTTTAAGGGGAAAAAAGTGCGTGTTATACGCCGATAAATACGGTAATTGTCATGGTTATGCAATAGAGTTTGTTTGTCAGCTTACCTGTCTCCATGTGTTCATCTCCAAAGACCAGCTGTCTCTCACCTGACTGCTTTTATTAACTCTCCTCTAGCATGGCTCCACCCTAGCTCCTATCAGAGAACTCTATAATAACCTCTGCACTGCAGGTCAGCCCTGCTGATCAACCTTTGTGTGTTTGGCTTCCTGTTCCTGCCTGCTGTGTGTGCTACATTTATTTCTGTTACTGACCTTGGCGTGTTCTATACTATTCCTGTCTGCTCGTGACCCTGACCTTTTGGTGTGTCCCTGACTATCCCTGTTTGCCTGTGACCCTGAACCTTGGCGTGTACTCTGTTGTCCTTGTCTGCTTATGGCCCTGACCTTGGCTTTCCTTTACTATCCCTATCCTTCTGTTGCCTACTGTGGGTGTGAGCTGGGGGACCCTGGGGGTCGTGACCTGGAGCCAGTTGCAGCCCAGTCCATCCTCACCACTAGAGGCTCTGGTGAACACCTCCTGGCTCTTAGACTTTGCACCCCAGGGAATCCTACGCTCTAACCCCGGTGGGATCCGTGTTGGTGTTCCAGCGGCCCTGCCTTCCTTATACCCGGACTCCCATCCACAGCAGTCAGCCGTAGGGTCCACTGCCTTGCGGTGCACTCCTGATCCCAATGGTGTGCATCGTGTCACCTAGCCTCAAGGTGACCTGACTGTCACGGCAATCCAGAGCTCCACCAGAATTTGCTGCCTGAGCTCCAGGTATTCATCCTCAGACACAGTCCTGGTGTATGTTGAAAGGATTATCCGCAGCAGCCCCGGGAACTCTGATGCCAGGTCCATATCTCTGCTGGGGTGACTGAAGTCTGCTATCCTGATCTTGGAGGTTTAGATTTCCCAGACTGCAGGAAGCTTTCCCGCTGCTTGCCACCAATGTCACGGAACATCCCACACTCCACTTGAGTGCTTCCGTCATATACCACTTCCTCCCAGTTTGTATACAGATATCAGATATTCCAACCTCTCTTAGCACAAAACAAGGCGACACTTGCTTGTTGCTAACATGGACTAACTCTTTATTTGAAATCTCACACAAATATATACACAGCAGAATGACTAAAACCTAACCTAATTAACATGAGCTAATTAACTAATCCTTTTTACAGCCTAGGTGACTGAGACATGACCTTTTGCCCAGACTAAGTTAATTATCATAAGTACAACCACAGGACATTTTCTCACAATAGCAGCAGCTCCAATAGGAGTCGTCCCGTCTCCTACATTGTATAGAGGACAATGTGATCAGCTCATTCAATTAAACACAGGGTTAATTAGAACAAACAACAATGTGTGGAATACCCTTAGAACCTGTGGTAAGCCAGACTAAACTCATTTACATTAAACACATTATAGCAGAGAAGAAGACAGGTAGTTGGAGTTGATGACACCGGCATCTCCTCACAGTATGTGTCCCAACAGTATGAATCAAACAACATACAATATATACATATACACGACTGAGTCCGATTAGTGCAGTTCAGGCTAGATTTCTAATTCACCTCACAAAGAGTATTGTTCCCTTGAAAATCCAGGGCCCATAATCAAAAGGCAAGAGGCTTGCATTCAGTCCTCTCCAACAGCCTCTGTCCCGGCTAGGTCTGTCACACTGACAATAATCATAAATAAAATGTCCATTTTTAATATTTTGTTGAGAACCCTTTATTGGCAATGACTGCCTGAAGTCTGGAACCCATGGACATTACCAAAGATTGGGTTTCCTCCTTTCTGATGTTTTTCCAGGCTCTAACTGTCTTCAGTTGTTCTTTCTTTGTGGGTCTTTCTGCCTTTAGTTTTGCCTTCAGCAAGTGAAATGCATGCTCAAGTGGGTTGAGATCAGGTGATTGATTCGCCATTGCAGAATATTCCACTACTTTTCCTTCAAAAGCTCCTGGGTTGCTTTTGTAGTATGTTTTGGATCATGGTCCATCTGTACTGTGAAGTGCCGTCTAATCAACTTTGCTATATTTGGCTGATTCTGGGCTGACAGTATATCTCTAAACATTACAGAATTCATCCGGCTACTTCTGTCTTCTGTCACATCATCAATAAACACCAATGACCTAGTGCCACTAGAAGCCATTATTGCCCATGCCATCACACTGCCTCCACCATGTTTTACAGATCACGTTGTGTGCTTTGGATCATGAGCTGTTCCAACCCCTCTCCACACTTTTTTCTTCCCGTCATTCTGGTACAGATTAATCTGTCTTTTTTAGATGTTTTTTGGCAAAGTCTAATCTTACTTTTCTATTCTTCAGGCTTATGATCGATTTGCATCTTGTGGTGAACCCTCTGTATAAGCTCCCGTGAATTCTTCTCTTGATTGTACACTTTGACAATGATATGCCCACCTACTAGAGCTTGTCCTTCACTTATCTGGATATTGTGTGTTTTTCTTTACCATAGAGAGGATCCTGTGATCATCCACCTCTGTTGTCTTCCATGGGCATCCAGGCCTTTTTATGTTGCTGAGCTCACCAGTGCGTTCTTCTTTCCCCAGAATATACCAGACTGTTGATTTGGCCACTCCTAATGTTGCTGCTGTCTCTCTGATGGATTTGTTTTGTTTTTGAAGCCTTATGCCCCGTACACACGGTCGGACTTTGTTCAGACATTCCGACAACAAAATCCTAGGATTTTTTCCGACGGATGTTGGCTCAAACTTGTCTTGCATACACACGGTCACACAAAGTTGTTGGAAAATCAGATCGTTCTGAACGCGGTGACGTAAAAAAACGTACGTCGGGACTATAAACGGGGCAGTGGCCAATAGCTTTCATCTCTTTATTTATTCTGAGCATGCGTGGCACTTTGTGCGTCGGATTTGTGTACACACGATCGGAATTTCCGACAACGGATTTTGTTGTCGGAAAATTTTATATCCTGCTCTCAAACTTTGTGTGTCGGAAAATCCAATGGAAAATGTGTGATGGAGCCTACACACGGTCGGAATTTCCGACAACAAGGTCCTATCACACATTTTCTGTCGGAAAATCTGACCGTGTGTACGGGGCATTACAACGGCCTGTTTCACTTGCATGGACAGCTGCTTTGAACGCATGATGTAGGTATACAGATATAGATTCCATATGCAAATACCACACTTAGAATAAACTCCAGACCTTTTACCTGCTTAATTGATAATGAAATAACGAAGGAATAGCCCAACCTGGCCATGAAACAGCTTTTGATTCAATTGCCCAATTACTTTTGGTCTCTTGAAAAAGGGGAGTGGCTATTCTTAGGAGCTGTAATTCCTGAACCCTTCCTCTGATTTGGATGTACATACCCTCAAATTAAACCTCAGAGTGTGCACTTTCAGCCCATATTTATTATATAACTATAGCTTGAATATGTTTTGGTAAATACCTGAAAAAATCTAAAATTTTGCCTGTGTCAAAATATATACGGACCTAACTATATATATGCACCTAACTGTGTGCAGCAGCTCCCCCCTAGCCCCCCTTACCTAAACCCCATCTCGATCCATCAATGTCCACGAGAGACTCAGCTGGCTGGGTCTCTCCCTCCTGATTGGCTGAGACAGCAACGGAGCGCCATTGGCTCCCGCTGCTTTCAATCAAAGTCAATGAGCCAATGAGGAGAGAGAGGGGTGGGGCCTGGCCACGGCTCCATGTCTGAATGAATACACAGAGCTGCAGCTCAGCTCGGGTGCCCCCTTAGCAAGCTACTTGCTGTGGGGGCACTCAACAGGGGGGAGGGGCCAGGAGCGTCGAAGAGAGACCCGAGAAGAGGAGGATCTGGGCTGTTCTGTGCAAAAACACTGCACGGAACATGTAAGTATGACATGTTTGTTATTTTTAAATTAAAAAAACAAGGCTTTATTATCACTTTAAGTAAGTTACATACGGTAGTTAGTCTGATTGAAAAAAAGACATCCGGTCTGTCCACACAAGTCTGGCTACCAAGTAAGATGTAGACCCAGAAAAAGAGGCTTTTTATGCTCAAAACTCAACTAAGCCTCCAGAATCAAGCACAGGACTTATTAAGATATTGAAAAAATAAACCCTGGAACCCATCACGTGCGTCAGAGGGGGGCAGGGTCACCGGGTGGCCCCGCCCTCTGTTATTTAACCACTTCCCGCCCGGCCTATAGCGGATTGACGTCCGGGAAGTGGTTCCGATATCCTGACTGGGCGTCATATGATGTCTAGCAGGATAAGATGCCGCCACGCGCCCGCGGGGGCGCGCATCGTGGCGATCGGTGGAGCGGTGTGTCAGCCTCACACACCGCTCCACCGATCTTGGTAAAGAGCCTCCGGGAAACATGCGCCCCTTTACAGGCATACTATAGACACCCCCCAGGTAAGAAATTTAAAGGAATATTACACTTTTATTGTTTCACTTTATGCATTATTGAAATCACTGCTCCTGAAAAAACTGACGTTTTTAAAACTTTTTATTTGCATTGATCCATGTCCCCTGGGGCAGGACCCAGGTCCCCAAACACTTTTTATGACAATAACTTGCATATTAGCCTTTAAAATTAGCACTTTTGATTTCTTCCATAGACTTTTAACGGGTGTTCCGCGGCTTTCGAATTTGCCGCGAACACCCCAAATTGTTCGCTGTTCAGAGAACTGGCGAACAGCCGATGTTTGAGTTGAACGTGAGTTCGACTCAAACTCGAAGCTCATCCCTACTAGCTATGCTGGGATAATTGAAAAAATCCGGACAGCCGCACTCCAGGAAGATGTAATTCAAAAGTTGTTCATTGTAATAAATTCTTGAGCATACAGCATACAGAGCACAAAGTACAGGCAATCAGCTAACGCGTTTCGCGCTTATCCCAAGCGCTTACTCATAGCTCAAGCTGGGAACTCAGCCTGCATTCCTCCAATGATCACACCTGTCCTGACCACCCCCCACCCCCCCCCCCCCCAACAGCTATTTACTGGGAAGCTCAGTGTGCTGCTGCTTCCCTTTCCCCAGCTCTTATGCAGATGGGAACAGAGGGGATGTGATCACTTATGTAGCGCCCTCCTAGGTCATGTGCTAGAAGTGAGGCAAATTTAGTTTTTGCCTCTACTGTTAAGAAGTGGAGACTTAATTGTGTTTTGCCTACTCTTAGTTCTTCAGTTGCGGGCTTGTCTGTCTCCCTGTGCCTTTCCAGAATCTTCTATAAACATAGTGAGCAGGAGAGGGCAGAGTCTGAGCTGGTCCTGGATACAACTTCAGCCAAAACCTGGTCGAGAAGAATGGCCAGCAGGGGGTTGACAGGTGTATATAAAGTTGATAGCAGAGAGTAGCATGGTCCCTTTGCCTCCTGAGAGTGACCCAGCCTGGAAATAATGCTGTTAAACCTTCCAAGGCTTAGGAGAAGCCTTAATTAATCCTGGATTAATCTCACTCAGTGAGAAGCCATAGGATCACTCCCAAAATTGCAGAAAGAATTCATGTCAGAGCCAAGCTGAAGCTGAGAGGAGGTCTTTAGCGTGCCTGGGTCACAGTGAGTAGGTTTTAGAGAATATATGAGTACGTGGTTGGACAATTTCCAAATTGATTTGTTGTATACCTTATGTAACCTAGATGAAATCAGTAATGCATGCAGTGCCCTGATGAAGCGTTATGCGAAAGATGTTGGCTGCTCCTGCATACCCATGTATTTGATTTCGTTTATCAAGTTGTAATTCACAGTTATAACATGTATCTTGTCTGTGTTGTTTTTATCTGATATTTTTCAATAAATTTATATTTTTTATATATTAATTGTTGTTGTTGTCGGTGCTCACCTCACAAACAGACATATTACCTCCCTTCAAAATCCCATAACCCTTGGAGAGAGCAGTGTCTCTTTCTCCACATTTTTAAGTCTTAGAGAATTCTCAGGAGAGAGATTGTTGCCTGTACACCAGCTAATAGGATGGCTTCCATTCTTGGCCAATCGGGTGATGGGTCTTAGGACCAGCTTCCTGATTGGCAGGGAGGAGAATCAGGAAGACAATAGCGAATATTAATTTGCTATTGTCACACAACTGGGTGACACCCTTTTTATGAAGCCTATTAGAGCCTCGGGCTCTAATCACGTGTTTCTAACAAAGAAAAAATGAAAAAACCCCATTGGAATCCATGCGTCTGGTGCCCTGCATGTAGATAAGGGGGCCGGACGCATGAATACCCCTGCGCCCCGTATGGACGGTCACCACTGCTGTACACCCCATTGGGATCATTCCAGACTTGCTGCCAGAGCATGCCTTACAGAAGAGAAGGCCCCTGTGCTACAATGCCTTGAAAAAGTATTCATACCACTTGAAATTTTCCAAATTTTGTCATGTTACAACCAAAAACATAAATGTGTTTTATTGGGATTTTATATGATAGACCAACACAAAGTGACACATAATTGTGAAGTGGAAGGAAAATTATAAATTATTTTTACATTTTTTTACAAATAAATATGTGAAAAGTGTGGCGTGCATTTGTATTCAGCCCCCCTGAGTTAATACTTTGTAGAACCACCTTTTGCTGCAATTACAGCTGCAAGTCTTTTTGGGGATGTCTCTACCAGCTTTGCACATCTAGAGAGTCACATTTTTGCCCATTGTTCTTTGCAAAATAGCTCAAGCTCTGTCAGATTGGATGGAGAGTGTCTGTGAACAGCAATTTTCAAGTCATGTCACAGATTCTCAATTGGATTTAGGTCTGCACTTTGACTGGGCCATCTAACATATGAATATGCTTTGATTCTAAACCATTTCATTGTAGCTCTGGCTGTATGTTTAGGGTCATTGCCCTGCTGGAAGGTGAACCTCTGCCCCAGTCTCAAGTCTTTTGCAGACTCTAATGCCGCGTACACATGGTCAGAATTTCCTACAACAAATGTTCGATATGAGCTTGTTGTCAGAAATTCCGACCGTGTGTAGGCTCCATCGAACATTTGTTGTCGGAATTTCCGACAAAAAAAAATTGGAGAGCTGGTTCTCAAATTTTCCGACAACAAAATCCGTTGTCGGAAATTCTGATCGTGTGTACATAATTCCAACGCACAAAATTCCATGCATGCTCAGAATCAAGCAGAAGAGCCACACTGGCTATTGAACTTCATTTTTCTCGGCTCGTCGTACGCGTTGTACGTCACCGCGTTCTTGCCGTTCGGAATTTCCGACAACATTTGTGCGACTGTGTGCATGCAAGACAAGTTTGAGCCAACATCCTTCGGAAATAAATCCAGGATTTTTTTGTCGGAATGTCCGATCGTGTGTACGCAGCATAACAGGTTTTCTTCTAAGATTGCCCTGTATTTGGCTCCATCAATCTTCCCATCAACTCTGACCAGCTTCCCTGTCCCTGCTGAAGAAAAGCATCCCCACAACATGATGCTGCCACCACCATGTTTCATGGTGTGGATGGTGTGTTTAGGGTGATGTGGAGTGTTTTTTTTTTTTTTTTATCGGAATCTGGGAGCCCCCTTTAATAAGGGGGCCCCCAGATCCCGGCCCCCCACCCTATGTGAATGAGTATGGGGTACATGGTACCCCTACCCATTCACCTATGAAAAAAGTGTAAGTAATAAAACACACTACACAGGTTTTTAAAATATTTTATTAAACAGCTCCGGGGGGATCTTCCTCCGGCTTCGGGGGTCTTCTTCCGGCTTCGGGGGTCCCTCCGCTTCATCTTCTCCCGGCGTCCGGTTGGTTCTTCTCCGCTCTCTTCTCTCCAGTTCTTCGGCCGGCTCCTCTGCTGTGTTCAGGTAGCTCTCTTGCCAGCAGAGGTCCGGACTTGTGGGCTTCTTCTCTTCCCCAGATGTTGACACGACGCTCTCTCCGGCTGGACTCAGGGTGATGTGGAGTGTTAGTTTTCCGCCACACAAAGCATTTTGCTTTTAGGTCAAAAAGTTCAATTTTGGTCTCATCTGACCAGAGCACCTTCTTCCACATGTATGCTGTGTCCCCCACATGGCTTCTTGCAAATGGGACTTCTTATGGCTTTCTTTCAACAATGGCTTTCTTTCAACAATGGCTTTCTTCTTGTCACTCTTTCATAAAGGCCAGATTATTGGAGTGCACGACAAATAGTTGTCCTGTGGACAGATCCTCCCACCTGAATGTGGATCTCTGCAGCTCCTCCAGAGTTACCATGGGCCTATTGGCTGCATCTCTGATTAAGGCTCTCGTTGACCAGCATGTCAGCTTTAATGTCTTGGTAGGTTTGCACATAGGTGTGCGCAGCCTATTGTATTAGGGTGTGCACCTCAAAGCTCCAACACATATGCCTTTGTGACATATTAACCGGCCTCTTCCCCACTCGTCATCCTAAAAAAATGGGGGGAAGCAGGTGAGCACCTGGGCAGCAGAAAGAAAAGGAACTGGGACAAGAGGGGTGGCATACATTGGTACCAATCCCCTGGTATATTTTTTTTAGAACCTAACCCTGCTTTAAACTTCTCCACAACGTTATCCCTGACCTGTCTGGTGTGTTCCTTGGCCTTCATAATGCTGTTTGTTCACTAAGGTTCTCTAACAAACCTCTGAGGGCTTCACAGAACTGCTGTATTTATACTGAAATTAAATTACACACAGATGGACTCTATTTACTAATTAGATGACTTCTGCAGGCAATTGGTTCCACTAGATTTTAGTTAGGGGTATCAGAGTAAAGGGGTGGAATACAAATGCACGCCACACTTTTAAGATATTTATTTGTAAAAAAAAAAAAAAAATTGAAAACCATTTATAATTTTCCTTCTATTTCACAATCATGTGCCACTTTGCCTATCAAATAAAATCTATCACATAAAATCCCAATAAAATACATTTACATTTTTGGTTGTAACATGACAAATTGTGGAAAATTTCAAGGGGTGTGAATACTTTTTCAAGGCACTGTATGTATATTTCCCCTGCTATATTGCAGCAAAAATTGCAATGTAAATACAATTTTATATGTTTCTTTGGGGTTTCATGACTGGCAAGCCCTCTCAGTGTGAAGCTGATAGTGGCAGAGAACTCTCTCCCCCACCTACAATGACTAGAGCTATAGACACTTGCGGGTGAGATCATGGCTCTGTGCAAATCAGCCCGGTTGCTGGCCCTTTATAGCAGGGGTAGGTAACCTGGGGCCCTCCAGCTGTTGTGGAACAACATTTCGCATGAGGCATTGGAAGGCTGGCAGTTACAATTACTCCCAGAGGCATGATGGGACTTGTAGTTCATGTGACCGTATGTGCATTTATGCAGTCATGTACATTTGCAGTCATGTGACTGCATAGAAAAACATGAAATAAAAGATATTGCAATTTAGTTTCAAAATAATATGTATAGTCTTAACTTCTACTTTAAAGCCCTATCTGAAGTCACAGAAGTAGATATGCAGTCAGTACTGTGACAGGATCGTCCAGAGAAAGGATGCAGAACTGCGCCCCCCCCCCCCCAAACGCATGCCATAGAATGGGTGTACCACCGTGTGCCCATTCTTTGCCCCCTTGCTTTGACTGCTGTGTAGGCATGGAGTGTACACTGCCCATGCATGGCCAAATGCTTTTTTTCTTGTAGCTAGAAGGTAGTTGCACATCCACAGTTTTTTTGTGTTAGCTGTTGGTGGATGGGGTGGGAAGCGGTTGTAGCCAAGCGTTGCTACTATAGTTATTACAGTTGTTGTTATTTCAAATGAGTTTGGCTCTCTCTAGTGTCTGCTGGGTTCTGTTAGGATGTTCTTTTTTAATCCTTGGAAGGGAACGCAGCAAAATGTTGTGGGAGATGTAGTTTGGAGGAGGAAGTGACTCTGTTAGCTGGATCAGCTCTGAACTACAATACAAACAATGCAAAGCATGCAGCAAAGCCTGCTGGGAGCAGTAATAAAAGGATCGGCGTGGCGTGTTTTCACTCTCTTTGGACGCCATTCAACACCTGCCAGCAGGAGGTCTGTGTGTGACCAGGAGTGAGAGACTGCGGTCTATACAGCGTAGAGCCGGATCGCCTGCCTCTGAGGGATTTCAGAGTACATCTTTGCCGTCCTAGCAAGCGGACCGGACTGCGTTTCAGAACAACTGGAAGCCCTGCAGTTCAGCCCTCTGGAGTTGCAGCACAGCGCGGTGGCGCCATTCTTCACCAGACGGAGACATCAGGAGGGGATTCAGGACAGAGCCTCATAGCCTTTGACTCTATTGTGGTGAGAGGGCACCTGCCCATTCCAGTATAGACTACAGTATTGCTGAGTGAGTTGTTTTACAGACTGTTGGTGAGACCTGTAGTTCCATGGAGGCGAATCTACTTCTGCACAAGCATCATACAGTTGAACTTTGGGGCCTTGTCTTTTTCCCTGCGCTGTAAGTCATTTCTTCTTCTTTGCTTTGTGGATTACAAATACTGCAGTTTAAACATCAAGCTAGCTGAAGATATCCGGAGTTAAAAGAACTTTTACAATCATTGTCTTTTGTGAAGTATTGTTGCTATACTTATAGGTTGAACTCTGAATTACAGCCTAGGGGGAGCCATTGAGTACATGTTAGACATTACACTGTATTCTTGATTGTAAGGAATATTATATTGCAATTTGGTGTGTGTGTGCTGAGGCCTCAGTGGGAAGGTGTTTAATATATGTTTCAAAGATATTGAATAAATTATCCCACTGTACATCTGTTTACATATACTCTCATAAGGGACTACAAGGTTAACAGTTTCTCATATTTGAATTAAGTGATACCAACTGTCAATTGTCAATTGTGTTTATTCATACTCTTCAATGTGTTCCATTATTCACTCTAGTAAACTTTCTGAGTGGTTCAGTGACATTGTGTGAGTTTCTCATTACTAACATCCTATTGCAGAATGGAACCCAAGGTGTCAGAGGTAAGAGAGGATATGCAGAGACGGGGTAGCCAGTGGGGTATAGAGTCAATCAGCAGCCCTCACGGGGGTACCGCTACACGTGTATGTTGGAGCACAACAGGACAGCAGTAGCTGTCAGTGCAAACATTAAGCTGTGGCCCACTGGTTGTCAGCCACTAATCTGGAGCATGTGTGCAGTAAGGAGGCGCCCTCCCCTGCCACTGTGACCTGGGCGGCTGTCCCTTTTGCCCATCCCTTCTCCTTGCTTGTATGCAGTCATTTACAAACTGTATCTCCATTTTCATTACTTACCTTCACTGCCCAGTCACAACAGTTGTGCACAGGGTCTAAAGATAAATGTGTAATTCAATAGGCACCAAACTTAGACCAGATATTGTATGCTCTGTAATGTAATACAGTTGGTCTGACATCGCCTTTCCTCTTCTCTGCAATCTGTGAGAGTAGACATGTGCTAAGGATGATTACTCAGCTCTGTAAGAATGTCAGCATAGGATGCAGAACTTTTATTCAGTAAAAAGGTATAATGTTAATATTTTTAAGCAAATATGAGGAGTCAAAAATGATAGCATAGCATTTGAGATGTCATCCTAACCTTTGGGATAGGCAGCCATGTAACATCACACTGATTTTACAGATTTTGAGTTCTGATTAGCTATAATGTAATATTTAACCAATTTGATTTGATTTCACTGTGGTCCATGAGTTTAGCTACTTCTAATATATCTGATTTGTCCATATTCGTTGATAAACACACATTGCATTTATTAGCATTTTTGTGAAAGAAATAAGGGGATAATAAATAGCCTACTTATACATGTTTTCTAATATATTTTTCTCATTTGAAGTCACTAGCTATGACTTGTATTATTTAACAAATTCTGAAAATACTAACTCTATTTGCTTGGGCATTTTTTTGTATGCCTAGAAAGTCATACACTGATAAATTTTTTCGGGCTCTACAAAAAAAGAAAATCGAACAGATTCCTCCATCTATTCTAAACAGAGCAGATGAACGAATCTCCCTTGCTGACTATTGTATTTCGACAGCCAGAGCTACAACCTGTCAAAATACTCAAACAGTACCTGCTTCTGACTAGATGCAGGTGCTGTCTAGCTGACAATTTCCCACCCAGCTCCTTCAATTTTTTAAAGAAACATTCGAAAGTGACTTAGTGTATGGCTAGCTTAAAGAGGAAGTAAACCCTGATGAGTTTACTTCCTTTTTGTTTCCCAGCAAAGGTAAAGCATAACGAGCTACTATGCATCGCATAGTAGCCCATTATGTGTCACTTACCTGACACAGGAGCCTGCGATTTCACTGCTGTCCCCTCTGCTATGAAGCGTCCAACTTCTTTCTGGGTATCGTGGCTCCGGCGCTGTGATTGGCCGGAGCCGCGATAACGTCACTCCCGCACATGCACACGGGAGCTGCCACTAACGGCATATCGCCATTAGCAGCGGCATGCTCAGTGCGCCTGCGCGCCACTGTCTACGGCGCATGCGCCGTAGACAGCGGTGCCTGTCTTTTTGCAAATATCTCCTAAACCGTGTAGGTTTAGGAGATATTTCTTGGACCTACAGGTAAGCCATAATCTAGGCTTACCTGTAGGTCAAAGTGGGCTGTAAGGGTTTACAACCACTTAAAGGCTACATGTACACTAGCCTACCCTGACAGCAGCCCCGGGAAAATGCAAAACGTGGCAAGAATGCAAAGCACGTTTTTACAGCGATTTTATCGCAATTTGCTTTTTGCCGCACCCGGCCATCAAAACGTTCCTCACCTAACTGGTTTAACCTCACCTAAATTTGGCAGCTCCTAAACTCTGCTAAAAGTCTATGTATACATGGACATGGACACAATAGGCTTTTATGGAATTAAATTTAGGAGCTTTGGGGGAAAAAAACGCCAAAAGCTCCTAAACTCAAGATTAGGGGCTGTCAGTGTACATGAAGCGGTATGCTGGTTATTCACTGAATAGTACAATTGTAAGATATGATTTTTTTGATGAAATTATTGCAGCCTTTACAAATTCAATTGGACTGATTGTTTTAAAAGATGAGTTTGGGTTTTATAAAAAAATAAAAATAAATGCACATCTTTTTGCAGGTAAAAAATGTGCATCTATTTTTTTTTACATTGGACCCTGTAAAGCATTGCACCCGCGATCAGTAGATCACAGCTGCAATGGCAGGATCCTGCAGACTCTCAGTACAGCTGTCTGCCTGTACCTCCTATATGGGCTAGTAGTTACTGAACTGCAGGAAAAATCTATGAACTACGAGGATACTGAACTGCTTATTGGATATTTAGCCAACTTATAGTCTTTGTATAGTGCTAACAAGCATATGTGCTAATACTAGAGCATGTATGACTATCAAAGTATATTGTGCTCTGTTTTGGATTTTTGTCCTATTTTTTCTTTTTTTTATTGCAAAACTTTAACTAAAAAGTTATTTGGAAAAAAAAAAACTACGAGGACACTCACCATTGCCCTCACAGTTCATTGAGAACTACAAGCTGTTGGCCGCAGTGGTCGCCAGTAGTTGTAGTTCATTCATTCACAGAACTCTGTGAATGAATGTCACGGCGTATTGGGTGGAGCTCCGCACGGCCATACTGTTTTTAAATTGGGTGCAGTGGGTGCAGGTAGAGGATCCCCTGCCCGCTGTCACAGGGAGGGGGGGATTGGGGGAGAGGAGGCAGGAGATGTAAGGTTACATGTTCCACCCTAAATATAGGTGGGCATAGGATTGGGTATATGGGATTGTTTGATATTATTTATTTGTAATTATTGTAACTATGTTCCAAAGATGAATTTAGCTTTTAATATGCAATTGATTGTTTTAATTGAAAAGTAGCAATCTGCCCTGGTAGAAAATTCAATTCCAGTTTAGTCAACCAAATCATCCTTTTCTTGGTCCTGTCAAATTAACGCTTAAAGAGAGAGATCGTTCTATGAATTTAGTGAAATATATTTGTTGGACTTAAACCAAGTATGAATCATGCAAAAGCAGGGTAAAGAAGAATGTCAATAACTTACCTTTTGTGCCAAAATTGGAACTCCAGGCTTCACTTTAAATTACATTTCTGGTGAAAACTCTTGCAGGAATGATGCTTTTGCAAGATAAGCTGTCCAAAAAAAAAGTGACAGCAACAGCAATTGGGACAGACGCTGTCATTTATATAAAAAGGTGACCATTAAAATCACTGCTGATAGCATCATAGCTTGCCCCTAACCCTGTCTCTTCTCTTTACAATAGTGGTCCCCCCATACAGAGCTAAAAACATTTTGTTTTCATTTTGGATACAGTAAGGGAGGGTTATAACCCCTGGCAGTTTTTTTTTCAGTCTGTATTCCATTGGGGAGATTTACCTTCACTTCTTTTCCCAAAGCCAAAACAGGATGTGGGAGGAAATCTCTGCAAATTAAGGAAATCCCCTGGGGCCCCCCAGGTCAGCAGAACTAGTGTACCCATTGGAAAATTTCCCTCCATTACATTTGGGGACAACCCAAAATTTAAAATTTTCTTTTACTTTGACTTTCAATGATAATGGAAACATGGTAAATAGAGATATAGAGGTGAACGGGGCACAGGCAGCAATAAAAACCTAATAGGTATTCTAATCCCTCTCCACACTGTACATAAGTAAAAAATGTTTTGCCTTTAGCTATACTTTAAACATCATGTAACTAGCAGTCAGTACAAAGTTATGTTATTACTTTTGCCAGTCTGAAGTTCTCTTTGCTGTTTCCCTTTCTGTGACACTTCCCTGAACATACTTTCGGGAAGCATGCATTATGTGCATCAATTCTTACCAGTTTGGCCTCATTCATATTCATATAGAAAAACATGTTGAAACAGTTTTGCGCTGGCATAATCCATTCTTATCTTCTGCTAGTAGAATGCACATTGTTATCATTGTTATCTATAGAAATCCCATAGAGCTTAGGTGCTCTCAATCAACACCCTTAGGCTCTATGCACACTAGCATTTTTTTAATCTCCTAGAAGTTGTTATTAGCATTTTTTTCTGCTCCTAGAAGCTAAATAGTGTTATCCTATGTGTCCATGCACACTACTTTAGGCTATTCGCATTTTTTGAGCTTCAGCGTCTAAGAGCAAAAAAAAAAAAAAATAGTTTTTGCAGAGTTTCTTGGAGCGTTTGTTCAGCAGAAATGCTCCTAAATGCTCCTAGATGTTACTAATAGTGGTTTTTTTATGTTTTTTTCCCCTTTTACTGTAAAAACGCTAAAAAACGCTATTGCACCTAAACGCTCCTAAACCGCTGCTAAAATGTCACTACAAAAAGCTTTTACCAGCGTTTTTTATCCAGCGTTTTTTATCTTTGTGCATGGAGCCTTAGAGGGGAGAGCATGGTCTTCTTTTCAGCCGGTGAGTATCAGAGGACCACCCAGCCCAGAGTGCATGTCAGGGTTGCTTCAAGCCAGTGTACCCACCCAAAAGGCCAAAATGAAGTATACTTATGTTTGGATGGCTCTATATCCTGCGGAAAAAGTCCAGCAAATCAAAAACGTTATGAGGTGTGCTGCTAAATGTATGTTTTTTTGTTTTTTTATCATGATGGCTTAGGCTGCATTTACACCTGAGCAAAGCAATTTTCAGGTGTTTTTTTTTATTTTTTGCGTTTCAGAAGTGTATTACAAACGTTTTACAGCTTAAAGAGGAGTTCCCACTAAAAAAAAAAAATAAAAGTCAGCAGCTACAAATACTGCAGCTGCTGACTTAAAGTGGAGTTCCACCCACTTTTACAACTCTTCAGCATCCCTCACTAAACTGTGCACTGTAAACAAATTGGATATTTTTTAATTTTTTTTCTCAGCACCTACTGTATATCTGCTGTATTCATTTTTTACTTCCTCCTCCCTGGCCGCGGCCCATCGCATCATTTCCTGTTTGCAATGCCTTCTGGGAAGGGGCGGCAACTTCCTCTGAAACTGCCGTTGCTATGGAAACCTGACCTGAAACCTATTACACTGCTTGTGCTGCACTGAGCATGTGCAAGATCTGCAAGGATGAGATCCAGGAAGAAATACAGTCTGGCTTCAGATGCCCACACTTAAGATGGCCACGGCCTGCTGTAAGTTTATAAAATAACAAACTACTGCTATAAACTGACAAAACAGACCTTCGTTTACAGACTAACTTTACTAGAATACATTAAGCTTGTGTATTATAGGGGTATTTTTATTTAAAAAGTATAATTTCGGCCGGAACACCACTTTAATAATCGGACACTTACCTGTCCCAGGGTCCAGCGATGTAGGGGATCGGAAGCCCCGCTCGTCTCCCTCTCCGTTCGGCGGCCCCGGCATTGCAACTGTGGGCGCTCGGCTGTGGCTTCACAGCCGGGCATCCACTGCGCATGCACAAGCGGCGCCGCGCGCTGTGATTTGCCGCGCAATCATATGGGACCTGTCACGTGTCCCATATAATTGACAAGAGGGAAGGGGCAGAGCTGAGCCCTTCCTGCGCTGAGGGGAAGGGATGTCACCAGCCCAGGCACTGAAGGGGGCAGACCACGAGGGACCCCCTAGCAACAGGCATTTAGAGGTGAGTTAAAAAAAAAAATTTCCAAATTTTTTTTTTTTTTTAGGCACATTTATGTATTTTTATTTTTTTTTTGAGTGGAACGCCACTTTTAGATAACAGAAAATTGTATCAAATACTTACTGCAATTTTCCTTTACTGACGCCAAACCATGGCAGTATACTAGTTATGGAGCTCTGCCTCTTGACCACTCCCTCAGGACCAGTGAATAGCATAAATTAAAGGCCGAGTTAGGCCCCACCCCATTCTTTGTAATTAGCTACATAGCAAAACGCACAACGGTAGGACCGTATGCTGCCATGGTTTGGCGCCAGGAAAGGAAATTTACGGTAAGTATTTGATACAATTTTCAGTTTTCCTGACACCAACATGGCGGTATACTAGTGATAAATAACTAGCTGACAGGGTGGGTTCTACTTGCCAAATCAATCTCTAATTAGGATAGGATAGAAGACTGAATAGTCCTTCCTCCAAAGTCCACTGTTGACAAGACACACGAATCTACACTGTAATGCTTAAACAGGTATGCTGTAACGATCAGGATACCTCTGTACAGATGGATTCCACAGATGCTCTCGAATGGGCTGCCCATGAGGCTGCAACCATCCGGATACAGTGCGCAGTCACCATTGATGGAGGCTCGCAGCCCCTCGCTCTTCATGCGCAGCCAGGCCTGCCAGAGTCAAGGCAGTAGCCTCTTTTCCCTGTTGATTCCCAGCTGGAACAACGAAAGGCTGATTAGATGACCTGAAAGGAACCATTGTGGACAGTTACTTCCTCAAGGTTCTGAACACATTCACGTGACTTTCCTGTGTGATCCTCTGGAAAGTTAGGTAATGCTCAGACGTCTGTTAAATGTAGGGCAGTCGCTACCCTTGGTACAAAGTGGCCTACAGGACACAACTCAACTCTTTTTGGGAAGAAAGCACTATATTTTTCTGAAGCTCCAAGAGTCTGAATCTCAGACATCCCTCTGGCTAAGGATATTGCGATAGATACTGCTCTGCAGTCAATGTCCTGAGCCGAACGTTGCCCTGTTGAAGCAACCGGTTGAACCGAAAAATCCTGCCACAACGACCGATCTTACTTGGGAAAGCCTTCCCCTCTTGGTGGATGAATCCTCATGACTGCCTCCAAAAATTGTGCCGATATAACCGACCCTTGCAACCTCAATGAGTATAGGTTAAGGCCCATGTCCAATCTAGCCTAGAGTAAGCCTAGCGCAGTCGCCACTGGAGGCACAGCTGGATCAAAGCCGAGAAAAAAAACGCAAATTGTTTCAGACCTCTGTCCCGATACCGTCAGCATAGTGTCCTCTAGCATTCAACAAAGTAGAGATTATTCTGGAGCAACTCTGGAGCAACCCAGGTTCTACAGCCTCTCCCCTCAGCGACCATGCCTGCAGCTCCAGCCTGTACATGCGCAGAGGGGAAATCAACCTCCACATTCTGAAGTGAGTGTTCAGGGAAAACCAAGGCCCTTGCGGCCAACATGGAGGAATGGCCATGGCTACCCTGCTCTCTCTTAACAGCCTCCAGGGGAATCCCTAGATTGAAGTTCCAGGAGAGATCAGAGAGTCTGTCCCATCTGCCTGGGGATGTAAACACCGAGTCAGACTTTTCTCAAGTTTGTGATTGCTGTGGGAAGCGAAGAGGACTGTCTCTTGTTTTTACCCAGAAATCTGTTCTGCCCAAATGCCCGGCTCCTGGCTCCTACACTCTGAGGAAGGTTGCCTGTATCCCTCTCAACCACTGCCTGATGCCTGGGTTTGATGGACGAATCTGGAATCTCTGGATCCAGAGGGATGGAACCTACTAGGGAAAGGCTTTGATGTTCTCTATTTCTTGTTCTGTGGGAGCAGACCAGATTTGCCCCCTAACACTCATGATAAACCCGTCCCCATCTTACTACAGAATAAGACTTTGCCATTGGAAGGTATTTTACACCAACTCCATTTTGAAGATGCCTCTGGGAACCTTGCATGATAGACGGTCTGCCTGCATTTAAATTCCTTGGGAGGTAAACTGCTTTTGAAATGTGTAGGTGATTTTCCGCTCCAGACATTATGGGTTTCACCTCTCTCAACAGCATTTTGCTATGAGTACTTCCCTGCTGAATATAGCCTACCACTGCCCTGTTGTCCAAATGCAGAGAGACTCATCTTCTCTAGGTTCTGTGTAGCAAGGCAAAAAATGCCAAAAATAAAAAAGGCTGCTTGAACTTCCAGCGCATTTGAGACCCCTTTGGTTGGGATTCTACACTTGCCTTGAACCGACAGCAACTCGCAGTGCTCCCTCCAGACTGTCTTGCTGATACGATTCATAACAGCAACCCAGTCTAACAGAACGTGACTTGTTCAGGGTCTCTCTGTTTGGCCCCAACCACAGACTCCTACTCAAACTGAGTGACACTATTAACTGTCTAAGATTCTGTTTCCTCCATTGAGTTAAGAATCCCAACTGAAAAAACTGAAAACTGGTGCAGGTGCCTAAGGAATCATCGGTATGCATGATGACATTGTGTCCAAAAGATTGAGGCACTAAGAAGCACCACACAAGCGGAGGTTTCTATCCTCAGAATTAAACTTTTGACTGACACCTCTTTCTCCGATGGAAGAAAAATGGAGGAATCGGTAGAGCATCCCCGGGTACCCAAAACTGTTGGGTTGGAGAGAGCTGACTTTCTCTTTTTTTTTTAAGTTGATAACATAGCCATATCTCTGCAGGGTGTAAAATAAGATCTTTTGGTGCATCAGCATATGTTTCAGACCTCTGGCTAGAGGTAGACACAAAATTTAGGATGTGAGGGTAGGCATCCTGGAGATTCAATAATTGCATCTAGCCATCTGACTGCGCTGCCTGAATGGACTCCATCTGAGACCCCCGTTTTTGTAAATGGAACCGGGACGATGACCCCCTGGATCAGAAGTGTCTATATGTATTGTAGCAGCCCACCTGCTTTTGTGGTGAATCTGGCAGTCTAGTGGGAGATAAATGGTCTGGAATAGGAGCAATAAGGACTCTCCCAAAAAGCCCATGAATGCCTAACATTTTTACTCAAGAATCTGCACAACCTGTGTCCAGATACCTGATGAGCATGCCAACTCTGGGTCTTACCTCAAGAGCCTGAGCATGCACTCCTCCAAAGGGCTTAGGAGGTACCTGCAGTGTATCCAATATCTTTTACTTATGGGAAAGGTTGCCTGATATGGCTGTCTCCAATCTCTTACCAAACAGAGTTTTTCTGTTATAAGGTATCCTACACCATTTTTTTGCTCAGTGGAAGCAAACACAGCCTGAGGAGTCAACCGTAGGGCCCCCTTAGCCGTGACCGAGTATAGCTTTGCCCTGTCATTTTGAAGAAAGGGTAAATAGAACTTTTACCCATGTAATGGCCTGCTTGATTGCTTGGATACATGGCTCCACAAAGGAAAACCTGAAACCAAGCAGCTCTGGGTCTTCCTATTGTGTTCCGGCTGCCCACTCGGCAGGGTAACAGAACTGAGAGGTTGAGCGGCACCTGCCAAGGTGCCAGGTTGCACTTCTAGTGGCTTCACTGGTAACTAGGCTATCTGGCTGGGATAGTTGAAATAAACTCAAAATAGAATCCCTCACCACCTTAATTTAAAAAAAAAGATATATGGGCATTACCTGTTAACTGCGAACTTCTCCAGGTAGTCTTTACTCACCACCCTTTTGGATATAGCCACAGGGCCTGCAGGACTTTTGCTGGGGTGCTGGTGCTGCTCTGGGGAAGAGGGGATAAGATGTCTTCCTTGGAACTTTTCCCTTGAGTCGGAGCGGCATCCCTCTGAAGAAAGTTCACCTTCCCTGGCCCCTGCCTTTGAGAGCTTGAGCATGTGGAGCTGACAGGCATCAAAGCAATCCGCATGAGGAGAAAAGAAAAATAGCGCCTGGTGGCCGCTCTCACCCTATAGAGACGCTGGGGATACCACAGGTAGCATGGCCCAGACCTCCTTATGGGCAAATGAATACTCACTAAAAACTGAGACATTGGAAGCACACAATGAGAGGCAGACTAAGGTAAGGGAGAACACATATGAAGACAGGAAAGAGAGACAAAGGGGGGAAAGGCAGCCCTGTATAGTATAAGAAAACATAAAAGAGAGAAGGAATGAACTAGCTGGCACCCCCAAGCTTCAGCCCGCAGACACTTACATAATGGCAGATTATGTAAGTGTCTTCGGGAGGAAACACTGCAGGGCCATAACAAGACCCACAGAAGGGGTTCCCAGGCTCCTCAGCGCATTTAGCAGTCCGAGCGCTGGGACTTCGCACTGGGAGTGGCTTGAACCCAGACGGAAACTACACTGAGGCAGAGGTGGGGACATAATACTGCTTACTCTTCACTGGTGTGTGGAGGTGTGAGGAAAAAAAGAAAAATGGGTTGGGGCCTAACTAGGCCTTTAATTTATGCTATTCACTGGTCCTGAGGGAGTGGTCAATACTATCACTAGTATGCTGCCATGTTGGCGCCAGGAAAAAAAAATTGCCAATAGAAAGCACCAGGAGGGGAAGATTAGGGTTGGAGAGCTGTTTAAGCAGAAAATGTGCTTCTAAATTGCTAATGGCTCGTGTTTTCAGGCATTCCTATTGAGGTCTACAGGGCCCAATCTGCCAAAAACTAATCTCATTAACTTTTTCGAGCAATAGGCGTTTTACTACGGCAACAGAACACTCAGATGTGAACAGGGGCCATTGAAATTATGGCATTTGCCTTGTTGAGTGATTTACAGCTTCAAGCTGAAAATCGTTCAGGTGTGAATTGGGCCTTAATAACAACACGTGACCTACGATTGGCAGTCTTCCTAGCTATTGGTTCCAGCTGTGATGACTGGTTCCCCAGAAGCACTGAGTCTCGGTTCACACTGAGGGGACTTCAAAGTCGTCTGACTCTGAAGCCACCCCGCACAGCGTAACTTGCATATGACTTCTTTAATAGAGTTGCTCCGATTAGAGCAGTTCCATTGCACTGAATGGTCGCCCCAGTGTGAACCGAGCCTAACACTTGTCCTGAATTGTACAAATGCCTGGAGACAGGATCCCCTATCTGCTGTCACAGGGGAAGGAATGAGGAGGACGAACGTGGCAGGTATTGGAACATGTTACCGGTCACAACCTAAATGCGGGTGTAACATGTCACATGTTCCTTTAGTTGAACAGGCTGCCAATGTTTTAGAACAGACCGAAAAATTGCACCTGCACCATTTTTTCCTGCATAGCACACCACAAATGTATGGTGACCTGTAACAGAGGTAAACTTTATTGTGTGTTGGATTACTATTCAAAATGAATAGCACCACAATGCAGTAAGTGTGTAAATGTGTGTTGAAATGCAAGCTTTGCTGCAACACCCTGATGTGAATCTATCCTGAAGGAGCTTCTATGACCCATATATTTTTGCCCTGGGTTTACTAGCCTGTTACAGATAATTTAAAGCCTCCCCCCTCCCAAAAAAGGGAATTGCAGGTAGTTTTAAAGTTAGAAGAGAATTTGCATGTCACATCTACCAAACTTCTTTACCTATCTGCAAGCAATTTCTTTTAAACTCTACACCCCATGTGGCACACGCAATGAAGGCAAAACTAACTCTGTAACTATATAACATGTGCAGGTGCTACATTATTATTGGCAGCTCAATGGCTAAAGAAAGAAGATGCTGGTTCAGATGAAGTGGCAGAGAACATGGCAACAATGAAGCGGTGATGGGGAGTGTGGACCTTGTATTGTTTGCTGAGGGAAATTCATAGATAAAACTGCCAAAATGTGCAAATATACTGTGCTCCTATAGACTTGCAACAGCTCAATTCTGCTTCTCCCTTGCTGTGATAGTACTAGAAGCGCATAGCAATTTTTTACTATCTGCTGTACAAATTTAAGCAAAATCATAAAAAGTGTCGAAGTACTCGGTAGATGTCTGTCTCTCGTTATTGCAACAAATGCCAGAGCGTGCATCAAATTTATGTACCTGTTGGAATTACAGTATGTATTTGATTCTGTTGTGAGTTTGACAAAACTGTCTTTACAAGTTTCCCACATAGTCGTCCCTAATTACTGCACGGCACTGTGTGATATTACCCTCTGCTCTACTCCATTACCAATTTTTTTTTTTATTATAACCAGGATTGATCTCATTTAGGTTCTCTTAGTCTGCACTATTAGGAGAACCTCTGCTGCTGTCATACGTGTTTCTAAAGATTTTGTACTTCGCAAAGTTTTCTGTTTTTTTTTTTTTACTTGCCTTTTTTCATAAAAAATAAGAACAAAAATGTAATTGAGTCCAAAATCTTTGTCGTATTTTTCGTTTCACCAAATATTTTTAATTTGTGAAAGTTCTTGACTGCAGGCAGGCCAGTTAAGTACCTGGACTCTTCTACTACGAAGCCATGCTGTTGTCATAGATGCAATCTGGATGGGATTCCTATGCTTCTCTAAAACCTGAATATGTCTTTCAGTATTGATGGTGCCTTTCCTGATGTACAAGCTTCCATTCCATACACACTAACGCACCCCCATACCATCAGAGATTCAGACTTTTGAACTGAGCCTTGATAACACGCCAGAGGGTCCCTTTACTCTTTAGTCCAGAGCTGCAGTCCCCAACCTTTTTGGCACCGGAGACCGGTTTCGTGGAGGAAAATTTTGCTCTTCAGTCATCACCACACCATGGCTGATATGGTGTCAGGATGACTGAAGTGCATTATTTCAATTATTATATTGTAATATAAAATGAAATAGCTCAGCTCACCATAATGCAGAATTAGTGGGAGCCCTGAGTGTGTCACTTTCCACCATTGCCTGCCACCAGATGCAGCGTGTCACTTGCCACTGTCGCCTGCCACCAGATGCAGCTTGTCCCTTGCCATCATCGGCTGCCACTAGATACAGCATGTCATTTGTCACCATCGCCTGCCGCCAGATGCAGCATGTTACTTGCCACTGATGCCTGCCACCAGATGCAGTATGTCACTTGCCACCATCGCCGGCCACTAGATGCAGCTTGTTACTTGCCACCATGGGTGTCCGCAGGTAGGGGCAAGGGGGGTCAAGTGCCGCCCCCTGGAATCGGCAAGGTGTCTGCACACAGACACTGGTGTCCATGAGCAGTCCTTGCAGGCACGGCGGGGAGGAGAGGGGGCGCCATATTGCGAGCTCCACTATGCTCATAACACTCAGGAGAAGATCTTCAGCAACTTGCCCAGCTGTCACACTACCCCATGCTCTGAACTCTGATACAACCCGCACACTGAACTGAGGCTGTGATTGCCGCCTTCTCTGTAGCTGCAGTCATACCAGACAGGAGAAGGACGATCCTCCCAGGTTTGGCTGCTGTCCAAGTCAGAGTGATCACAGTCAGAGCAGCAGTGAGGTTGGGTGTAGCAGGAAAATAAAGTTCCCTCAGCAGCCACTGTCCAAACCAACAGTCACCAGAACTCACCTCAGGCCAGCTAAAAAGTTTCTGAATCAAGCCACGGAAGCTGCCATTAAGGTGAAGTGCTAAATTATATTTGTAGAACAAGCTGGGTTAGT
This sequence comes from Lithobates septentrionalis, assembly GCA_037952835.1. NCBI lineage: Eukaryota > Metazoa > Chordata > Amphibia > Anura > Ranidae > Lithobates > Lithobates septentrionalis. The sequence goes on from JBBDGP010002050.1 coordinate 2,351,476, forward strand.
GTCATGGTCTGTCTGTAATCAGTGCTTGCAGATTACTGTTTAATTCTCAGTATCCAGCAACTCTGATAAGACCCCAGACCAGGACAATTATACTACTTCCCAGGCTCATTAAAAATCTGTAATGGACATTTTTAAGGCTACATGTTTTGATTGCAAAGGAGGTGAGCGTCTGAAAAATTAATTTCTGACCAAGCATGTGATCAGTTACATATTCTTTAAGGTCAGTTACAAATGTCTAAAAATCTCTCTCTCACTCAGTAGATATCATTTTGGGCATTCTGTATGTAGCTGTTAATATTTTACAAGAAATCTGTATTTTAGGCAGATTCTAAAGACACCCAAAATTTAGCGCAGTTTGGTATCTTTGCCCTGATCACCAGATAACCTTGTCCCAGTGTTGTGCCAAGAAAGGTCCCCTGTCGGATAATGCCCGCCCTGTACTGCGCAGGCACAGCGCTTGCGCAGTATGGAGCTCAACAGAGCCACCGAAAATCTCCGAACATAAACAGCTGTTGATCAGCTGTACACGGCACCTGCGCAATCAAGACGACATTGTGCCGCAAGCTCCCGATGCTCATGCAACTCTGCAAGGGGCGGATGCATACAGAAGAGGCCGCATGATGGGCAGAGCTCATACCAAATTGCTTGTGTTAGGTAGTTAAATAGATCCTGCAAACCCACCCATCAACATTGCAAAACCCACCCTTCTCCGCTCTGCCCATCATTGTAAAATACAGCCTCTTCTGTATGCATCCGCCCCTTGCAGAGTTCAATGAATAATACACCCGCCCCTTGCAGAGTTGCACGAGCATCGGGAGCGTAGTCTTAATTGCACAGGCGCCCTGTGCAGCTAATAAACAGCTGTTCATGTTCATAGACTTTCGGCAGCTCCTTTGTCCTCCGTACTGCGCAAGCGCTGCGCAGTACAGGGCAGGCATTATCCGACGGGGGACCTTTCTCGGCAGAACACCGGCACTGGCAGTGCTGCAAGGTCAGTGTCACTGGGCACAATAGGAGACAGTAGCACTTGTATGGCCACAATAGGAGTTATACAGTATGGACAGAATATCATCTTTATGCTATTGTGCCCATATAACTGCTATATCCGCACAACAGCATAAAGATGCTATTGTGTCCATGTAGATTTTAAAATCTCCACTGGCTTAAGCCAATGCTGCACTATACAGGTGTAGTTGTTATTATTATTATTATTTTTTTTTGTTATTTATTGATTGCCTAATTGTACGTTTATTTATACCTTCACTTGCTGTGGTCGATTGCAGCATATTTTGCATGGTTTTGCATGTTGCTCAGATCGCCACGGCAAAACCAGGTTACACTCTTTACCCCAAAAAGTGCCAATTGTGGCAGTGGAAGGAGGGAGGGTGCAAACAAGTGGAGCTTCCCCTTTTGGGTGGAGCTCTGCTTTAACACTGCCACAAGCTACCAATAGGGAAGGTAGATTGAAAGTAGAATTCCAGCTTGTGCTAGCCTTAAAAACTTCCCCCCGTCCCCTTACCCCTAACACCTATACGGACTAACCTATTTTCAGACTGTTCCAATCCGGTCATGTTATCTCACCTGTGTGATCCAGCAGTGTATGCAGGAGAGAGGATGGAGCACCAATAACAACTGTGACATGGGAACCTATGGGTGACATCACTTCATCAGGCTTTATCAGCCATCGCCAAGCGTTTTCTCCCCTGCAGCCGCTGTTGACACAGGTAAGATCACATGACCAGACCTTAAAATGATGCCCCCCCCCTGAAAAAAGTTCTGCAGACGCCCATGCTTGCCACGTTGCCTGCCACCAGATGCAGCGTGTCACTTGCCATCGTCGACTGCCACTAGATGCAGCTTGTCACTTACCACCGTCACCTGCCATCAGATGCAGCTTGTCACTTGCCACTGTCGGCTGCCACCAGAAGCCGCGCCTCAGTTGCCACCGTCGCCTGCCACCAGATGCAGCTTGTCACTTGCCACTGTTGCCTGCCACCAGATGCAGCTTGTCACTTGCCACTGTCGCCTGCCACCAGATGCAGCGTGTCACTTGCCTCCATTGTCTGCCCACCACTTTAGCTGTATGCTGTATCCCTCTTTTGTACATTGTGGATTGCCATTGTGATTTTTCTACATACAATAAAAGTGTAATATTCCTTTAAATTTCGTACCTGGGGGGTGTCTATAGTATGCCTGTAAAGTGGTGCATGTTTCCTGTGTTTAGAACAGTCTGACAGCAAAATGACATTTCTAAAGGAAAAAAAGTAATTTAAAACTACTATAATGAATTGTCGGTCCAGCAATACACATAGAAGTTCACAACAAGTTAACAAGGGGACCCCCAGATCCCAGCCCCCCCTGTTTGAAATGGTAACGGGTACATTGTACCCATACCATTTCGCAAAAAAAGTGAAAATGGTAAAAAAAAAAACAACACACACTTTGGGAGAAGTCCTTTATTAAAAAATAAAAAAATAAAACTGTCCCACGTAGTCTATTCACCTCTCCGCCGACGGACCGAAAAAAAAATAAAGAAGATCTGCCTCCATGGGAGGCAGATCTTGCTATATGCTATATGCTATATGACGTGTCCTCGCAGGTGACAGCTCTTTTAAAGCTGTGGGCGGGGCCACACAGTGTTGTCGCCGGGTGACCCTGCCCCCCTCTGATGCACGGGGACATCCCTATGGCTTCCCCCATAGCGTCAGAGGGGGGCAGGGCCACCCAGTCTGCCCCCTCTGACGCTACGGGAAAGCCATAGGGATGTCCCCGTGCGTCAGAGGGGAGCGGACAGGGTGGCCCCGCCCCCTCTGATGCTACAGGGGAAGCCATAGGGATGTCCCCGTGCGTCAGAGGGGGCGGGGTCACCCGGCAACGACACCGTGTGGCCCCGCCCACAGTTTTAAAAGAGCTGCCACCTGCGAGGATGCATCATATGGTGTGTGCCTCCCATGGAAGCTGATCTTTATTTTTTTCGGTCCGTCGGCGGAGGTGAATGGACTACGTGGGACAGTTTAATTTTTTTATTTTTTAATAAAGGACTTCTCCCACGGTGTGTGTTGTTTTTTTTGTACCATTTTCACACTTTTTTTGTGAAATGGTACAGGTACAATGTACCCATTACCATTTCAAACAGGGGGGGGGCCGGGATCTGGGGGTCCCCTTGTTAAAGGGGGCTTCCAGATTCCAATAAGCCCCCCGCCTGCAGACCCCCACAACCACCGTGCAAGAGTTGTGGGGATGAGGCCCTTCTCCCCATCAACATGGGGACAAGGTGCTTTGGGGGCTACCCCAAAGCACCCTCCCAATGTTGAGGGCATGTGGCCTGGTATGGTTCGGGGGGGCGCTCTCGTCCCCCCCTCTTTTCCTGTGGCCTGCCAGGTTGCATGCTTGGATAAGGGTCTGGTATGGATTTTTGGGGAACCCCACGCCATTTTTTTTTATTTTGGCGTGGGGTTCCCCTGTGGGGGAATCCCATGCTGTTTTTATCAATGAACTTTTATGTGTATTGCCGGACCGACAATTTATTATAGCCGCGAGTAGTTTTAAATGACTTTTTTTCCTTTAGAAATGTAATTTTGCTGTCAGACTGTTCTAAACACGGGAAACATGCTCCACTTTACAGGTATACTATAGACACCCCCAAGGTACGAAATTTAAGGGAATATTACACTTTTATTGTTTCACTTTAAGCATTATTAAAATCACTGCTCCCGAAAAAAACTGCCTTTTTTAAAACTTTTTTTTGCATTGATACATGTCCCCTGGGGCAGGACCCAGGTCCCCAAACACTTTTTATGTCAATAACTTGCATTTTAACCTTTAAAATTAGCACTTTTGATTTCTCCCATAGACTTTTAAAGGGTGTTCCGAGGCTTTCGAATTTGCCGCGAACACCCCAAATTGTTTGCTATTCAGCGAACGGGCGAACAGCCATTGTTCGAGTCGAACTCATGTTCGACCCGAACATAAAGTCCATCCCTACTCCTCACTCCTCCCCCAAACATTATATATATTTTTAAAATCAAAGGCCCTACAGATTAAAATGGTGGGTGTTGCAATTTTTTTTTTCACACAGTATTTGCGCAGCAATTTTTCAAACGCAATTTTTTTGAAAAAAATACACTTTTTTGTATTTTAATGCACTAAAACACACTATAATGCCCAAATGTTTGATAAATTATAAAAGATGATCTTATGCTGAGTACATAGACACCAAACACGACCTGCTTTAAAATTGCGTACAACCGTGCAGCTGCGACAAACTACATACATTTTTAAAAGCCTTTAAAAGCCTTTACAGGTTACCACTTTAGATTTACAGAGGAGGTCTACTGCTAAAATTACTGCTCTCGATCTGACGTTCGCAGTGATACCTTATATGCATGGTGCAATTGTTGTTTACATATGACACGAGACCGACGCTTGTGTTCGCATTTGCACACGAGCACGGGGGGACAGGGGTGCTTTTTTTTCTTAATTATTCATTTTGCTTTTTTATTTTACTTTTACACTGTTCCTTTCATTTTTTATTTTTTTAATCATTTTTATTGTTATCACCGAGAACGTAAATATCCCCTATGATAGCAATAGGTAGTGACAGGTACTCTTTTTAAAAACAAATTGGGTCTATTAGACTCTAGATCTCTCTTCTGCCCACAAAGCATCTGACCACACCAAGATCGGTGTGATACGATGCTTTCCCAATTTCCCAATGGCGCTGTTTATATCCGGCAAAACCAAACTCATGAAATGCTCGTAGCTTCTGGTTTCTTAGGCCATAGAGATGATTGGAGCTATTCTGATCTTCAATCAGCTCTATGGTCAGCTGGTGAAGCCACTGGCTGCATTATCAGGTTACCCGGTGGGACAGGAGAGCCCGAGAAAACAAAGAAAGACGACGGGAGGGGGGAGGGGGCGTGTTCCCTCCCGCTTCTTGTAAAAGCAGTCTAGCGGCTAATTAGCCGCTAGGCTTGCTTTTACATAAAAGCTGACCACTGGCTGAAAAGAACGATACCAAGATGATACCTAAACCTGCAGGCATCATTCTGGTATAACCACTCAAAGTTCAGCAACATACCAGTACGTTGCTGGTCCTTGTTGGGCATATATTGTAATGTTCTTTTTTTTCATGCAGCCTGTGGGCTGAATGAAAAACATATATTGATCGGTGGGTATGCTCACCATTAAAATACTGCCCTGCATCCACCCACTTCTAATGAGGGGCATACATGCACCATTTTTTTTTAACTGTGGTGGTGAAATCACCTCCTATAGCGCTGGAGTTGTCAAGATAAATAAATTAGTGCTGCAGCTGAATGGTGTATCTGAAAAGCCAACAATAGTAACAATAAAACATTAACTAAAAAAAAACACAATTTCTGCCAAAAAAAAAAAAAGAGTAAAAAATATATGCCGAAGCATGGGGGCAATCCACCCCTCCACCCCGCCCCCCATGCTTCAGCATATATGTTCTTTTTTTTTTTTTTTTAACCGTGATGGTGAAATCACCTCCTACAGTGCTGGGGTCGCTGTTGCTGTCAAGATAAATAAATCAGTGCTGCAGCTGAATGGGGTACCTGAAAAGAAAATCATGGTTAACAATAAAACAATAAAACACAGTAAACAGTAAAGTATAAAAGAATTACGTACCTGAAAAGCAAACATGATAAAACATAGTAAACATAGTAAAAAGAGCAGAACAATAGAGAGAGAACAATGGAGAGAGCAATAAAACGACAACTGTTTTTAGCTTTTTTATTTTATATATGTTTTTTTATTTTTTTTTACTTTTTATTAATTTTTACACTTTTATTTGTAACTGTAACGGTTCAAGGTTTGGGTCTCTCAAAAAGCAATGGCATCTTTGGAGACCCTGTAAAATTGTGTCTTTCAGAGAGTCCCCCAGAGCAGACGCGGTGCTGGTGTGCGTCGGTGTGTGTTGGGGCGTGCTGGCATGCGTTCCCGTGTGCGCTGCCGCGGGTGCTGGCATGCCGGCGCGTGCGTGTGCGTGGGCGCACGCCCAGCGTTTGGCGCCAATCTGCCTATTTAGGCTGACAGCACATGTGGCTCGGTGCTGTCCGATCTGCAGCTCCCTGTATCCTTGCACCTGCTTCCTGTTTTGAACTTGATCTCCTGACTACCGGCTTTCCTTTTGATTATCCTTGTTTTCTGCCTGCAACTGACCCCGGACTGTCCTGACTACGAATCTGCCTGCTCCTCTGTACCACGCTGCCCGCCCGTTGCCAACCCTGCCTGTGACCTGACTTGCTTGTTCCACTCCTGCTCTGCACCTGCTGCCTGTGCTTCAGTTGTCTGGTGATCTCCAAAATCACCTTCACCGGGATCCTCCTGCTGCTAACCCGCCAGGCTCTCATACCATTCTGTGCTCCTGTGCCTCCTGTCCATACTACCAGGGGCCAGGAACCAGATACGTAAGGGAGGCCTTCCCCTGCTACATCGGGCTCATCGGTCAGGTACATGGAAGTCTGACAGTGTCCTAGTCTGTGCAGTGCTGTACCCTACGCTAATACTCCACTAGTGTGTGGTAGCGTTCGAAACATTCACTAATGCAAAGACCAGGATGGTCAGGACAGGAGTGACAATAATAGCGGGTGTCACGCCTATATCCGCGGTTGCTACAGACACGACTTCTTCTTTGGGGTGATCGTTGGGTAGGGGTACCAGGGAGGACACGGAAAATGCCTCCCATGCAGCCGGCTTACTGCATTTGCGTTGGGAAGTTGGGGCACAGCACCGTCTGGAAACAGAACAGTTGTGACGATCTCTTCCTGGAATTTAAGGAGGGATCCAGTTCATCCTGATGCTTTGTATAGCACATAAGCGTTCAGCAGAGCCAATTGGAATAAGTATGCAGACACTTTTTTATACCAGCATCTGGCCTTATGGGCAATTAAGTACGGCGCCATCAACTAGTCGTTGAGGTCCACCCCTCCCATTTTAAAGTTGTATTCGTGGACACAGAGGGGTTTCTACACAACCCCAGTCGCCATTTGAATTTGGACCGTCGTGTCTGCGTGAAGGGAGGACAGAACGAAAACATTCTGTGAATCCCTCCACTTCACTGCGAGCAAATTATTACTTCTCAAGCAGGATCTCTCCCCCAGCCTAAGACGGGAATCTACAAGCTGCTGGGGTAAGCCCTGGCGATTAGATCTCACGGTGCCACATGCGCCAATTCCATGATCAAACAAGTGACTAAAAAGTGGCACACTTGTGTAATAATTGTCCACATACAAGTGGTACCCCTTTCCGAATAAAAATGACACCAAGTCCCACAAATCTTACCAGCACTCCCTATGTAGTTTGGGCAGTTCTCTGGCTCCACGTGACTCGTAAACCATAAAACTGTATTATAGCCTGTTGCCCTGTCACAGAGCTTATACATCTTGACCCCATATCTGGCACGCTTGCTGGGAAGATACTATTTGAATGACAAGATGAGAAGTGGGCAGAAAACTTAAAGCGGGGGTTCACCCACACCGCCAAAAAAAAAAAAATATTAAAAGCCAGCAGCTACAAATACTGCAGCTGCTGACTTTTAACACATGGCCACTTACCTGTCCCAGGGTCCAGCGATGTCGGCAGGGGACGTCGAGAACCCGCTCGGTTCTCGGCAGCTGCCGCCGCCATCCTTGGTGTGGGAATCAGGAAGTGAAGCGTTGCGGCTTCACTTCCCGGTTCCCTACTGCGCATGCGCAAGTCGCGCTGCGCGTCCCTAGTGGTCCCCACTCTCTCCTGGGAGCTGTGTGTTCCCAGCAGACAGCGCGGTCGGGACGGGAAGAGGCATAGACTCCCATGGGAGTCTATGCCGGAAGTGGGTGCAAATACCTGTCTTAGACAGGTATCTGCACCCCCCTCCCCCCTGAAAGGTGCCAAATGTGACACCGGAGGGGGGGAGGGTTCTGAAAAGCGGAAGTTCCATTTTTGTGTGGAACTCTGCTTTAATCAGGGACTCATCAGCGCAGACAACTTGATCGGGAGTAAACAAGGCTGTAAACTGTTGGTTGAAGTGGTTTATGAGGGGCCAAATTTTGTGGAGCCAATGGTATTGGGGTCCCCCAGAGTTCTGTGCTGGGACCAATCCTATTTATTTTGTTCATAAACGACCTGGAGGATGGGGTAAACAGTTCAATCTCTGTATTTGCAGACGATACCAAGCTAAGCAGGGCAATAAATTCTACGCAGGATGTGGAAACCTTACAAAAAGATCTGAATAAATTAATGGGGTGGGCAACTACATGGCAAATGAGGTTTAATGTAGAAAAATGTAAAATAATGCATTTGGGGGGCAAAAATATGAGTGCAATCTATACACTGGGGGGAGAACCTCTGAGGGAATCTAGGATGGAAAGGGACCTGAGGGTCCTAGTAGATGATAGGCTCAGCAATGGCATGCAATGCTGCTGCTAACAAAGCAAACAGAATATTGGCATGCATTAAAAAGGGGATCAACTCCAGAGATAAATCGATAATTCTCCCACTCTACTAGACTCTGGTCCAGCCGCACCTAGAGTATGCTGTCCAGTTCTGGGCACCAGTCTTTAGGAAGGATGTACTAGAAATGGAGCGAGTACAAAGAAGGGCAACAAAGCTAATAAAGGGTCTGGAGGATATTCGTTATGAGGAAAGGTTCTCTCTGGAGAAGAGACGCTTCAGAAGAGATATGATTTTAATTTATAAATACCGTACTGGTGACCCCATAATAGGGACAAAACTTTTTCGCAGAAGGGAGTTTAACAAGACACGTGGCCACTCATTAAAACTAGAAGAAAAGAGGTTTAACCTTAAACTACGTAGAGGGATCTTTACTGTAAGAGCGGCAAGGATGTGGAATTCCCTTCCACAGGTGGTGGTCTCAGCGGGGAGTATCGATGGTTTAGTTTAATTAGATAAGCACCCGAACGACTGCAACATACAAGGATATACAATGTAATACTGACATATAATCACACACATGGGTTGGACTTGATGGACTTGTGTCTTTTTTCAACCTAACCTACTATGTATTCAGGGTCACCCGAGGATGGCAGAGTTCATTGTCGTTGAAGTGCATAAATGGCAAGATCTGCCTGTATCTAGCCCTGGTCATGGAGGCAGAGAACAAGGCATATGGTGAATTGGGTCAGTGGACCAATATGAACGCAACTCACTTTTTTTAGTTATGCCCATGAGGAGGGATAGGCCCAGAAAGGTCTTAAATTCAGAAACCGTGATAGGTCTCCAATCTCTGGCAAGGGTCAACTGGGAATTAGCGGCGATGAATTGACCAGCATATAAATTGCTTTGGTCCACAATAGATCTATAGAGAACTTCCGTTAAAAGCAGCGAATAAAAATCAAGTGACGTAAAATCAACTGTTTCCACCTGAATTCCGGGTTGGCCAGTGTATGGGTCAAGTACGGGTGCTGCAGAAGTGGTGGGCTCCCAATTCAGATTGGCAAAAGCAGCAGGAAGGGCACTATGGGCTCAACAGGCCTGTCTTTGTCTTCTTGGTGGCTGCGGGACACTAGTGCTCACCAGCTTGAACTGCACTTATGGGACTCTCCACATCACCACGTGATTCTGCAGTGCTGGTTTGAGTACAACCAGGGTGTACTAGGTCGCTGGTGCTTGCCAGTTCACCAGAAGGATGAGCGGCACTAGTACTGGCTCTCTGCTCCATATGAGAGCCCTGTGGTTCTTGCACCTCAACAACAATAGAAAAACAGGATCGGGTGCGCCGGACCTTGGCAGGGACCATTACTCCATCTTTAGAGCTATCTGTCAGGGTGCCGCTGCTGTCTACAGGATCATATTCTGAGCCTGAATCTGACAAATGGTTGACTTCCCCTTCACTCTCATCTGTCATGCTCACAGGAAAAAAGAGCACCTGACTGTCAGCGACTGATTCAAACGCTACCAAAAAAACTGTTAGCATTCACAGGGATCAGGCCTATCTCTGCGAACGCTGCAGTTATGTGTTTTGTAAGTGACAGTAATCTATTGATATTGCACTTGGGTGGGCTGGGCTGGGCGGAGGGGCTAAACGCAGGTGCTAGCAGGTATCTGGGCTGATCCCACTAACGCTGCGTTTTTGGGAAACCTAAACTACTGGGGACGCTAGTATAGATCTGATAAGATATTGATCCATTCAGACACTATACTACTAAGGGAGATGTATGGTGCGTGCTTGGCTGTTAGCACTACTGGCACTAATCTGACGGTGCCTGGGGCGACGCAGACCCTGACTGACGCTAAAACCTAACTGATGTCACCTGCCGGGTCATCAGGGGGTTAAACCTTTATTAGGTAATATGGTGGGTGCCCCGACACTATAAAAAACGAACTAACCAACATAACCCGTGAAACTAATACAGTGATCACTGGTGACAGGGGGTGAAGGGGTTAACTAGGGGGCAATCAGGGGGTTAAAACCTTTATTAGGTAATATATGGGAGTACCTGACGCTATAAAAACCTGACGGTGAAACTAATCAACTAACTGGCTAACTAGCATCACCCGTGACACTAATACGGCAGTCAGAAAAAAGATCTGGGGGGGCGTGGCCTGGACATGGCTGAGTGAAGCTGCTTTTTCTCAGAGCTCCCGGCCTGTCCCGAAAACCCCGGCTATACCCACTTTGCCAGAGGCATGATACCAGCCAAACGGCACAGGACAAGAGCAACTACACGGAGAACACCCGCTGGAAGGAGCCCGGGAGAGATTCGCCACTATTTCCAGCAACTGCAGGGCAAATCCCCGGGAGCCACAGTAGCAGCGCCGCGGGGCCTACCACGTGGTGAGAAGCAGAAGGCCCCCAGACGGAGCGACCATCCAGCCCCATCCTGCTCCCAGGACGGTATTAACAACTCCCCGGGCATCAACGGAGGTTCGGCAGGGAGCACGATGGCGTCCCCACACTCTCCGGAACCCAGTAGGCTTGATCAGGACATTAGGGCCTTACTTCAGGCCCTCCCCACCCGTTCGGACATTGAGGCGCTCATCCTTAAGCTGGAAGAGACACACCGACGGGATATGCAGGAGGTACGAGGAGAAGTGGCTACACTGGCAGAACGCATAGACACGGGGGAGGCCTCGGTGACCGTCTTGGAGAGAAGAGTAGCGGTGCTTGAACAAGCCAGAGACATACACCGAGACTCCGCCGTCACCCTCCAGCTGCACCTGGAAGATATTGAGGACCGGAGTCGCAGGAACAATCTGCGGCTCCGAGGGATCCCAGAGGAAACGGCAGCCGAAAACCTAGGGGAGACAGTCAAGGAATTATTCCGTACGGTGCTGAATGACCCCGCTCTCAACATCGAACTGGACAGAGTCCACAGAACTCTTGGCCCCAGATCTGAAGATCCGAGCAGACCGCGAGATGTAGTATGCAGACTACACCGCTACACGCAGAAGGAAGCCATCCTACGCCGGGCCTGGGAGCTGGGTGAGGTAGAAGTAGGAGGTAAACAGGCCAGAATACTGCCTGACTTATCGAGGGCTACACTGAGACGTAGAGCCCTCCTCCGTCCTCTCTTGGACCTCGCCAGACAGAAAGGCCTGACATACAGATGGGGATATCCGTTCTCAGTAACGTTCCGCAACGAATCAGGATCCTTCTCCCTGCAGAACACCGCAGACCTTCCGGCGCTCTTCAGGTTCATGGACACAGAACCGATACAAGTCCCTGACTGGCTCCAGCTTCTACCTCGTCCACAGGGCCGATCGGGCCTTCTGAGATTACACGGACCTCTCCCTCCCCGCCACCAGAGGAACAGAAGGAGACACAGGACGGCCTCCGAAGGAGAGCAGCGTGAGTAGGCCCGTGCCCATCCCTTCCCAATCCAGCTTGATCCATCCAAGACAGACTGAGAGGTACTTTGTCCCCGCACACAGGGAATTGTAGCATGGCCATCATTATCTGTTTGAGGGGGGGAATTTGACAAACTTTGTCCTCACTTCCCTCTATACAGGCTTCCCCCCCTCCTTCCAGCCCCCGTGGGTATAGTAAGCCTGAGGTTGGTCGGGGTGGAGAGCTGTAAGACTCCCTGATAGGCCTGGTTGCCAATGATATCCACCCCACCCCCGGGTAAAACACACGGCAGACCCCTCCAGCTCTAGAGCTCAGAACATGTCCTCGCATGCCCATTATATCTTGCCCCTTCCCGCTCTGCTGCACAGGCTTAATCGGAGTACTCAGAGACACTCCCTCTTTGGCTGTTGGGGGCCATGCTGACCATGCGGATGTAGGAAGCTGAGGGACATAGAAGCGACAGGGGATGTGACTCAAACGACAATCATCACTGCACCTTGTCACCTCGAACCCGGAGGTCAGCACGACATGGACTACCAGCACTACAGAAACTGTGCAAGAGGGGAAGCTCAAGTTCCCATTAGCATTTACGGGCTTTAACATTACCGCCTATATGCAAGTTGATATCCTTGAGCAAACGGTTTGAGTAGTGGTGGGAGAAGGGGGATTTCACATTCCACATTCCACATCTGTTTAATGGTTTTAAATTAAGGGGCACGGAAGGGTCAGACCAACCTGGCACGTCCCGGTGCGGGACTGAGCAACCACAAAATCGAGGTCCTGCTTTGCATATGACAGGGTCGAACCTAAGTTGGCTACAAGCCTTTCAACACAGTTCATTGCTAGTTCATCCTAACTGGTTCGACCATCTTATATGCAGCTGGATGGGAAGAGATGCATGACTTGTTCTATTGCACTTACTGAGTTATTAATATTATTATTTTGTTTTTCTGTTCTGCTATTGTGTTCCTTGGGCTCTAGGTATGAGGGCTCCGTTTTTTCTCATTCCATTATATGCTTCACCATACTCCGTTTGACAGCTATATTTAGATAGTTAATATGCCAGTAATGCCACAACTTACCAACCTGTTAGATGACTGCTAATGGCACTTTGCACACACATATAACAACCACAGATAGCCGGGGGTGGAGGGAGAGGTTCCGGAGCTCACTTCCTGGCCCTGTCTATCCACCGTCCCACATAGGACAGCGCTCCATTCCCAGCACAGAGTCTGGGGAGCGTTCTAGCCTGATTGGCTAATTTAGTACTGACACTAAGCTGCACTCTCTAGTGACAGCCTTCTCACTTTTTTCTTCTTCTTCCTCTCTCTGAGATTACCCCACTTCTTCTACTGCACCCGCTTTATACCCCCTTCACCTAACCCTTATTCCCTCCCCTCAATCCCCCCCCCACCCCCTACCTTATACCCAGATTTTGTATAACATCCCACCCACCACCCGAAATCATGACCTCCATAAACATAGTCTCTCTTAATGTGAAAGGCCTAAACACGCCGGAGAAAAGACGCATGCTAACTAATGACATGAGACGCTTGGGGGCTGACATCGTTTTCTTGCAGGAAACCCACTTTAGGGAGGGCTCTCTTCCGACACTTCGGAGCAGATTTTTCCCAGTAGTATACCACTCAAAGTACACAGAGGCTAAATCTAGAGGGGTCTCCATTCTAATCGCATCCAAACTCCAATGGTCACTCACGGAAGTAAAGTATGATAAAGAAGGCAGGTACCTATTCATAAAAGGGAAGATAGGAGACTCAAAAGTAACCTTAGCTAATCTGTACGTTCCCAACACACAACAAGACAGATTCATCAAACGTCACCTAGACCTACTATTGCAATTCTCAGACGGACACTTGATACTAGGGGGAGACTTTAACGTTCCCCTTATCCCTACGGAAGATACTTCCACTGGCACGTCCTCCACCTCGCGAGACTTACGCAAACGTATTGGCACAACGCTACACAACTCACAAATGATCGACGCATGGCGACTATTTCATCCCGGGGAAAAAGACTACACTTTTTTCTCTAAACCTCATCAGACGTATTCCAGAATCGATTATTTTCTGATCCCCCACAAGGACTTACAAGCGATTAAAGAAACCACTATAGGCTCTATAACATGGTCGGACCATGCTCCGATCACACTGCGATACACTCTCCCAGACCTGAGGTCAACACAGAAACCACCGTGGCGACTAAACGAGGGACTACTGAAAGACCCAGAAGTTTTAGCTGAGGTGACTAGAGAGATAGGTCACTACTTCTCCACAAACACCACCCCTGACTGTGACACAGGACTAGTCTGGGAGGCACATAAGACCGTTATTAGAGGGATTCTCATCAAGCATGGCTCACGACTCAAAAAACAAAGGGTCGCACAATTGAATACTTTGCTTAAAAAATTAGAAACACTAGAAACACAGCATAAACAAACACCCACTAAACAATTAGAAATAGAACTAGACACGGTTCGTGCACAGATCACCGACCTCTTAAGGTATAAAGCAAAAGCGGCCATACAAGTATGTAAGAAGATACACTACGAATCCGGAAACAAATGCGGAAGACTTTTAGCTCAAGCGTTACGAGAACAGAAATTGACCTCATATATACCCCACATTACGTCCCCTAAAGGCCAGAAAGTCTCTCTACCTCAACACATTGTGCGAGAGTTTAGTTCCTTCTACTCCTCTCTATACAATCTAAAAGAGATACCAAATCCCCCCGATAATCTGACGGAATACATATCATCCTCCCTCATGCTGACCCTCCCGGAGGATGCAAAATCATTACTAGAAGACCCAATCACGCTGAACGAACTGCAAACCGCTGTTAAAAACTCTAAATCGGGTAAAGCTCCAGGTCCAGATGGGCTCACAATCCCCTATTACAAGATCCTTCTCCCCTCACTCGGCCAACACCTAGTCAAACTATATAATAATCTAGGCACAGGGGGACAGTTCTATAAATCCACACTACAAGCACAAATCTCTGTTATACCAAAAGAAGGCAAAGATCCAAGCCAATGTAGCTCCTACCGCCCGATTTCTCTTCTAAATACAGACCTAAAACTTTTCACAAAGATCATTTCCACCAGACTACTGCAGCACCTTACCTCACTAATCCACCTAGACCAAGTAGGTTTTATCCCAAACAGGGAGGCTAAGGACAATACGATTAAAGTTCTTAACCTACTCCATATAGCAAACAACACCAAATCCCCATGCATTCTACTAGGAACAGACGCCGAAAAAGCGTTCGATCGAGTCAGCTGGAGGTTCATGTTTGCGACATTAAAACATATAGGTCTAGGAGAAAAAATGATACACTGGATTTCCGCCGTCTACTCAGACCCAACGGCCAGAGTAAGAGCGAACGGAGTAATCTCGGAAGCTTTTCCTATCACTAATGGGACCCGTCAGGGCTGCCCCCTATCCCCACTACTCTTTGCATTATCCCTGGAACCTTTCCTTTGTCACGTTAGACTGAACCCAGACATCACAGGCGTAGAAGTAAATAAAAAACAATTTAAAGTCTCTGCATATGCAGACGACTTGATGTTCTCCCTCACGAACCCAACCATCTCCCTTCCCAACCTTATGAAAGAATTCCACACCTATGGCCAACTGACCAATCTGAAAATTAACTTCAGTAAGTCCGAAGCGATGGGACTGGGAATCCCACAACCACAACTCACACAACTCCAAAACAGCTTCCACCTGAAATGGACCACTACGGCCTTGAAATACCTAGGTACATACATACCCCCGACATTCTCCCAACTGTTCAAGCTTAACTTCCCACCTCTGTTAAAAAAAGTTCAACTACTGCTAGATAAATGGAATGGTGGACTTCACTCCTGGTTCGGACGTTGCAACATCCTTAAGATGTCAATTTTACCCAAATTCCTGTATCTGCTACAGACCATCCCAGTACACATACCCGTAAGCTACTTCAACCAAGTAAGATCAACATTTACCAAATTCCTCTGGGCAGGGAAGAAATCACGAATACACAGGAGAATTCTTTCGTTACCCAAAAAACATGGAGGACTGGCAATGCCCGACCTCCAGACCTACTATAGAGCTACACACTTAGGAAGGCTCATTGACTGGTGCCGACATACACCCACCAAATTATGGACGCAACTGGAACAAGCACAAAGCACGACCCCTATACACAGGATCCCATGGAGCTACACCACACTTCCAACAGACCTCAAACGACACCCCTTAATAGGTAACACGGCGCGAGTATGTGCCCATCTGATTGACTCTTCCTCCCTTTTCTCTCGCAATTCCCCACTCAGACTCATAATAGGAAACCCTTCATTCGAACCAGGAATGGGCGATGGAGGGTTTCGGGATCTAAGAGAGAGGGGATTATACCAAGCCTCGCATTTCAGCTTTAGAGGCAGGTGGAAGACTATCACAGAGCTGACTGACCCAGAAGGACAGTTCCGTCTGGATTTTTTGAGAGCGTTACAGCTCCAACACTTCCTTAACAGTATGCCACCACCCAATGATACCGATCAAACCCTTACACCCATGGAGGATATATGTACGGGAACGGGGCCCCTACCACACTCACTCTCTCTAACCTACGGTATGTTAATCGCCCCAGCAGAGGATTACACAGTTCGAGGCCTCGCCAAATGGGAAAAAGAACTAAATTGTCAGTTTACCACCAGCAAAAAACAACACATCCTTCGGTTCACCCACAAATCCTCACTCTGCACTAAGATCCAAGAAACGAACTATAAAATCCTCACCCACTGGTACAGAACCCCAGCATTTCTTAACACAATATACCCTTCGGCATCAGACACCTGTTGGAGATGCCAAGAAGAAAAAGGCACACTCCTCCATATCTTCTGGTCCTGTTCTGGAATCCAGAGCTTCTGGAGAGAAGTCCGCCAATTAACACAAAAATTCACAGACCGCATTGTGCCAGATGAACCAGCATACTTCCTTTTACATGCTAACGACACCCCCGCAAGGGTATACAAGAAATCAGTGATACGACACCTGCTAGACGCGGCAAAAACATGTATTCCAATCCTTTGGAAATCCACCCAAGCACCAACCATAGCCCTTTGGCTCCAAAAAGTGGAGGAAATAAACCAGATGGAGGACCTAATCCTCACAAGCCAAAACAGACAGGAAACGTACACCAAAACATGGCAATTATGGAACATGTTCAAGTACTCAGAAGAAGGCCAGGCACTACAGGGCAGATGAGGTTATAATACACCCTGTTTATGAGAAAAAGAATAGAGAAACACAGGCAATTACACAGACTTGTGAATCGTCGTTCAGACTCACAACCCCCCCCCACCCCCCCCCCCCCCACATGTGCACCCCCTCCCCCCCACACCCCTCTCCCCTTCCCTTCTAATTCTATCTATGCCCAATCTACCTTACTAACCTGCTCTTTTCCTCAATAACTATTTTTCCTCTCTCTTCTCTTGAAATAATAAAATAAAGGGGAGGCCGCTAAATCCGGGATTAAGTTACACTTTGGCGCTGAAACCACATACATGAAACACTGACAGACAGAGGCGTAGTAGAAAACACGAGAAAGATGGTTTCAGAAACTGGGACAAAGATCAGAAACTATGCAGCGGTAAATACTTCATAGGACATCAACACTGTATAATCTTTTATACCTACCAAAATATGGAGAAGGAATGTCATGTTTTTTCCAATGTTTGTTAATACTCGGCACACATTGTACCTGCACCTATGTATGTATGTATTGCTGCTGATTGCAATTACGCTTTTTTTGATGTATGCCCCGGTAAACCGGTTTCCTATTATAAATAAAAAAATTTAAAAAAAAAAGAAAAAGAAAAAAGATCTGTGACACTGAGACAGTGGGTGAAGGGGTTCAGTGGGGGGCTAAAGGGTTAAACCTTTATTGGGGGGTTTGGGGGGGAACCTTAGATCTAACGGGACCTACTACTAATTGCTCTAACACTGATTAGAGTCACAAGTGACACCAATGCAGTGATCAGTGAAAAATCTGAAAACTGCAATTGGTGACACAGTGACAGGGAGTGAAGGGGTTAATTGGGGGGTGATCGGGGGGTGACAAGTGTACCTACGTGTACTGGTGTTAGTGTAGTTTTGTGCAACTCACGGTAAGATGTTCTCTCTCCTCTCTCTGGAACGGAAAAGAATTCCAGAGAGGGATATGACATCACTTCCCCTGTCTGTGTTTACACTTACAGGCAGGGGAAGCATTTTCATTCGCCAGAACCGATCAGCTGGTCCAGGCCAGAAATCATAGGCCTGGACCTGAAGACTGATCGGTTCTGCTAGGAATCCGATCGCCGCAGGCATGACGGGTACGTGATTATGTGCCACTTTGCCCACGTATATCGGCATGAGGCGGTCGGCAAGTGGTTAAAATGGTACATTTTCTCAGTTTAAACAATTTATATGTTTTATATTTTCTATTGTGAATAAAACATGGATTTATGAGATTTGCAAATCATTACAATCTGTTTTTATGTAGATTGTTTTGGAATTGGGGTTGTATTTCTATGTAATATTCTGTAATAGATTTTTAGATGAATTAATTACTGTATAATCAAGTCCATACAATTTGAAGTGTAACTTTAGACAGAAAATTAAGTCCTGCTAGATCACTTCAGAGGACTGGCCCCTTTTGCAAGCATAGCTATGTAAAACAAAATAAGTGTCTGTTTAAAATCCAGTAATACACGGTCTCACCCTGCTCTGCACATGCTCAGTTGCTCTCCATTTTTAGGCATTTTTAGGCACTGCTGAGTTTGTAAAGGCCGATCTGCTGACAGCCTTAAAGTAATATTAAACCCTCTTATCCTTTACGTCCAAGGAAGATGCTTCTGTTTGATTTGCAACTGCCATGGTGCTACACATGTGATCAGTTAAGGCTACTTTCACACGGAGATGCTTTACAGGCATTTTAGCACTAAAAATAGCGCCTGCAAAGCACCTCTGCTGTCACTCCAGTTTGAAAGCCTGAGTGCTTTCACACTGGAGCGGTGCGCTTGCAGGACGCTACAAAAAGTCCTGCAGGCAGCATCTTTGGGGCGGTTTAGGAGCGGTGTATACATCGCTCCTAAAACGCCCTGCCCATTGAAATGAGTGAGTGGCGCTACACGGGTGGAATTAACCCCTTCTTCGAGCCACTAGCGGGGGTTAAAAGCAGAAAAGCGCCGTTAAAACTACGCTAAAGCGCCGCTAAAACTAGCGGCGCATTACCGCCGATGCTCTCACTGTGTGAAAGTGGCCTAAGACACTAGCTATTGGATGGTTTACAGTCTGGTTGAGGACACAAGCAAATGTGACACTTAGCAATCCTGGCATTCCAGGAATGTAACTGTTTTTTAAAACTGTTAAATCGATGGGTTTACTTCCGCTTTATGATTTACTGCTGTTCAGGGGGTCTGTGCTTCAGAAAAATGGCAGCCTCCAGCAAGAAGAAACAGGAGCAATGCCGGAAGCAATTTACAGCACACACAAATTTTGGTTGCATAATTATTAATATGGAATGTATGATCCTTGCTAAAGAACATTATTTTTTATCAAGTGCAGCCTGGCACTTACCCCATCGTGGCGGGTGGTGGGTGGCAGGCAGCGTGGTGCAGCCGCTCGGCTCCGAGTCCTCTCCTCCATGGCGGCTTCCAGCTTCTCCCCTCCTAGGCATCCAATATTATCCCCTGTCCTTTCAGCCAATCAGATGACCGGTGTCAAAACCCGCTACCTGATTGGTCGGGAGGAGGATCAGTGTTACAACAGCGAATTGATTCGCTGTTGTAACACACCTGGGTGGGCTCTGAGCACACTCTCTGCGACCTGAGCCTACCCTATATTGAGGCCTATTAGAGTCTGTGGCTCTAATCGGTGCTTCGAAAAAACAGCGCCCCCCGCATTGGAATCCATGTGCTGGTGTCCTGAAAGGGGCCGGAAGCATAGATAGGGGAGGCGGCGATGGACAGGGGGACGGACTGCCCCTGGATATAACACTCCAGCTTGGACCAATGTAACTGTATATCTACAGTACCTGGAAGCAAGTGGAGATCACTGTAGTAGCAGTGTCTAGTTCAATGATTTCCAGCTTCCAGGGGCATCGGCCAGGTTCGGTATATACATAGTTACATTGGCCCAAGCTGGACTGATATAAGTATGTACAGTATACAGTAAATTATCCATACCTGGAATTCCTCTTTACCACCCACATGGTAGAGGTCTTACTATACTCAGTGGCAGCTGGTGTTTTTTTGGGGGGAGGGCGGGGCAGCAAACAACCACCCCCCCATCCCTATCCCCCTCCCCGGTGGCACCCCCCCCCCCCAGGCTGTCTGCCGGACGGTCCGGCACTTACCCCATCTAGGTGGCAGGTGGCGGGCATCAGGGAGCGGCTCCTGTGTTCTCTCCTCTTCCTCTCTTCCACAGTGTGTCTCCTCCCCTCCTCCTAGGCATCCAATAAGATCGCCTGTCCTTTCAGCCAATCAGGTGATGGATATCAAGACCCGCTTCCTGAGTGGTTGGGAGGAGGATCAGTGTTTCAATAGCGAATATTCATTCGCTATTGTAACACACCTGGGTGGGCTCGGTTCACATTCTCTACGCCCCCAGCCCACCCAATTTTGAAGCCTGTTAGAGCCTCTGATTTTAATCATGTGCTTGCGCCCTGCATTCTGCAAGGGGCCGGATGCATGGATTGGGGGACGGTGTCCATGCGCCCCTAATGGAAAGGCCACCCCTGACTATGCTCCAATTTTCCTAGATCCAATTTGCTGGAATATCTCTTTGAATCTGTTGCAGCAATACTGACAGATAATAAAATTGTCTGTATTTGGCACTCGTGACAGCATTTCTAATAAAAGTGTTGCAAAGTCTTCATGAATTTGATGAATGGCTTCTGAAAGTACCCACATCCCCACTAATGTATCGGAAATGTCTCACTGAATTGTCCAGATTGATTTTTTTATTGTGTAGGATAGCTTGCTAAATGGTGAGTCCTGCAAAAAGACACCCCCCCAACCACGCAGGTTTCCTTCCACAATGGCCACTAGTCATAAAACCCTTCCTTAGTTCTCAGTGTTAGATCCTTCCTAAACTATATTTTACACAGCATTAATTATCCAGTATATCAGTGATAGTCACAGCATACAATGTGAAAGTAGTCTACAGCCAGCAAAAGTGCTTTGCTAATCGGGAGCTTGAATTCAGGTATCTACTGTATAAAGGGGGGCAGGGAAGGATTTAGACCTTGGGGGCCTGGGACATGTCATGTTAATGGGGCCCCACATACACAGGAATTACTATACATGACGAATCACCAAATTAACGACCAGTTCACACTAGAATGCCATGTGGGAAAGCTGCATTAGGTGCTGGTTTCCCACACCGCATTCAAATCGCACTGCCCTTGTGATCTGCACAGTGCCATCTTAAGAGCATTATAGGCCCCCGGGCAATACAGTGCACTGGGGCCCTGTCTACACAATCACGCACGAGAATAAAAATGCAAATTATCAATAAGGCTAATGGTGTGTGAGAGAGAGGGGCTGCAATGGTGAACCTCTGAACCCTTTACATTACACAACCCCCATACCTCTGGACCCCTTTACATTACACAGCCCCCATACCTCTGGACCCCTTTACATTACACAACCCCCATACCTCTGGACCCCTTTACATTACACAGCCCCCATACCTCTGGACCCCTTTACATTACACAGCACCCATACCTCTGGACCCCTTTACATTACACAGCCCCCATACCTCTGAGCCCCTTTACATTACACAGCTCCCATACCTCTGGACTCCTTTACATTACACAGCCTCCCACACTTCTGGATTCCTGGAAACCTGCGTTCCATGTGCGTTTCTTGCACTACAGTCAAAATGCATTCCAGTTGTTATCTGCAGTTAGTGTCAATGTTACCTTAATGACACCATAAATGCAGATCCCAAATGTAATATGTTTATCTGTATTGGATCGTATGGTACAGTAGTACCATGCAATCCAGATCCTGTGGGTCTTATAACTCTTGGTGTGGTCCAGCACAATTTCAGCCCATTCAAATGAACATGTGAATTGCACAGGAATGCAGTGTGATCCTGTGTGATTCATCATGTGAACTGGCTATGAGTCCTGGAGCCAAGTGATGGAAAAAGTTCCGCCGCCTGGCTCCACTGACTTGCCTGGCAGGGGTGCAATAGTGTTGTCACCTGGGGCGATTGTCCTGCATGTCTAGCGGGGTGCCCTGAGTAGCTGCCCTGTGTAGCAGAGAGCATCTCTTTGAATCAGGGGTGGCGGAAAGGGTATTGCATGTGCTAGGGGGCACTTTGGGAGGAGGGAGGACATGTGCTGGGGGGGTAGGGGGAGATTTTCCTAAAACGCCCCCTAGCACATGCAGTACCCTCTCCCCCCAACACAAATAACTGCAAGTATTCATGTATATCGGCTTCCCTCGCGCAAGTGTCATCTATAGTGTGTGTGTGTGAAACAGACCTTTAGATGAACGGCACATGCACAGCACAGCAGCGTCTTGCCTCCTCCCTGGCATCTCCTCCTATCTGTGTACACAGAAGACATCAGAGCGGAGGAGGCGTGGTAGGGGGCGGCTTCATCGGCATGGCACTGTGTGCATTGCCAGTGAGAGAGGAAGCGAGCGGGAAGCGATGTCGGTTGCCATGAAGAGCTGGGCTGAGATCGCGTGGGACAGCAAACACAAGCTGCGGGGTGTGTGTGCCCACATTAGCGCGCTCCTCCCAGGCAAATCACTGCTACATGCGAACGGCGGCCAATCTCTGACATATGGGTGCTCCGGTGTGCTGACAGGCACTGAGTGCAGGCGGCCTTGGCTTGGGTCGCTGGGCAGGAGGGCTCCCCAGGCAACTGCCCAGCGTGCCCATGCGAAAAAAGGGCCCTGGATCTGCAACAGGTGTCAGTGCAAAGTTAACAAACATTGGGGGTGATTTACGAAAACCGTGCACCATCAGTAGAGGCGCACAGCGAGGCGCAACGCAAATTTCCATATTTAAGAAATGGTGCGCCGGTAACAGAGCGCGAATCCCCCATTTACTATAGCGATCTCGGCACACAGGAGAATTCAATCTGTGCGCCACTATGGACTTAGCACACGGTATCTCCAAAACAATTTTGACAGAAGATGGAGGTGCCAATATTATGGGGTGATGTGAGGAAGTTTAGTAACAACTGCCCAAGTAACAAATATGCCCAAAATAGAATGAGAAAGTAACTTTTTCAGAGAAAGCCTGCTGTGCCTGCAAGTACGTTTAGAACTGCGTAAGATCAATGTAAGCAGTGTGCATGCGCAAGTGGCTGTTGCACTCGTTCACATGCGTTTGTTCACTGAGCGGCCAAAATCTTAGTAAATGTTAAGCAACGTACATGCATTTGCATTGGTTGAACGAGCGCACCTCTAAAATTGACACTTTTTTTTTATGCTGGTTCACCTTGTTCACCTATGTATTTTTTTTAAGGAGATTTGCACATAGGTCATGTTAGCATGTTACATTGCCAACATGTGACATGCACATTTTATGAAAAAAGACTCTCGCTCCTCTAGCTCCTACTAAAAGGGTATTTAACCTTTCCTCTCTAATGCATATGATTTCCTTGGGCTAGCTTTTGCTTTGATAGGGGAACTCCACACTCTATTCTCCAATGTTCTTGTGTCCCCCCTCTAACCCCTTGGATTTCCATGGGCTAACTTTTGCTTTTAAAGGGGAACTCCACACTCCACTCTATTCCCCAAAGGCTGTGAGCTGCCTTCACCAATCCAAACTACATCCTTTTTCAGAGCATACAACAGGGCCAGCTAGGAAAGGGGCGAGAAGAGCGATCGTCCAACCCCCTCCTGAGCCATACAAGACCACATGCACTCAACATAGCTGTCTGCTTTTGGGGCATGTTGGGCTCAGCCTAATACCAATCACACAGCACCTTGTACCCACTAATTTACAGGGGTTTTCCATATGCCATGAAGCTCCCTGTCTGCAACCACTCAAAACCCCAGCCTATTGTTGTGTGGAAGAGGCCCTTATCCCCCTGAATATGGGAAAGAGGTGGTTGACTTTTGGGGTGCCCGAGCCCCTCCTGCCCCCAAGCATCCACCCTCCTTTCATGGGCTGGCTTGCTGTGTGTTTGGCTAGGGGTTTGTTAGTGTTTGGGAGGGGCACAATATTTTTTTAGTTTGGGGTGGTATTTTTCACGTGGGGGGTTCTCATTTTAAGCCTTAACAGACTCAAATGGCCTTGTATGTATTGGGGGGGGGGGCAGTCTATTTTTTGTTTTGGGTTAAAATCTTGCAGCTGCAATGTAGATTTGTAACTTTTCTCTAAAGCTATACATCTTTGAAGCAGCATTTTGGATATATGCTACAGATGCACCACTTTACAGGCAGAGTAAGCCCCCATCCCAAGCAATTTTGCATTTTTAAAGGCACTTCTCCTTGTTTCATTTTTGTGGTTGTCCAAATTGGTGATGTTGATATATGTCCCTCAGGGTGGGACCTGGGCCATACCTATTTTAAGGCCAATAACTAGAATATAAGCCAGCCAAGTGGCCCCCGCATGTCTTTTTTAGATTGGGCTTTGTGTCCCTTTTCTAAAAATTGGAGACATAGACAAACAGGAAGTGAGGGTAAAACCCTACCAATGTCTTTCCTTGGGGACACACAGGTCAATCTAACTAGTGTCCCCATTAGGCAAATTGCCCTCTAGCACTTTGTTGTGTACACCCAAAATTATTAGGTATTTTGGGGTTTATTAAAGGCAAATCCACTCTGCAATACAAGTGTACTCGCTGTAAATCTAAGGGGAAGCACTGGTGATTTTATCATCCAATCATGTAGAAGCAAAGATGCTGTTTTTTTTATTTTCCTTGCATGTTCCCCTCGGATCTCCAGCAACTGCACTTGTAGTGCAAAGTAATTTTTGCCTTTAGTAAATAAACCCCAAAGTCCAAGATACCTAATAATTTGGGGTGTACACAGAAAAATTCTAGAGTGCAATTTACCTAATGGGGAATCTATTTAGATTGACCTGTGTGTCCCCAAGGAAAGACATTGGTAGGGTTTTACCCTCACTTCCTGTTTGGCTATGTGACAGGAAGTGAATAAATTTGAAGGGGAAACTGGCAAAATTTGGGAGTTGTCTTCACCCTATCAGGGGTGCAGACATCCCCAAAAACTGACAAGACGTCTAATCCCTCTGCACTCTATCCTCAAGCAAAAATAAGAAAGGATTTCATTTAGTTTAACTTTGCAAAGACACATTCCTAAGTTCAACTGTGATGCATGTCAATGGCCCAATTAGACCTTGTTTAATAAAAAACACCAGTTGCCTTTCACTATAAACATTTGTTAGTCCGGTCCTGGAAATCTGCATCTGCTTTACTATTAATTTCTCTAAAAATTGGGTTCCTGCATCTAGATACGCAACTGCTGTGTGCGCGGAGATATGTACCTGTGGCGCATATCTGGTTCCCGGAAGCAGTGGCCAGCACACAGGAATGACATCACGCCCCTCCAGGAAGTTGGTTGTACTGCTGCTAATTTCATCCCACCACCATGCCCTGCTCACTGTTCTCTGAAGAAGAGATGATCCTTATTTGAAAATTAACCACTTCAGCCCTGGACCATTTGGCTGGCCAAAGACCAAAGCACTTTTTGCGATTCGGCACTGCGTTGCTTTAACTGATAATTGCGCGGTCGTGCGACGTGGCTCCCAAAAAAAATTAACGTCCTTTTTTCCCCACAAATAGAGCTTTCTTTTGGTGGTATTTGATCACCTCTGCGTTTTTTATTTTTTGCGCTATTAACAAAAAAATAGCGACAATTTTGAAAAAAAAACATTATTTTTTACTTTTTGCTATAATAAATATCCCAAAAAAATATATAAAATAAACATTTTTTTCCTCAGTTTAGGCCAATACGTATTCTTCTACATTTGGTAAAAAAAAAGCGCAATAAGCATTTATTGATTGGTTTGCGCAAAAGCTATAGCGTCTACAAAATAGGGGATAGTTTTAAGGCATTTTTATTGATAATTTTTTTTTTACTAGTAATGGCAGCGATCAGCGATTTTAATTGTGACTGCGACATTATGGCGGACACATCAGACAATTTTGACAGATTTTTGGGACCATTGGCATTAATACAGCGATCAATGCTAAAAAATTGCATTGATTACTGTAAAAATGTGACTGGTAGTGAAGGGGTTAACCACTAGGTGGCGCTGTAGGGGTTAAGTGTGTCCTAGGAGTGATTCTAACTGTGGGGGGGAGGGGCGGCATGTGACACGTCACTGATCACCGCTCCCGATTACAGGGAGCGGTGATCAGTGACAGTGTCATTAGGCAGGACGGGGATATGCTTGTTTACATTAGCATACCCCCGTTCTTCCTCACTGTGATGTAACAAGTAGTCGGCGCAAAAAAATTAAAAGCAAAACCCAGTTATACAGTAATGTACATAAATGAATAGTAGATGGGATAACAATGCAATAAATGGGAGGTGGAGTCCAAAATATAACACTGCAAGTTGAAGAATCAAGGGTAGTGTGTATAGTCCACATTCACAGCAGCCTTTCTGATGGGAGTGAAAGCCATTGTCCCCAAAACACTGTAAAACAAGGAAGAGGAGGCGCCTCTGGGTGCAGACTTTTAAAACAATTTATTATAAGAACAGCAACAGCTGGTAATACACTCACATTTGTGAAGAAGGTTTCAAGCATAAGAATGTCCCAAGGCAATCTAGGGGGTCCGTGGAGTCATCTCTCTCGGCTGGTGGATGTGTAAAACCTGGGCAGTCTGAAGCGCTGGATGTATACGGCCTACAGCAAAGACAGGCACCAAAGAGAGGCTTGGATGGCAACCGATCCAGGCGAGGGATGATGACGTCACATCAAATGGATGTGATTTGGTGCCTGTCTTTGCTGTCGGCCGTATACATCCAGCGCTTCAGACTGCCCAGGTTTTACACATCCAACAGCCGAGAGAGATGACTCCACGGACCCCCTAGATTGCCTTGGGACATTCTTATGCTTGAAACCTTCTTCACAAATGTGAGTGTATTACCAGCTGTTGCTGTTCTTATAATAAATTGTTTTAAAAGTCTGCACGCAGAGGCGCCTCCTCTTCCTTGTTTTACTTCCTCACTGTGAGATGATCGTGGGTATCCCCTCGGACATCGAGTCCGTGGGACCCGCGATCACGGTCACGGAGCTCCCGGCGTAAGTCGCCTCTAAAAGGGCAACGTACAGGTACGTGATTCTGCCTGTAAGCGCCCTTCTGCCGCAGTATATCTGCGTGAGGCGGTCGGGAAGCGGTTAAGATAATTTTTGATTTATTTTTACATGGGGTGGTGTTTGTGTGGATCATGTGTGTATGTTTAAATGATTTGGCCTCAAAACACACACCTACTTCCTGTGTACAGATTCACTTCCGGGCCAATGTATATTGCTTCCTGCTTCAGTGTGTGTGTAACGTACCTGGGATGTGAGCCTGACGTGTGGAGGGAGACCTCCCGTACCACCCTGGCTCGGAGACCACTGGAGTGGGAACAGTGGCGGTAAGAGCACAGTGGGGTAAAGGTGCCTGAGTCCTTACTGTTTGAAGTGGTCTCCTTGCGTGGAAGCTGGAGTGGTGGTTGCAGCTCAGCAGATGCAGGTTAGCAGCAGAGTGGATGCAGGTCAGCAGGTGCAGATTGCAGAGCAGCGGATGCAGGTCAGCAGATGCAGGTTTGCAGAACAGCGGATGCAGGTTAGCAGATGCAGGTTTGCAGAGCAGCGGATGCAGGTCAGCAGATGCAGGTTTGCAGAGCAGCTGATGCAGGTCAGCAGATGCAGGTTTGCAGAGCAGCGGATGCAGGTCAGCAGATGCAGGTTTGCAGAGCAGCGGATGCAGGTCAGCAGACAGAAGCAGAGTCAGACGAGCCGGGTCATACACATCAGGGAATACAGCAGAAACAGCAGGCAGAGAAGAATCAGAGTCCAGGCTGGGTCTTGGCAACAGGCAATCAGACATTTAACAGAGCCGGGTCAAACTAGCCAAAGTCAGGATTGGAGACATAAGCAGGGTCAGGAAGCCGGGTCAAAACACAGGAACAGAGTACAGGTACAATCAGGAACACAGGGAACGGAAGCAGATCAAACCGCAAGGGGCAGCGCCATTGAGCATCTTTTAAAGGCTATTGGGTGCCAAAGCGCGTCTAACAAACGCATGCGCACGTTCATGCGATCGGTCCGTGACTCGCGAATGCGCATAGGCGCACGCCTTCTGGAACGGAATGAACATTCGTGACAGTGTGTGTATATATAGATGTATCTATATATCTATACATAGATATATCTATAGATGTAGATTATTGTGTCCACCAGAAGAGAGAAGTTGGGTAGATGTCACACTCCCAATTCTAGAGGCATAATGATGGTCTAGCACAGGGGTCTTCAAACTACATCCCTCCAGTTCAGGAACTACAATTCCCATCATGCCTAGTCATGTCTGTGAATCAGTGGCGTAGCATGTGGGGTGCAGGGGGTGTTGTGGCCCCGGGCGCGACATTTAGGGGGGCACCAATATGTGTCACTACTGGCTGCCTCCTCCTAATTTCAAGTTACTGTGTCCCCCGCGCTCCGGCCGCCATGTTAAGTGTCCGGCGCCCTGTGATTGGGTGTATGGGGGTCATGTGAGGCTTAGGGCTGGCCTGTCCTCGATCGCTCCTGAAGTCCCGCCTTCGCACATGACCCCTATACGCCCAATCACAGTGCGCTGGACACTGAACATGGCAGCAGCCAGAGCGCGGGGGGAGAGAAGCAAAAATGTGAGCCGCCGCTGTCTTCTCCTCCTCCTCCGGACCGATGCAGGCCAGGACAAGAAGGTGAGTGAGACACCCTCGTGAGAGTCATGTTACTGGCCCCGGGGGGGGGGGATGAGCGAGAGAGAGAGAGAGAGAGAGAGACACTGTAGGCAGGACAGTATAGTGTAGGCAGTGTAGTATAGTGGTCAGTATAGTGTAGTATAGTGGTCAGTATAGTATAGTGGACAGTATAGTGTAGTATAGTGGACAGTATAGTGGTCAGTATAGCTTAGTATAGTGGAGAGTGTAGTGTAGTATAGTGGACAGTATAGTGTAGTTTAATATGGAGGTCAGTATAGTGGACAGTGTAGTGTAGTATAGTGGACAGTATAGTGTAGTTTAGTATGGAGGTCAGTATAGTGGTCAGTGTAGTGTAGTATAGTGGTCAGTATAGTGTGGTTTAGTATGTAGGTCAGTATAGTGTAGTATAGTGGTCAGTATAGTGGACAGTATAGTGTAGTGGTCAGTGTAGTGGACAGTATAGTGTAGTGGTCAGTGTAGTGGACAGTATAGTGTAGTGGTCAGTGTAGTGGACAGTATAGTGTAGTGTAGTGGTTAGTGTAGTGGACAGTACAGTATAGTGTAGTGGTCAGTGTAGTGAACAGTATAGTGTAGTGTAGTGGTCAGTGTAGTGGACAGTATAGTATAGTGTAGTGGTCAGTGTAGTGGACAGTATACAGGCATACCCCACTTTTAAGTACACAATGGGGTTTATTTACTAAAGCTGGAAAGTGCAAAATCAGGCTCACTTCTGCATAGAAACCAATGAGCTTCTAACCTTGGCTTGTTCAATTAAGCTTTGGTAATAAAACCTGGAAGCTCATTGGTTTCTATGCAGAAGTCAGACTGATTTTGCACTTTCCAGCTTTAGTAAATAAACCCCATTGCCTACTTAAAAGTGGGGTATGCCTGTAGTGTAGCATATCTTAAACACATTGTGTTACCTCCTGATTCCCATGGACCTAGCGCTCCCTTTTCTTCTCCGGGGGGAACCATGGATAACCCCCCAATGGGGCTACAGGAGATATTCTAGGAGCATATTTACCCGTTTTAACCCATACTGCCAGTGTGTTTCGAGTTAATGGAGATGTCCATTTAGATAGTCCCCTGTCCTTGGCTGGTATCCATGGTGCCCCTGCTAAATCCCTTTCTGCCATGTTTTTTTCAATCAACACCCATGCTTTGTTTTCAGAGTCATGACACCAGTTTAGTATGCGTACCAGAGTCACTGCTCTGTAATACATTGCAATGTCTGGCAACCCTACTCCTCCCTCCTCTTTCCTTCTGCGTAAGATGTTATATGCTATTCTAGCTCTTCCATTCTTCCATATGAAGGATAGGAATTCTTTAACTACTTTTTTATGGGTACTGTGTACAGTATATACAATAATCTAGGTATTATGTTCATTTTAGAGGTGTTGATCCTCCCAAACATTGTTAACATATGTCCTTTCCAGCTATGCAAATCCTCTGTTATTTGGGCAAGTAAGGGACTATAATTTTGTTCATATAGTAGTTTTACATCCGCAGATATATGTACTCCCAAATAAAACAAAGATTTCCTGTCCCAGATAAACGGGTATTTGTTTTGCAGAGATGTAGTTAATGGTGATGGCATATGACAGGGTAGTAATACCGATTTCTCCAAATTTATTTTAAAGTTTGATAATTTCCCATATTTTGTCACCTCCTGCATCACTTCTTTAATGGATTCTTGGTGTTTTGAAAGGAAAAATAACAAATCGTCAGCGTAAGCTGATACTTTGTACTCTCTAGATCCTATTTCTACTCCCCTTATTCCTTTATTTTCCTTTATTTTGCATAGGAAAGGTTCTAACACGAGGGCAAATAATATTGGGGACAGTGGACACCCTTGCCTTGTACCGTTTTGTATATCCAGACCTCCTGATAGGGTCCCATTAACTTTTACCCTTGCCCTTGGTCCAGCATATAATGCTGATACCCACCCCATCATCCGTTCCCCCAGCCCTATTCCTCTTAGTACTTTTCATCATAAATATCCAGTTCACTCTATCAAAAGCCTTTTCAGCATCCATTGATAGCACTACCCTTGGTGTTTTATTAGGTCCATTCTGTATGCAATGGAGAACATGAAGGGCCCGGATGGTGTTATCCTTAGTTTCTCGTCCCATCATAAACCCCGTTTGATCAGAGTGTACCAACTGTATTACTTTATCCTGTAATCTAGTTGCTAGAATTTTTGCCAGTAATTTGGTATCTGAATTCAAAAGGGAGATAGGTCTATAGTTTGCGCAGTATTGTGGGTCTTTCCCAGGTTTTGGTATTACTGTCACAAAAGCCAGCAAAGCTTCTGGGGGTAATGGGTTGGTAGCTGTAAGTTGGTTAAAATAATTGTAAATTGGTATAGTGAAGATATTAATAAATTATTTATAATATGCATTTGTTAGACCATCCGGCCCCGGACTCTTCCCCATTGGTAAATTTTTTATTGCATTTTTTATTTCCTCTACCGCAATCTGCTCCTCTGACCTATCCACCACTTCCAAAGTGAGGGGTGATAATGCAGATTCTTTAATATAATTTCTAATTTCCTCCACTTGAATCCCTTCTTCTAATCCTGACGAATTTGATTGGATATTATATAGGTCCTTGTAGAACTGCTCAAATTCCATAGCTATGGACTTTGTGGGTATTATCTGTTTATTACCTATTCCTATATTATAAACGTGGGAAATTTCTTGTTGTTTTTTTAATTGTCTGGCTAATAGTTTACCACATTTGTTCCCATGTTCATAAAATCTATGTGCAAAGAATCTATATTTGTCCTTATCCCTTCTATCAAAATATGTGGAGAGTTTTATTCTAAGCGTTTCCAGCTGTTTAGCTTCCTCAGGGTCAAGACTGTTTTTATGTTTGATCTCTAACTCATGTATATTTCTTAATAAATCCTCCATCTCCTTCCTTTTCTTTTTCTTAACTCGCGACCCATGAGCTATCAGCTCCCCCCTAATGACGGCCTTGTGGGCTTCCCATATCATTTGTTCTGATACCTCTCCTGCTATATTTTCTTCGAAATAACTTATCATTTTCTTCCGTATATCCTATTGCTCGTCATCTAACAATGACTCATTTAATCGCCATATTCGCTCCCGTTGACTCACAGATACCGGAAGAAACTTCATCACCACTGGTGCATGATCGGAGATTGTTATTGGTTGTATTATCACGGCTCTAACATATTCCAGATAATACTGGTCCACCATGAATAGATCCAATCTAGAATATACTTTATGGGTCTTTGAGTAGTAGCTATATTCTTTCAACCTCTCATTAAAGACCCTCCAACCATCCACCAGGTGGAGACTTCGTAAATATTTTTTAAATTGTTTAAGTGCTTTATATAGGAAAACTGTTTTTCTTGATGTAGTATCTAATTCAGGGTCCAGAATAGTATTAATGTTCAGTCTAATAATAACATTTGATAGGTTAGGGTAACTATTATCTCTTTAAGCCCTTCTATAAGACATTGCTTGGTTTGGTGGATGATTTGTCCCCTACTACAGCTATACAGACCTTACTTACTTTATTATTTTTTTCATGCTACTAAACGCATAGTTCTGTCTTGGAAACGTTCTACCCTTCCATCTGTAGAGTCTTGGAAGGCCTTGGTGAACAAGGCCCTACCCTTTTATAAAGCCACGTATTTAAATAGGGGGGCACTACTTAAGTTTGATAAGATTTGGGGGGGATGGATGGCTTCGCCTCTCACTGTAACAGACTCGTTTTAGCCTTCTTCAATGCTTTCCTTTCTGTTACATGAGCGTATCCGATATGTACCCCATTGACTCTGAAGGGGCAGGTAAATGGTCTTCAGCAGAAATAATGGTAGGTCTCCTAGCTGACATCCTCTTGGAGAGTGTGGGTTGTTTCTTCATGTAGATGCCTATATTTTGGTTAGTTGTGTGTGGGGTGGGTCTGTGTCTCTTCTGAGGAGATGGTGTGGGTCCAGTTGGCAAGTTTCACAGGCATTATACACATTTCAATGTAACGCACTTCTTCTTTTATGTAATACTTTTTTGTTCGATTTTTGGGGTGGCTTACCCTATTGTGGTATGCGGTCCCTAATATTTTATTGGTATACTATACAGTAAAACCTTGGTTTGAGGGTAACTTGGTTTGAGAGCGTTTTGCAAAAACAAGCAAAATTTTTTACAGTAATAAATTTTGACTTGATATACAAGCGATGTCTTGATATACAAGTAGTGTCATGTCACAACTGAGTATAAAAGAGAAGAGAGGTGCCTCTAAGCGTAGCAATATGGTTACATTTAATGAAGGTACAACCAGGGCCGATCCTAGGGTCACAGACTCCTGGGTGCAGAAATATTTCTGGCGCCCCCACATGGGCGTGGTCATCTTACCAACTCCTCCCCTTTACAAATGTTTCTATGGCAATGACTCAAACACAGAGATGCTCCCCTAAGAAGTCTTCGTTACCCTGGGATCCTCCCATAATCTCTTAACAATAAAGCAAATACAGGAAGAGCTTACACTAATGAGACCTGGAGGGGAGTCTCTCTGATGCACACATAGAGGGCTTCTGTTAGAGAGTCTGTTAGAAAAAGCCCCGAGACATATTACAGGAGATGGTCAGAGACTGCAGACATAATACAGGAGATGATCAGAGACTGCAGACATAATACAGGAGATGATCAGAGACTGCAGACATAATACAGGAGATGATCAGAGACTGCAGACATAATACAGGAGATGATCAGAGACTGCAGACATAATACAGGAGATGATCAGAGACTGCAGACATAGTACAGGAAATGATCAGAGACTGCAGACATAATACAGGAGATGATCAGAGACTGCAGACATAATACAGGAGATGAGCAGAGACTGCAGACATAGTACAGGAGATGGTCAGAGGCTGCAGACATAGTACAGGAGATGGTCAGAGACTGCAGACATAGTACAGGAGACGATCAGAGACTGCAGACATAGTACAGGAGATGATCAGAGACTGCAGACATAATACAGGAGATGATCAGAGACTGCAGACATAATACAGGAGATGATCAGAGACTGCAGACATAATACAGGAGATGATCAGAGACTGCAGACATAGTACAGGAGATGATCAGAGACTGCAGACATAATACAGGAGATGATCAGAGACTGCAAACATAGTACAGGAGATGATCAGAGACTGCAGACATAGTACAGGAGATGATCAGAGACTGCAGACATAGTACAGGAGATGGTCAGAGACTGCAGACATAGTACAGGAGATGGTCAGAGACTGCAGACATAGTACAGGAGATGGTCAGAGACTGCAGTTCTTATGAACGTTAGTAGATAATGACCGATCGGCCCTCTCACCTGACCCAGCGATACAGCAACGGTTCCTCTGATCAGGAGTCTGCTCACTCTGAATTGCCCGTGGCAACTCCATTGGGTAGAGCCCAGATCTATATTCTGGCAATGACTCCATTCCTTTCTCTGCCAGGCATGGCACCAGGCTGTGTGGCTTTCCCTCTGGTGGCGCAGGTCAGCAGGGTTCTCTCTCTGATGGTGTTCCCTCAGCACTGCCCTCTCCCTCTGGAGTCCTGGGTGTACTTCCCTGAAAGCTTTCCCAGGCTTCTGGCTCTCTCTCTCCCATTCAGCTGAGCATGCTGTGTGGGCTGCAGTTTCCATGTTACAGTGGGGCTGCCAGTCCTCTGGACTACATGTCCCACAATCCTCTTCTTTGCTCCTTTTTTTTTCTTCCCTGGCTAATATGAAGGTGGGGGAAGAAACATAGTGCGCCGCTCACTAGTACAGACCTCCCATCAGTATAGACCCCCCTCAGGACAAACCACCCCCCTCCATTAGTACAGAACCACCCCTCCTCCATTAGTACAGACCCCCCAGAACAAGCCACCCCCCTCAATTAGTACAGACCCCCCAGAACAAACCACCCCCCTCCTCTATTAGTACAGACCCCTAGGACAAACCCCCCGCCATTAGTACAGACCCCCCCGGACAAACCACCCCCCTCTATTAGTACAGACCCCCCGACAAACCACACCCCTCCATTAGTACAGAGCCCCCGGCCAAACTACCTCCCCTACATTAGTACAGACCCCCCAGGACAAACCACCCCCCCTCAATTAGTACAGACCCCCCAGGACAAACCACCCCCCCTACATTAGTACAGACCCCCCCAGGACAAACCACCCCCCTACATTAGTACAGACCCCCCCCAGGACAAACCACCCCCTACATTAGTATAGACCCCCCCAGGACAACCCCCCCTACATTAGTACAGACCCCCCAGAACAAACCACCCTCCTCCATTAGTACAGACCCCCCAGAACAAACCACCCCCCTCCATTAATACAGACCCCCCAGAACAAACCACCCCCTCCATTAATACAGACCCCCCAGACAAACCACCCCCCTCTATTAGTACAGACCCCCCCAGAACAAACCACCCCCCTCCATTAGTACAGACCCCTCCGGCCAAACTACCTCCCCTACATTAGTACAGACCCCCCCAGGACAAACCACCCCCCCACATTAGTACAGACCCCCCTGGGACGAAACCACTCCCGTACATTAGTATAGACCCCCCCAGGACGAAACCACCCCCCCACATTAGTACAGACCCCCCCAGAACAAACCAGCCCCCCAACATTAGTATAGACCCCCCCAAGACAAACCACCCCCCCTACATTAGTATAGACCCCCCAGGACAAACCACCCCCCCTACATTGATATAGACCCCCCCAGGACAAGCCACCCCCCTACATTACTAGAGACCCCCCCAGGAGAAACCCCTCCCCCTACATTAGTATAGACCCTCACCCCCCCTGGACAACCCACCCCCCCTACATTAGTATAGACCCCCCCAGGAGAAACCCCTCCCCCTACATTAGTATATACCCCCCAGGACAAACATCCCCCCATTACGTTAATTTAAAACACCCGGGCGGCAGCTGGAGAGGAGAGAACAGTGTGCAGCCGCGCCGCCCGGGTGGAGCGTGTCAGGCTTGGGCAGCAGGCGGGATCGAGACACAGGAGGTCAAAGGAGGAGTACTGGAACAAGTTGGGCAAGGGCATGGGCACTGGCACGGGCGGGCCACCCCCCCCCCAGTGACGTCACCGCGCGGCAGAGACAGCCGCTCCGATCTCATTTTGCTCTCCTCCTCTGACAGAAGGAGGGAGGGGGGGCGGGATTCGGCACTCGGCAGGTCGAGGCGGCGACCAGCAGAGAGAGCCGCCTACGAACAAGGAAGAGGAGGAGAAGGAGGGAGGGGAGCACTCTGGCGCTTCAGCGCCCCCACCTCTGTGGCGCCTGGGTGCACTGCACCCCGTGCACCCCGTCCAGGATCGTCCCTGGGTACAACATTTAGAAACACATGGTTGATGATTAAAACAGGCACATCTAAGTATGCAGGCATCCGGGGTAAAGATGTCCACATAGACCATACCCCGCACCGCCATCGATGTCATCCCTTCCATGCTGCGCTCCATGAGTGGTCCAAGCCTCGCTTTCAGATCGCTCTACTGCAGGGCGGTCTTCCCGGTCACGATTGCAGACAGCTTTACCCCAGGTGCTTGCATATTTAGATGTGCCTCTTTTAATCATCAACCATGTGAGTTGCTAAATGTTGTACCTTCATTAAATGTAACCATATTGCTACACTTAGAGGAGCCTTTGCTTCTAATCCCCTTGTGGAGGCTGCCATTTGTGGATGGACATTTAATAGTTACACAACCTATCACATTGCTATAATCTTTTTATATGGACTATAAACTGACCGATTTATGAATAAATGGTTGTGGAACTAATAATTTGAGCTTCCATCAGTGCCGGGACAAGGTCATACGGTGCCCAGGGCGAAGATGGCAAACTGCATCCATACCCCCGCCCCCCTCGGGTGTAAAAAAGGGGCAATGTCATTTCAAAACAAGAAAATGCTTAAAACAATACACACATTTTAATAATATGTATTTTTAGAGGCACTTAAAGTGCTTTGGAATATTAATGCAGAAAATGTGCTTGTAGAAAGGCCTGTTAGCTGTTTTTTTCTGTCAGAGCCCATGTGAACATACTAAGTTTTCAGCTTTGCATTATTTTTGCGTAAGGTAGTGCCCAAATATTCACAAAAAAAGGGAAATACATTTTTCTTATACTAGTAATGGCGGCGATCAGCAACTTATAGTGGGAAACAACTATGTTTCCTGTGTGTTCTGCTTTTTACTCTGTAAAGTCTCCTGTACTGATTATCAACACAGAGCTCTGGGCTGTGATTTGACACACCCGATCAGCAGGTCCCAGCCATTAATCATTGGCTGGGATCTGCTGACAGTCTCCTGCTGTGTCAAATCACAGGGGAGTAGGAGGGTGGGAGCATGCGCCCGAAACCCTAAAACAGGCAGTGTCATACGCCTGTAGCTGCCACCCCGTACAAGTACATGTACTGTGACGGGTTGTCTTTTCAAGTGATTAAATACCAATGGTATTTGTAATATGCAACATGGGGGGGTTAATGTACTGCCACTGCTGGTACACTGATGCATCAGTGGCTGACCAGTGGCAGTTAATTAACCTCTTTGTGCTGCATTAGTGGCACCAGTGTCAGGGTTAATTAACCCTCCCCCCATGACGCATATTACAGAAATTAAAAATAACATTGATTTTTTAATCTCCCCTCAGCCTCCTCTCCTCCCCCAATCGGATCCAGACAGTTTATTTATGAATCTGCTGCAGTTAAATTAACTGTCTGGATCCGATTGGGGGAGGGGAGGAGGCTGAGGGGACATTAATTACCAATGCTATTTTTAATTTCTGTAATATGCAGTATGGGGGGGGGGGGGGGAGGTGTTAATGGCATGGCATTTGGCAATCATTAGCAGTGCTTAGTCCTTACTTTTGTGTGATATACACAGTTTGTTGGTTCCTCCTTGGCGGCTCCTCTAGGTTGTAGGCGCAGCTTCGGCAGCAGCTCTCTACGCTCTTCCCAATCTCGCCTCCGGCCGTGAGTGATGTCACGCCGCCGGGATGGGACTACGAAGCAGCGCCTTCATAGGGGCAGTGAAGCGCTGACAGGGAAGGGCGTGTGCGGTGACTATCTGTCTAGGCTTGTGCCGGGTGCAGGAGCGCACTCGGCACATTACAGTAAAAGGTACAGAGACGATTAGCAGGGCCGGCTAGTGTGTACTGTGAAGCAAACTTCCGGCACTTCACCTGCGCCCCTCCTCCAGAAAATTGTACCGCCCAGGGCATCCACCCCTTCTGCCCCTGCCTTGTACAGGCCCTGGTTTCCATTATCTCTTACGGGGAAATTCGATTTGATATACAAGTGCTTTGGATTACAAGCATGCTTCCGGAACAAATTATGCTCGCAATCCAAGGTTTTACTGTACTTGTTTATAGAAAATAATATAAAAGTTTTCCAAAACAAAATGTTAACGATGCCCCAAACGCAGGTCGCAAACGCAATGCATTTGCCTGCAATGGATCACATTAAACAAAAGTACCATGTGATCTGCTTGCAATGCGATTCCAAAAGCAGTGCATGCACAGAACTGCATGTGAATGGCAGGGGAACCTGCAGAGCAATCCTGTGTGATTCACATGCAGATCGTAGTGTAAATGGGCCCCTAATGATCTTGCACATAGCCTACTCAGCATGGTTACTGACGCATTTCCTTCCCCCAGGCAGCCCAGGTGCCATTGACATGAATGGTTGTGCACTGCTGTACTCACGCTGTTGTAAACGCGAGGTGTGTGCAAAAATAAAAATCTGTGTTCATCGTTTTCCTCAGACGCCACTGCATTCACTTGAATGGGCACCCATATGTGTGCCAAACAAGCCTCCACAAATTTTCAGGTGCTGAGCTTCACACGTTTTGTAGCACAGCGTACATCTGTTGGCCAAGTTTGCGGTGCCATTAAGAAACAAATTGTGCATTTTTCATGCACTTTTTAAACGTTCCCACACTTGCATCTGCACACTCCTAGAATGCGCAAAACGCATGAAAAAGCACATGCTGTGCTTGCGATGCCATTAATTATTATATCCTAAAACGTTCAGGAGCTTCTTTTGTCGCAAAAATGGGCATCTATTCAACCCCATTCACACTTTGTGTAGAATTGCGTGCATTCCATTTGTTTGTGTGTTTCATTTGAACGGGTTGCTCTATGCGTGACAAACAAACTTTTTAGGTGTTCCATGTTGTTTTTAGTGCGTGTTTGCTACACGAGAAAAAGCACTTCTGCTAACTGTGACTGAAGTGCCATTAAAAATTCCAAAAGGCGCAAATCCTGTGCGCTTCCTTGCTGGTTCTGGAAACACCAAATGTGAATGCGACCTTTTGGGTGAACGGTCAGCCCTGTGCGTGACACGCGTAAAGGTGCGTTCACGCTTCGCTAGGTGTGAATGGGGCCTCTGAGGCACAACAACGCGCAAAACACATGAGTGTAAGCGATGGGCTGCACAGTGTGAATGGAGGATGATCATGGACACAGATTGGCACATTATTGTACAGGTAATAAGCCCGCACTTCCGGTCAGAAGTGGCTTGAAGTGTCAGCTCCCCGGCCGAGCTATGTGGATAGCAGTGAGCGGAGGGAGGCGGGGTCAGGGGCGGGTCCCGGAGGAGGTGTGGGCGGGTCTCCGCTTCATGTGTCCGCAGCTGGCGGCTGTGTATGTATGTATGTATGCAGAGTGGGCAGTCTCTGGCCGCCCCGCCGTGCACTATGGCGGCCGCTGTAGAAGTGAACGGGAGTACCAGCTGTAGCGGCAGCAGCGACACGTCCAGTACCGGGGAGGAGGAGAGGATGAGGCGCCTCTTCCAGACGTGTGATGGGGACGGGGACGGATATATCAGCAGGTAACACGCCACACATCTCCCTCCCTCCTCCCTGCACGGAGGACACAACTTTCCAAGTTCCTGGCATAGTTGTGTGCAAGGAGGGGGCACTCATCACCATGGCCGGGGGACGGGACACCGCACAGTGGGGGGCAAGCCTGATGATTGCAGGCCCTGGGGGAGCGGAGGGGGCTCAGGCTGCAACATGGCAACGGATGAGCCCTTTGCTAGGCTAAGACCAGCCACCTACCTGCATTGAGGTAGGTTGGCAAGAGTTGACAGCTGATGATGGGGGAGGGAGGCTTCCAGCTGCTGCTGCTTCTCTGCACTGGGGTCACTGATGGGGGGGGGGGGGGGGGGGGTGAGATCAGAGAGCTGATTGGTGGATGACTGCCACACTTTTTTTATCCACTGTAAATACAAAAAAAAAAAGTCTACACACCCCTGTTTTAAATGTCAGGTTTCTGTGATGTAAAAAAAAAGAGACTTCGGCCCCTTTCACACGGGCGCAATCCGGGAGGATCCATTTTTGGACTTCCGCTTGCTCAGCGGGGATCGCTCCGTTGATCCCCGCTGAGCTGGCGAATGACTAGTTCGTCAATGCACACTGCGCAGAAACTGACCGGTCAGATCTCCGCTTTCCTCTATGGGGGATTGGATGAAATTGGACCGTCTGTCAGTTTTTATCTGATCCGTAGATGGATGGAAAAATAGGGTTTTCCTCTGTCATCAGGTTCAGAGCATAGCGGAGACTGATGTCAGCGTTCGTTCATCCGCTATCCCATAGGGATACATTTATGTCCGTTTTTTCATTAGAAAACGGATGGATGAAAAAAACGGGCGTATGGTCCGCACGTGTGAAAGGGGCCAAAGAGAACTTTTTCCACCTCTAATGTGACCTATAAACTGTATAACGCAATTGAAAAACAAACTGAAATCTTTTAGGTAGAGGGAAGTAAAAAACAGAGAATAATGTGGTTTGTTGCATAAGTGTGCACACCCCCTTATACCTGGGGATGTATCGGTGTTCAGAATTGAGCAATCGCATTCAAACCCATGTTAACCACCTCAATACTGGGCACTTTCACCCCTGCCTTCCCAGACCAATTTTCAGCTTTCAGCGCTCTCGCACTTTGACAATTACTTAGTGATGCTGCACTGTACCCAAATGAAATTTTTATCATTTTGTTCACACAAATAGAGCTTTCTTTTTGTGATATTTATTCACCACTTTTTTT
The DNA here is from genome assembly GCA_037952835.1 of Lithobates septentrionalis. Lineage (NCBI taxonomy): Eukaryota > Metazoa > Chordata > Amphibia > Anura > Ranidae > Lithobates > Lithobates septentrionalis. The sequence continues at coordinate 2,392,288 of JBBDGP010002050.1, forward strand.
TTTTTTTTTGTCATATAAGCGGTAAAAAAGCAAATATTTTGAAGAAAAAAATGTTCTACTTCCTGTTTTTAAAAGAAAACCAAAAAAACCTAATTTAATCAAATTTAGGCCAAAATGTGTTCTGCTACATGTCTTTGGTTAAAAAAAAAAAAAAAAAAATCCTGATTAGTGTATGATGATTGGTTTGTGTGAAAGTTTTATAGAGTCTACAAGCTATGCTACGCATTATTGAAAATTGATCAATCCTAATGCACTGATGGGCTTTCTCATTTCTTGAGGCCCTGAAATGTCAGGACAGTACAATACCCCCCCAAATGACCCCTTTTTGGACAGTCTGAGGTATTTAGTAAGAGTCATAGTGAATTTTTTGACGTTGTAATTTTTATATATATTCATGCTTCATATAGTAGTAGTAGTTGTATAATCCTGCTTCATATTTACAAGTTATTTCTCACACACAGTGCAGCATACTTGCAATTACACCCCATAATACATTCTACTACTCGTCCGAAGTATGGCAATGCCCCATGTGTGAGACTTTTCCACAGCCTGGTCACCTACAGAGGCCCAACATCCAAGTAGCACCATCAGGCGTTCTAAAGGCATAAATTGCACATTTCATTTCCTGAGTACCTATCACATTTTTGAAGGCCCTGGAGCACCAGGACAATGGAATTACCCACAAAATGACCCATTTTGGAAAGAAAACGCCTCAATGTATATTCTAGGAGGCATAATGAGTCTTTTGAACATGTCATTTCTTTCCACAAGTTTTTGGAAAATGTGGAAAGAAAATGAAATCTTATTTTTATTTTATTCACAAAGTTGTCAATTTAGAAGATCTTTTTAACACATAGCATGTACATAGCAAAAATTATACCCCAAAATACATTCTGCTACTCGTCCTGAGTCTGGTGATACCCCATATGTGAGACTTTTCCACAGCCTGGCTACATACATGGGCCCAACATGCAAGTAGCACCTTCAGGCTTCTAACACATAGCATGTACACCCCAACATACATTCTGCTGAGCAAAGGGTAAAAAATATAAAAAGGTTCACCTGTAGTTTTACCAGGCAGGACTACAGTTCCAGAGCAGTCAAAGCATTGGTCCAGACAGCCAAAGGAAATGACCAGGAATTGTCCAGGCAGCAGACAGAGATATGAAAAAGTATGAACGTGGTCCATGGTTTAGCGGCCATTTCAGGTGGCAGGCAGCACAATAACATTTAGGCCTTGGTCAGGTAAGACCTGAGGACAGGGCTAGAGGCTTCTTCCCACCCAAATCTCTACGAAGCCTCAGAGTCTCCAGACCCTAAACCGAGAAAACAAAAACCCGGTGAAAAACGTTTTCTCCACTCGGAAAATCTTTTCTGGAGCCCCTCACATATGTGAGACCCTGTGCTATAAAGTGTCAGGGCAAATAATTCAGGAGGCAAGCAAAAAGCATGGTCATTTAACAGGCCGAGGTCAATTCACGTTGAAGGCAGAAACATGGTTGGCAGAGGCATAGTCGTTTAACAGTCCAGGTCATTCACAGAAATGGCAGTTAGTGGAAACTGGAAAAAAAATCATCTTCACTTTACTAATAGTGTAATGAAGTATGATAGCTTCGATAGCACTCTCCAATACAGAGGCCTGGCTGAGAGGGACATTGGGGACAGTACTATCGGGTGTCAAGGTGAATTCCTCTACTTGAACACACAACATTTTTTTGGGGGGTTTGGGACCTGTTTGGGTAAGAGGGAGGATTTTAGGGAAAGTACCTTTCATGGAGTCTGGTTAATGTATCGGAGCAGTTTCTTGTACCAAAACAGTGATCTCCTGGTGGCCAGGTAGGGCTGCATCAGCTGGTCGTTCATATCCACCCCCCCTCATGTAAAGGTAATATTCATGCACACATTTTAGCTTCTGGCTGGGGCCTCTTCTTCTCTGCAGTTCCACCAATGTGTTATCATGCATTGTGGAAAGGATGTAGACATCTCTTCTTTTATCTCTCCACTTCAGTGCTAGTACCTCTCCAGTCCACATACTGGCCATTTCCCCGTTTCAATTTCTTGGCGACCAATCTCTGTGGTTGGTCCGTGCTGTCCCACAGGCCACAGTCTTCTTTTGGTACAGATGGCGGAAAAGTGGGAGACTCATGTAGAAATTGTCTACATATAGGTGGTAACCTTTCCCAAGCAATGGTTCGATCAGCTGCCAGACACTTTTGCCACTTGTTCCCATGTAGGTAGGGCATCCAGGGGGGTATAAGCTGTCTGTCTTTTTCCCTCATAAATTATAAAATCATTTATGTAACCCGTGGCCCTATCACATGCCTTATAAAGTTTTACCCCACGTCTGGCTCTTTTACTGGGGAGGTATTGCTTTATGCTAAGTCTTCTGGTGAAGTGTACTAGGGACTCATCTACACAAATATTTTTATCGGGTAAACATCTGCTTGAAGCTGGCGCAAAAAAAAATGGATTAGGGGCTGAATTTTGAATGATTTATCATAATTGGGATGATTTTGAGGGAGGCATTGGGCATTGTTGAAATGTAAGAGCATCGTAATCATCTCCTAACGGGTTCTGGGCATCAAACAGACGAATAGACTGGCATGTGGTGGATAGGTTGGGTAGACTAGTAGGCATGGAGTACATTTTTTGTCAGCCCCATGTTGAGGGTTAGGCCAAGGAAAATTTTAAACTCTTCCACGGTGAGGGGTTTCCAAACATGACAGCATATGAAGAATTTGGATTGTTGGCTGGCGTATAGATTAAACTGCTCTACAATGTCATTTAGAAGATCATCAGTAAAAAATAAGTGAAAATAATAAATTGGGTTACATTTTCCGACTGTATCTGAGGGCCTGGCTGGGCTGTAAAAAGGGGAATTACAGGTTCTCTGACGTATCGGGCAGCCATGTTGGATACAGTAGAACATCTGGGAGGCTAGTATGGGCCTTGCCTTGTTGATAGGACGCCCCGTTGCTACCATCTGGCCTGTCCTCTAGCCACTTGCCGCATGTACATATACGTCCCTTTTTTGGGAACGGATATCGTTGTTATAGCAGCAGCTAGCTGCCATAACCCCGGTTTCCCAGTGTTCTGCCGGCTACAAGATAAAAGTGGTCTCTGCGGCGTATTCGCTGCAAGATCACTTTTATCGGTGGCAGGAGAGGGCCCCCCCTCCCGCCGTGATCCGGTGCCCTCCACCGCATACTGAGCCGTCGGCAGCGGCGGAGGCGATCGCGTCTGTCCCCTGGGCGGACATGGAGATGAGTGAGGGGAAGATGGCCCTCACCTGTCTCCATGACATTGCAGGGCGGAAACAACGTCAAAATGTCACTTCCGCCCATACCTCCTTTAAAGGCACATTTTTTCAATGTCTTTTTTTTTTTTTTTTTTTAATTGCATTTAAGTCCAAATATGAGATATGAGGACTTTTTGACCCCGGATCTCATATTTAAGAGGACCTGTCATGCTTTTTTTCTATTACAAGGGATGTTTACATTCCTTGTAATAGGAACAAAAGTGACCCAAATTTTTTTTTTTTTTTTTTTAAAACAGTGTAAAAATAAATAAAATCAACGCCCTGAACTCGCACGCAGAAGCGAACGCATACATGAGTAGCGCCTGCATATGAAAACGGTGGTCAAACCACACATGTGAGGTATCGCTGTGATCAGTAGGGCGAGAGCAATAATTCTAGCCCTAGACCTCCTCTGTAACGCACAACATGCAACCTGTAGAATTTTTTTAAATGTCGCCTATGGAGATTTTTTAAAGTAAAATTTTGACGCCATTCCACGAGCGGGCGCAATTTTGAAGCGTGACATGTTGGGTATCAATTTGCTCGGCGTAACATTATCTTTCACAATAAAAAAAGAAATTGGGCTAACTTTACTGTTGAGATATATAGATATAGATATAGATATAGATCTATATTTATATTTTTTTTTATTTATATTTTCAAAAAAGTTAATTTTTTCCAAAAAAAGTGTGCTTGTAAGACCGCTGCGCAAATACGGTGTGAAAAAAAGTATTGCAATGACCGCTATTTTATTCTCTACGGTGTTAGAAAAAAAAAAACAATACATATAATGTTTGGGGTTTCGAAGTAATTTTTTCTTGCAAAAAAAACAGTTTTAAACATGTAAACACCAAAATCTCAAAACGAGGCTGGTCTTTGAGTGGCTAAGAAGGTTGCAGAACTGCTAGTGGATGCCTGCCTATCCCGGAGTGCTGGTGGTGGATGTCTGAACCTGCTCATATCTCCTGATTCTCCTTGTTTGGATTCTATCCTCCTCAGTTTCCATTTCAGAGCCACTGCTTTTCACTGGCTCATAGTTGCTATCCGAGTCTGACGGAGAGAGTACCCCGCTACTCTCGTCCGACATACTCTGGAGTATCTGGAGAGCCTCCTCACTGCTGTATAAACTTTTAGCCATGTAGGCAGATGTTTCAGATGTTGGCGGGCAGATGTTCACTGAGACAGCTGTATGACAGGTGTTTTCATCCCCTGTCTAACGTCACCCCCCCTACTGTTTACATCACAATTGCTGTGATTAGACACAGCCATCGTGTCGATCAGGAGGGCAAATCGGTGCCGTTCCGGGGGGACACGCACGCCCGCTCCTTCTGAGGGACGTTCAGGAACGTCCACTCAGGAGGAAGCACCCACCCGGCCGTTTATGTGCAATGGCCAGGTGGGAATTAGTTAAATAGGAATCAGTACACACCTGCCATCATTTTAAAGTGCCTCTGATTAACCCCAAATGAGGTCCAGCTATTCTAGTAGGTCTTGCCTGACATTTTCTTAGCTGCATCCTACAGCAAAAGCCATGGTCCGCAGAGAGCTTCCAAAGCATCAGAGTGATCTCATTGTTAAAAGGTATCAGTCAGGAGGAGAAGGATACAAAATTTCCAAGGCATTAGATATATCATGGAACACAGTGAAGACAGTCATCAAGTGGAGAAAATATGGCACAACAGTGACAATACCAAGAACTGGATGTCCCTCCAAAATTGATCAATAGACAAGAAGAAAACTGGTCAGGGAGGCTGCCAAGAGGCCTACAGCAACATTAAACAACATTAAAGGAGCTGCAGGAATATCTGGACAGTACTGGTTGTGTGGTACATGTGACAAAAATCTCCCGTATTCTTCATATGTCTGGGCTATGGGGTAGAGTGGCAAGACTGAAGCCCTTTCTTACGAAGAAAAACATCAAAGCCCGGATACATTTTGCAAAAACACATCTGAAGTCCCCCCAAAGTATGTGGGAAAATGTGTTCTGATAAGATGAAACCAAAATTGAATTTTTTGGCCATAAGTCCAAAAAAGATATGTTGGCGCAAAAACACTGCACATCACCAAAAGAATACCATAGCGAAGCATGGTGGTGACCGCATCATGCTTTGGAGCTTTTTTTTTTTTTTTTTTTTTTTTTCTTCCTTCTTCATCTGGAACAGGGGCCTTAGTCAAGGTAGAGGGAATTATGAACAGTTCCAAATACCAGTCAATATTGGCACAAAACCTTCGGGCTTCTGCTAGAAAGCTGAACACTAAGAGGAACTTCATCTTTCAGTATGACAACGACCCAAAGCATATATCCAAATCAACAAGGGAATGGCTTCACCAGAAGATTAAGGTTTTGGAATGGCCCAGCCAGAGCCCAGACCTGATTTTGAAAATTGTGCACAGGAGATGCCCTCACAATCTGACAGATTTGGAGTGTTTTTACAAAGAGTGGGCAAATATTGCCAAGTCAAGATGTGCCATGCTGATAGACTCATACCCAAAAAGACTGAGTGCTGTAATAAAATCAAAAGGTGCTTCAACAAAGTAATAGTTTAAGGGTGTGCACCATATTTTAGTTTTTTATTTTTACTTCCCTCTACCTAAAAGATTTCAGTTTGTTCAATTGAATTGTACAGTTTATAGGTCACATTTAAGGTGGTAAAAGTTCTGAAACAATTTATCTTTGTCTCATATATTTTACTTTTTTTTTTTTTTTTTTTTTTTCTATCAGAGAAACCTGATGATAATTTAACAGGGTTGTGTACACTTTTTTTATATCCACTGTATATGGTTAAAGCAGAACTCCAGAAATAGAAATAGACTAAGACAAATAGACTAAGATGGCAGCTTCCTTGGTTAAATATGATTGGAGAGGTTATTTCCGCTTTAAGTTTGGGACCACTATCTGGCTGACTGTGCAAGTGTCTCTTGTTATTGGGGCCTAATTTATACCAGACAAAGGTTGGGCAGATGCTGGAGGCCCCTCCCATAGTTATGAAGACCTGGACTCTGTTTGAGGAGAAATATGAGGCATTCCTAACCACCTCCATACTACGGTTTTGTAAATCAACCCCTGGGGAGGTGGATGGTTATTTCTATTTATAAATGGCACTTCAGAAAGAACATTTGAACACCTGTTGCACCCATGAATGGCTGGTCTAAGCTGTCATTTCACAGATCATAGCCACAATGTACAGCGCTAATGAGGGTGGCTCTGTACCTTGTGATCATTGTAAACCAATCAGTCATCCCAAATGTAAACACTAGTAGTGTTTACAAACATTCGACCCATGTACAATAGAGGAACCTCCTCTTCATTGTGACTAGGCTGAATAAATGTAAACACAGCAGGAAGAAGGATCAGGGCAGATTGAAGGTGAAAGTGGGGATCTTAGGGCTTGTTAAAGAGGAGTTCCACCCAGGGGGTCCAGTAAAAAAATAAAAATAATTAAAAGTCAGCAGCTACAAATACTGCAGCTGCTGACTTTTAATTGGACACTTACCTGTCCCTGGGTCCAGCGATGCGGGGGATCGAAGCCCCGCTCGTCTCCCCCTCCGTTCAGCGGCGCCGGCATTGCAACTGTGGGCGCCGGGCTGTGGCTTCACAGCCTGGCACCCACTGCGCATGCGCGAGCGGCGCCGCGCGCCGTGATTGGCCCTCAGTCACCTGGGACCTGTAATGGGTCCCAGATGATTGACAGGAGGGAGGAAGCAGAGCGGAGCCCTTCCTGTGCCGAGGGGGAAGTGATGTCACCAGCCCAGGCACTGGAAGGGGCAGACTAAGAGGGACCCCCTAGCAACAGGCATTTAGAGGTAAGTTAAAAAAAAATAATATCCAAATGTTTGTTTTTTTTTTAGGATTTTTCATGTATTTTTGTTTATTTGGGTGGAACCCCACTTTAACACTAGTGATTGGCAGTAAAACCTGAGGGTGAGCTTTGTTTTTACTGCCCCCTTCTCCCCTCCCCCCAGCCACTTTCCCTTTAGCTGCAGAGGCAGTGGCCAGAGGTGTACACATGCTGCTGCTTCTCGACCACAACAGGAATTATATCCCCTGTGGCTTTTGGTGGGCATAGGGCCTGCTGAGCACAACCATTAAAGGGAAAGGGTCCAATCTGCAAGTGCCCAACAGCTATGTGCAATGCACACAGTTGCAGCAGGCTAGTACAGGGTAAAGTGGGTTAAAGCAGGAAGTGAGGAGTGTGGGGTCATTGTTCTCGTTACTTACTGTGATCCATCTTCAAATACCCGGTGAATAAGCGTTTGTACTTGGTCAGTGGCAGAGAGAACAGCAGTGATAAAACATGTTTTACTAGGCTTCTGCCTTTTTTTTCAAGGTAAAACTCGGCATAGGCCATTTGTAACTTGGCTGGTAGGGCAGGGAAAATCTAAGTTTCAATCTGTTTTACAGAAGTCGATTGGTAAATTGATTTCTTTTGAATGGAAAACATTTGTTAAACAGTGGCTGCAGCTACTGATCAGTGGAATGTGACAGCAGCGAAAGCCGTTGTCAGAATACAATGTCCTGGTTACAGATGTCAAAATGCTGCTATCACATTAGACACTGCTACAGATTATTGCAATGAGATTTCTTATTTTTTAATTTTTTTTCGTATCACACTTTCTTTACAGTATGCACAGCGTTGTGGAAATTCACACAAAAAAAATACTTTGCAGCATTTTACCCCATTTCCCTCCACAATATAATAAAAGAAAAAGAAGCCGATCCTTTTTGTTTTTATTTAGTTATTATTATTTTTTTTTCTTGTTTTCATGTTCGATCCACCTCCTGTCCCCATTCTTGTGTAGGCATGAATGACACGTAAGCCTCCACCTGCAGCCACCTGGGATTCCGACATTACAAATTCCTTTCACCAATTTATATAATATCTTGAAGTATCCCACAAGATGGGAACATGCTAATGCACACGGGTGGTTTTTCTTGTACAGTGGAAGAAATAGGCTGTTTTGGATGCAATGGCACAAAGGTGCAGTGTACAGACTGATGCCAGCAGCCTGTCGAAATCAATATCCAGCTAAAATATGCAGTGGCTGGATGCTGCTCTGGTTGGTGCTCACGTTTAGTGACTTATATGCCCTCTTCTAGATTTCTGTATTCAGGGCACATGTCCATCATGCATATGGCCTTAAATGCAATTACCACTTAAGTGCATACAGCCACATATGTCAATCCGTTATTGCTTTTGACAGGCTGCTAGCAAAGGTTTGTAAGCTGCACCTGTGCCTCCCTTGCACCGCCAAAAAAAATTAATCAGGTTTTACATTGTATGGGTCAAAATACCTATGTCATGAGCCCATGAACACTGTGCCAGAACTGATTGTACTGAGGGGGGTGGGGATCCAACTGCAAAAATCAGGAATTGACAGCCAGTTTCTCATGATGTACAAAAGAAGGTAGAGGCATGGGATGCGATCTGTAGTAGGATTGTGCAAGAGAGGTTGAAAACGCGTTATCTGGGCTTCTATGTGTGTTTATGCAGCTTAAAGTGGGGTTCCACCCAAAAAACAAAAATACCTGGAAAAATTCTATAAAAAAAAACCAAAAAAACATTTGGATATTTTTTTTTTTCACTTACCTCTAAATGCCTGTTGCTAGGTGGTCCCTCGTAGTCTGCCCCTTCCTTTGCCTGGGCTGGTGACATCACTTCCCCTTCGGCACAGGAAGGGCTCCGCTCTGCTCCCTCCCTCCTGTCAATCATCTGGGACCCATTACAGGTCCCAGGTGATTGAGCGGCCAATCACGGCGCGCGGCGCCGCTCGCGCATGCGCAGCGGTTGCCAGGCTGTGAAGCCACAGCCCGGCGCCCACAGTTGAAATGCCAACGAGCGGAGGGGGGGGGACGAGCGGGGCTTCGATCCCCCGCATCGCTGGACCCAGGGACAGGTGAGTGTCCAATTAAAAGTCAGCAGCTGCAGTATTTGTAGCTGCTGACTTTTAATTTTTTTTTTTTTTTTTTTTTTTTTTTTTGACGGCCCCCCTGGGTGGAACTCCTCTTTAAAGAGTGCCAAATGTAACGGGTACATGGCCTGTTTTTTGGGGGCGGGTATAGCTCCCTTTTATGACCTTGTTGGGCACATGCAGTGGTAGAGTGGGTGGGTCCTAATATATATGCGTCAATGTCTTGTTCTGTATTACAATTACTCCATCCGCATCCCAAGCTGTCACTGACTGATTACGGTCAGCTACTGATGATTGGAAGCTGGTTGGTGGAGCACCTGATGACAACAGCACTGTGCAGCCAATTGCATCCCATTTAAAGCATCTGCCTCAGCCAGCATAAAGGGGTAAAAATTTGATGCTCCAACATGCAAAACATAGATTCTCATGTATAGAGAGAGAATCTGGTTGCACTGGGAAACATCGCTTTCTTTTGTAAGATGTATAGTGCCTTGAAAAAGTATTCATACCCCCTTAACATTTTTCACATTTTTGTTCATGTTACAACCAAAAACGTAAATGTATTTTATTGAGATTTTATGTGATAGACCAACACAAAGTAGCACATAATTGTGAAGTGGAAGAAAAATGATAGATGGTTTTCAGCATGTTTTACAAATCCCGGTAAATATGTAAAAAGTGTGACGTGCATTTGTATTAAGCCCCCCCGAGTCAATACTTTGTAGAACCACCTTTTGCTGAAATTACAGCTGCAAGTCTTTTTGGGGATGTCTCTACCAGCTTTGCATCTACAGTGAATTTTTTGCTCATTCTTCTTTGCAAAATAGCTCAAGCTCTGTCAGATTGGATAGAGAACGTCTGAACAGCAATTTTCAAGTCTTGCCACAAATTCTCAATTGAATTTAGATCTGGACTTTGACTGGGCCATTCTAATGCATGAATATGCTTTGATTTTAGACCACATTGTAGCTCTTGCTGTATGTTTAGGGTTGTTATCCTGCTGGAAGGTGAACCTCCACCCCAGTCAAGACTTTTGCAGACTCTAATGCCCCGTACACACGATCGGAATTTCCGTCAGAAAAACCTTGGATGGTTTTTCTTATGGAATTCCGGTAAAGCTTGGCTTGCATACTCGCGGTCACACACAAGTTCTCTGAACTTTCGACCGTCATGAACGCGGTGACATACAACACTATGACGAGCCAAGAAAATGAAGTTCAATGCTACCGAGCATGCGTTGAATTTTTTTCCGAGCATGCGTAGGAATTTTTGCACGTCAGACTTGCTACAGACGATTGGAATTTCCGATAGGAACTTTTTCCGTCAACTCCGACCAGCTTTCCTGTCCCTGCTGAAGAGAATCATCCCCACAAAACAATGCTGCCACCACCATGTTTCATGGTGGGGATGTTTTTTTCGGGGTGATGTGCCGTGTTAGTTTTTTCGCCACACATAGCATTTTGCTTTTTGGCCAAAAAGTTTAATTTTGGTCTCCTCTGACCAGAACACCTTCTTCCACATGTTTGCTCTGTCACCCACATGGCTTCTTGCAAACTGCTAACGGGACTTCTAGTGGCTTTCTTTCATAAATGGCTTTCTTCTTTCCACTCTTTCATAAAGGCAAGATTTGTGGCGTGCATGACTAATAGTTGTCCTGTGGACAGATTCTCCCACCTGAGCTGTGGATCTCTGCAGCTTCTCCAGAGTTACCATGGGCCTCCTGGCTGCTTCTCTGATTAATGCACTCCTTGTCCGGCCTGTCCGTTTAGGTGGATGGCCATGTCTTGGTAGGTTTGCAGTTGTGCCATACTCTTTCCGTTTTCGGGTGATGGATTGAACAGCTCCATGAGATGCTCAAAGCTTGGGATATTTTTTTTATAACCTAACCCTGCTTTTAAACTTTTTCGCAACTGTATCCCTGACCTGTCTGGTGTGTTCCTTGGCCTTCATGATGCTGTTTGTTCACTAAGGTTCTCGAAACTCCTGAGGCCTTTACAGAACTGCTGTATTTATACTGAGATCACACAGGTGGACTCTATTTACTAATTAGGTGACTTCTGAAGGCAATTGGTTCCACTAGATTTTAGTTAGGGGTATCAGAGTAAAGGGGGGCTGAATACAAATGCACGCCACACTTTTTTCACATATTTATTTGTAACCAATTTGAAAAACCATTTATCGTTTTCCTTCCACTAAAGGTATGTGCCACTTTGTGTTGGTCTATCACATAAAATCCCCAAAAAACTTTCACCTTTTTTGATTGCAATATGACAAAATGTGGAAAATTTTTAAGGGGGTAGGAAAACTTTCAAGGCACTGTAGTTCTGTACTTACGCTGGAATAAAATGTAGCTGGTCCCAAGCAAGGTACACTGTACTGCTTTGTGTTACCCTGCTGTTCTGTTCAGTGGCCAAGAGCAGAAAAAAAATTAGTGTTTTTTTTAATCTGCTTGAATTTTGTATTTCATAAATTTGTTGCACATAGTACTATAAATCTGGCTTCTTGCAAAAGTAAGGGCCCTTTCACACCGAGCCGCCCATATTGTCGGTGGTAAAACGCTGCTATTTTAGCGGCGTTTTACCGTCGGATTAGCGGTGCATTTCGGCCACTAGCGGGGCGCTTTCACCCCACGCTAGCGGCCGAGAAAGGGTTAAAACCGCCCGCAATGCACCGTAATAGCGGCGTTTTGCCGGCGGTATCCCTTTTCCTGACGTCCCGAGGGCTTTCACACCGGAGACAATGCTGCAGCTGTTTGAGGGCGGATTGCAGGCGCTTTTTTTTTTTTTTTTTTTACAACACAGAATGACTTACAGCAGGATAACATCCAACAAATAGACAGGGGAATAAGGGAGGAAGTAGGGGAAGGGAAGGATTAGAGGGCGAAAAATTAAAAGGGGTAGGGGGGAGGGGCAGTTACAAAAGGGGTCGCATTAACTGGTCAAGGTATATTCAGTAATTATGTGCATTGGGAGGCACGTCCGTCGGCCACCAAAGCACCCTTCCTGTCCTGTATAATCGATCCCTGTGGACAGGCCTCACCCCTCCATTCGGGGGGGGGGGGGGTAGAGTGTATATGTGTATGTGTATATGTATATATATATATAGGCCCATAGACAGCGTGCACGTGGCCCCCCCGCTACCCATTTGACATAAGTGCACTTGAAAAAAAAAACCTGACGCAGTCAGTAACCTGTTGACCGTCCAGTGGGTTTAACCACTTGAGCCCCGGACCTTTATGCTGCCTAAGGACCAGAGGTCTTTTTCCAATTTGGCACTGCGTCGCTTTAACTGCTAATTGCGCGGTCATGCAATGCTGTACCCAAACGAAATTTGCGTCCTTTTCTTCCCACAAATAGAGCTTTCTTTTGATGGTATTTGATCACCTCTGCCGTTTTTATTTTTTGCGCTATAAACGGAAAAAGAACGAAAATTTTGAAAAAAATGATATTTTCTACTTTTTGTTATAAAAAAAATCCAATAAACTCAATTTTAGTCATACATTTAGGCCAAAATGTATTCGGCCACATGTCTTTGGTAAAAAAAAAGTTAATAAGCGTATATTTATTGGTTTGCGCAAAAGTTATAGCGTCTACAAACTAGGGTACATTTTCTGGAATTTACACAGCTTTTAGTTTATGACTGCCTATGTCATTTCATGAGGTGCTAAAATGGCAGGGCAGTACAAAACCCCCCCAAATGACCCCATTTTGGAAAGTAGACACCCCAAGGAAATTGCTGAGGCGCATGTTGAACCCATTGAATATTTATTTTTTTTGTCCCAAGTGATTGAATAATGACAAAAAAAAAAAAAATATTTACAAAAAGTTGTCACTAAATGATATATTGCTCACACAGGCCATGGGCCTATGTGGAATTGCACCCCAAAATACATTCAGCTGCTTCTCCTGAGTATGGGGATACCACATGTGTGGGACTTTTTGGGAGCCTAGCCACGTACGGGGCCCCGAAAACCAATCACCGCCTTCAGGATTTCTAAGGGCATAAATTTTTGATTTCATTCCTCACTACCTATCACAGTTTTGAAGGCCATAAAATGCCCAGATGGCACAAAACCCCCCCAAATGACACCATTTTGGAAAGTAGACACCCCAAGGTAATTGCTGAGAGGCATGTTGAGTCCATGGAATATTTTATTTTTTGACACAAGTTGCGGGAAAGTGACAATTTTTTTTTTTTTTTTGCACAAAGTTGTCACTAAATGATATATTTCTCACACAGGCCATGGGCATATGTGGAATTGCACCCCAAAATACATTTAGCTGCTTCTCCTGAGTATGGGGATACCACATGTGTGGGACTTTTTGGGAGCCTAGCCGCATACGGGGCCCCGAAAACCAAGCACCGCCTTCAGGATTTCTAAGGGCATAATGTTGTGATTTGACTCCTCACTACCTATCACAGTTTTGAAGGCCATAAAATGCCAAGATGGCACAAAACCCCCCCAAATGACCCCATTTTGGAAAGTAGACACCCCAAGCTATTTGCTGAGAGGCATGGTGAGTATTTTGCAGCTCTCATTTGTTTTTGAAAATGAAGAAAGGCAAGAAAAATGTATTTTTTTTTTCTTTTTTCAATTTTCGAAAGTTTGTGACAAAAAGTGAGGTCTGCAAAATACTCACTATACCTCTCAGCAAATAGCTTGGGGTGTCTATTTTCCAAAATGGGGTCATTTGGGGGGGGGGTTGTGCCATCTGGGCATTCCATGGCCTCCGAAACTGTGCTAGGCAGTGAAGAGTGAAATCAAAAATTTACGCCCTTAGAAAGCCTGAAGGCGGGGCTTGGTTTTCGGGGTCCCGTGCGCGGCTAGGCTCCCAAAAAGTCCCACACATGTGGTATCCCCATACTCAGGAGAAGCAACAGAATGTATTTTGGGGTATAATTTCACATATTCCCATGGCATGTTTGAGCAATATATCATTTAGTGACATCTTTGTGCAAAAAAAAAAAAAAAAAAAAAAAAAAGATTTGTCTCTTTCCCGCAACTTGTGTCACAATATAAAATATTCCATGGACTCGACATGCCTCTCAGCAAATAGCTTGGGGTGTCTACTTTCCAAAATGGGGTCATTTGGGGGGGGTTTGAACTGTCCTGGCATTTTATGCACAACATTTAGAAGCTTATGTCACACATCACCCACTCTTCTAACCACTTGAAGACAAAGCCCTTTCTGACACTTTTTGATTACATGAAAAAAATAATTTTTTTTTGCAAGAAAATTACTTTGAACCCCCAAACATTATATATTTTTTTTAAAGCAAATGCCCTACAGATTAAAATGGTGGGTGTTTCATTTTTTTTTTTCACACAGTATTTGCGCAGCGATTTTTCAAACGCATTTTTTGGGGAAAAAACACACTTTTTTAAATTTTAATGCACTAAAACACACTATATTGCCCAAATGTTTGATGAAATAAAAAAGATGATCTTAGGCCGAGTACATGGATACCAAACATGACATGCTTTAAAATTGTGCACAAACGCGCAGCGGCGACAAAATACATTTTTAAAAGCCTTTAAAAGCCTTTACAGGTTACCACTTTAGATTTACAGAGGAGGTCTACTGCTAAAATTACTGCCCTCGTTCTGTCCTTCGCGGTGATACCTCACATGCATGGTGCAATTGCTGTTTACATTTGACGCCAGACCGACGCTTGCGTTCGCCTTTGCGTGAGGGCAGGGGGGGACAGGGGTGCTTTTTTTTTCTTTATTATTTTTTTGCTTTTTTATCTTATTTTTAAACTGTTCCTTTCATTTTTTATTTTTTTTTAATTAATTTTATTGTTATCTCAGGGAATGTAAATATCCCCTATGATAGCAATAGGTAGTGACAGGTACTCTTTTTTTTTTTTAAAAATTGGGCTCTATTAGACCCTAGATCTCTCCTCTGCCCTCAAAGCATCTGACCACACCAAGATCGGTGTGATAAAATGCTTTCCCAATTTCCCATTGGCGCTGTTTACATTCGGCGAAATCTAAGTCATGAAATGCTCGTAGCTTCCGGTTTCTTAGGCCATAGAGATGTTTGGAGCCATTCTGGTCTCTGATCAGCTCTATGGTCAGCTGGCTGAATCACCGGCTGCATTTTCAGGTTCCCTGTTGGGACAGGAAAGCCAGAGAAAAACATGGAAGACGGTGGGGGAGGGGGGGGGGCATTCCCTCCCACTGCTTGCAAAAGCAGTCTAGAGGCTAATTAGCCGCTAGGATTGCTTTTACATGAAAGCCGACCGCTGGCTGAAAAGAATGATACCAAGATGATACCTAAACCTGCAGGCATCATTCTGGTATAACCACTCAAAGTCCAGCAACATACCAGTACGTTGCTGGTCCTTGTTAGGCATATATTGTAAACTTTTTTTTCATGCAGCCTGTGGGCTGAACGAAAAAAAGATATTGATCGGTGGGTATGCCCACCATTAGAATACCTCCCTTCATCCACCCACTTCTAATGATGGGCATACATGCACCATTTATATATGCCGAAGCATGGGGGCATCCTCCCGCAAAAGGCAGGAGCAAATCGCTCCTCCACCCACTTCTGCCCCCACGCTTCGGCATATATGCTGAAGTATGTAACTGTGGTGGTGAAATCACCTCCGACAGCGTTGGAGTCACGGCTTTATATATCGTGGGAGCAAACGCTGTTGCTGTCAAGATAAATAAATCCGCGCTGCAACTGAATGGCGTACCTGAAAACAATAAAATGGTTACCAACAAAACACAGTAAACGGTAAAGTATGCAAAATCTGAAAAGGAAACATGGTAAAACATAATAACAATAAAACATTGCAGAATAGAATAGAGTAAAAAAGAGAAGAACAATAGAGAGAGAATAGAGAGAGAGAGAACAATAAAACAACAACTATTTTTGGTTTTTTTATTTTATTTTTTTACACTTTTTTTTAGTAACTTTTAACTTTTGTAACTTTTGTTCCAGGTTTGGGTCTCTCAAAATGCAATGGCATCTTGGGAGACCCTGTGTTAGTGTGCCTAGTCTGTGCAGTGCTGAACCCTACGCTAATACTCAACTAATGTATGGTAGCGTTCAAAGCATTCACCCATGCAAAGACCAGGATTGCCAGGACAGAGGGGACAATAAGTCCGGGTGTCACGCCTAAATCCGCGCTTGCTGCAGACACGACATCTTTTTTGGGGGGCTCGTTGGGTAGGGGTACTCGGGATGGCATAAAGAAAATGCCGCTCATGCAGCCGGCTTACTGCATTTGGTTGGGGAAGGTGAGGTAGAGCACCGTCTGGAAACAGAAGGGCTCTGACGATCTCTTCCTGGAATTTAAGGAAGGATCCAGTCTGTCCTGAAGCTCTGTATAGCACATGAGCATTCAGCAAAGCCAATTGAAATAAGTATACAGACACTTTTTTGTACCAGCGTCTGGCCTTACGGGCAACTAAGTACGGCGCCAACAACTGGTCGTTGAGGTCCACCCCTCCCATATTAAGGTTGTATTCGTGGACACAGAGGGGTTTCTCCACAACACCAGTCGCCGTAGAAATTTGGGTCGTCGTGTCTGCATGAAGGGAGGTGAGAACGAAAACATTCTTCTTATCCCTCCACTTCATAGCGAGCAAATTATTATACTTCAAGCAGGCTCTCTCCCCCAGCCTAAGACGGGAATCTACAAGCCGCTGGGGAAAGCCCCGGCGATTAGGTCGCACGGTGCCACATGCTCCAATCTGCTGATCAAACAAGTGACTAAAAAGTGGCACGCTCGTATAATAATTGTCCACGTACAAGTGGTACCCCTTTCCGAATAAGGGTGACACCAAGTCCCACACTATCTTGCCAGCGCTTCCTATGTAGTCAGGGCAGTTTGTCGGCTCTACGTGACTATCTCTTCCCTCGTAAACCATAAATCTACATGTATAGCCTGTGGCCCTGTCACAGAGCTTATACATCTTGACCCCGTATCTGGCACGCTTGCTGGGAAGGTACTGTTTGAATGACAAGCGGCCAGAAAACTTAATAAGGGACTCATCAACGCAGACAACTTGATGGGGGGTAAACAAGTCTGCAAAACGTTGGTTGAAGTGGTTTACGAGGGGCCGAATTTTGTAGAGCCGATCGTATGCAGGGTCTCCACGAGGACGACAGAGTTCATTGTCGTTGAAGTGCATGAACCGCAAAATCTGCTTGTATCGTGCCCTGGCCATGGAAGCAGAGAACAAGGGTGAATGGTAAATTGGGTCAGTGGACCAATATGACCGCAACTTACTCTATTTATTCAACCCCATGAGGAGGGAAAGGCCCAGAAAGGTCTTAAATTCGGAGACCGTAATTGGTCTCCAATCTCTGGCAAGGGAGGACTGGGGATTAGCGGCGATGTGTTGACCAGCGTACAAATTGCTTTGGTCCACAATAGATCTATAGAGATCTTCGGTGAAAAACAGTGAATAAAAATCCAGTGGCATAAAGTCAACTGTTTCCACCTGAATTCCGGGTTGGCCAGTGAAAGGGGGAAGTACGGGTGCTGCAGAAGTGGAAGGTTCCCAATTCGGATTGGCCAATGCAGCAGGAAGGGCACTATGGGCACGACGGGCCTCTCTTTGTCTTCTTGGTGGCAGCGGGACACTACTACTGCTTGCCACCTCGCCAGCTTGAACTGCACTTATGGGACTCGCCACGTCACCACGTGATACTGCAGTGCTGGATGTACGACCAGGGTGTACTAGGCCGCTGGTGCTTGCCAGTTCACCAGAAGGAATAGCGGCGCTAGTACTGCTCTGCTCCATACGAGAGTCCTGCGGTTCTTGCACTTCAAGGACAGCATAAGTTCGGGGTCTGGTACGCCTGACCCTAGCAGGGACCACAACTCTGTCGTCAGAGCTATCTGTCATGGAGCCGCTGTCCTCTACAGGTTCGTATTCTGAGCCTGAACTTGACAGATGAGTGACTTCCTCTTCACTATCTGTCATACTCAGAATCCTGTAGGCCTCTTCACTAGTGTACCTTCTATTTGCCATTTTGGGCTCTAAATTTAGGGGTACACTAGTGAACTCACAGGCAAAAAAGCTCCTGACTGTTGGCGACTGTATCAAAACGCTACCAAAAAACTGTTAGCGATCGCAGGGATCAGGCCTGACTCTGCGACCGCTGCAGTTATGTGTGCTTAGTGTTTTGTAAGTGACAGTTATCGATCGATACTGCACTTGGGTGGGCTGGGCAGGGCTGGGCCGAGGAGCAAAACGCAGGTGCTAGCAGGTATCTGGGCTGATCCCGCTAACACTGCGTTTCAGGGAACCCTAAACTGCTGGGGAGTATAGATCTGATCGGATCAGATATCGATCCGCTCAGATACTATAGCACTAAGGGAGGTGTATGCTGCGTGCACGGGTTTTAGCTGTACTGGCGCTAGCCTGACGCTGCCTGGGGCGACGCAGACCTTATCTGATCCTAAAAACTTCTATCACCGCCGGGCAATTAGGGGGTTAAACCTTTATAGGGTAATAAACGGCGGGTGCCCTAAAACTATAATAAACTGTAATAAACTGTAATAAACTACAAAAAACAAACTAGCTAACCAGCGTCACCCGTAACACTTATACGGTGATCGCTGGTGAAAGGGTTAACTAGGGGGCAATCAGGGGGTTAAAACCTTTAGCAGGTAGTATATGGGGGTCCCTGTCGCTATAAAACACTGACAGCGAACCTATATACTTACCTCCCTAACTAGCGTCACCTGTGTCACTAATACAGCGATCAGAAAAACGATCGCTTAGCGACACTGGTGACGGGGGGTAATCAAGGGGTTAACTTTTATTAGGGGGGGTTAGGGGGGTACCCTGGACCTAAGGGGGGGTACCCTAGACCTAAAGGGGGCTAACCTAACTGCCCTAAAACTTTTAACTGACACAAACTGACACCAATGCAAAAAAAAAAAAAATGCTATTGGTGTCAGAGTGACAGGGGGTACAGGGGGGTGATCGGGGGGTGATCGGGGGTGACAAGTGTGCCTGGCGTGTTCTACTGAATGTGTAGTGTTGTGCAGACTTACTTGATGTCTTCTCTCCTCGGCGCGGCGACGAAAAGACCGGCTCGAGGAGAGATGACATCACTTCCTTTCCCTCTGTTTACATTACAGAGGGAAAGGAAGCATTTTCATTCGCCGGGAGCGATCGGGAGGGGGTGGCCAACAATGGATGGCCTCCCCCTGACCTTTCATCGCCCGGGAAGAAATGGCGACCGCCTCGGGCACCGGGGGGGGGGACCGATCGGACCCCCCACCCGCGGAAAGCAAATCACGTACACTGTACGTGATTTTGCCTGTCCGTGCCACCTTGCCGACGTACATCGGCGTGAGGCGGTCGTCAAGTGGTTAAAAAAGGAGGTGAAAAGTACACTAAGATTGTGACACAACCTTTGACGCTTAACAACCATAACAATGCGAATAGGTAGAGAAGGAGAGGTAGTATGAATAGACAAGGAATGAATAAAGATTGGAAGGCTAAAGAAGGAGTAGAGTGTAAATGGAACTGGTCTCACCGGATATGTTCATGTATTTGGTCCGCTTTAAACAGACCTCGAAGAGGTTGAGTGATGGTTCACCTGGACACAATTCCCAAAAGAAGGATCTGCTAAGGTAAGTAATGCTACATCCAAACTAGATTATAATATCGTTGCGTCATGTACGTGGGCTTTCCATGCTGACCATGTTAGGTCGAATCTCACACAAGTGTTTCTGCACGTGGCTAGCCAACTTTCTGCCTCCATGATCTCCCCTACCTTCCCCAACCAGTCAGTATCGCTTACAGGCGCTATTTTTAACACTATAGCGCCTGCAAAACGCCCTCGGTGTGAAAGGGGTCTAAAGTTAATGTCCCCATGTGAATCCTAAAGCCTTATGCTGGCCATACACTATACGAAAAATCGGCCGAAAAATCGTTCGTATAGACACTTCGTTCGTTTTTCGGCAAGTAAATGGGCACAAATCGATAATCGTTTGTGACGTTTTTGTGGAAAAAAAACGAACGGCATGTTTGGAAGATTTCTGCTGAACGTACGATAAATTGCAAGGTTAATGTTTCCCGTCCGAACTGTCTGCACTAGGTATATGTAAAAAAACGAACAAAAAATTATTTACTTATGTCCACTGAACGATTTATTGGCCATTACATGATGGCACGATCGTTTGCGGTCACGGTCGAACGTTCGTTTTTCGAAAATGGGTTCGGCCGATTTTCTGTATAGTGTATGGCCAGCATTACTGTCCATCTTGCACACCTGTACAGGCTCCTCTCTTCTACCTAAATTGCTTACTCTAATTTCAACGCACATTGTAAGCTTCTTACAGCATACAATAGAAGTTGCAGCAAATCGGAACTTGCCTTGTTTCCTGGTTGGGAGAATATCCAGCATTATCTCGCCTCAGCCTTGTTGTCCCTGCACTGCCCCTTTCATTCATTGATTTTGATTCTTTGTCATTAATGGAGGCTTAGCGTCACTCTGGCTCCACTTTTGCAGATGTCTCTCTAGATAGCTGTATGCGAAGGATCGTGTGTGTGTGTGTGTGTGTGTGCGTGTGTGCGTGCGCGCGCGTGTGCACTCCTTGCGTAAGCTGAGTTGATGGACACAGCGCAAACAAGTCACACCCCTACACCCTCCTACCAGCAGTTTGCTTGATGGCAGCAGGAGCTTATCACATTGCTGCCCTCAGTGTCTTTTGAGGATGTGGGTTCAGGGAGTGTTAAAAGTACTCAACTTTTTATTTTTTTATTTTAATGCTGTAAATGTAACAAAGTGGATCTATGGCAATTGTTAAATTACAAATACTGTAGCTGCTGACTTTTAATAAAAAGGCACTTGCCAGCCCAGGAGTCCAGTGCTGTCTTCACCCAGACCACTTTTTCACTGGTCTTTGGATCCCCGACACCACCATCTTAACTGTGGGAAGCTAGCTGTGACCTCCTATTTCACAGCTGGCTCCCCACTGTGTTTCTGAGAGATGCAATGCGCTTTCATACTGGTCCTGCAGCCTCCTGGAACTAGTCACATGTTCCAGGAGGCAGTGGGGGGAAGTTTTTACTTTCTTGGCAAAATTTTGTGGGAATGAGTGCCTGTCTCCCAGAAAAGGAAATAAACTGCCATTTTAATGGAGGATGAGCAGAACTTTTTACTTTTAAGTAAAGTTCCTTTTTTATAGTAAAAATATAGCTTTTACAACTCCTTTTTAAAGCTTTGAAAACAAAAACGAGAATCTGGTTGCAATGCACAGCTGCTCTCCCTTCTTGAATCACTTACTCTTTTTAACATGAAATGTAAACCATTACGTTGGGAAGAATAGAATAAACCTTATGCTGTTTGCGGGCAGTGTGGATAAACCAGTGTTTCTCAACCTTTTTTTCAGTCCAGGCACCCTCTAAAAACTATGGACTGTTTTGAAGCACCCCATTCAAATATGCAAATCTATATATTAGAATAGTTTTTGTATCACAGAAACATCCACACAAGTAGCACCCCCCAACGTTAGAGGTGGTTTATTCTTCAAAAGCAAATACTTTTGCAAACTGGTACTGACTAGTATTCCAATGTTTTTCTTCTCCCTCAGTTTTTCTTCATCACTCAGTTAAGGTGCCCTTATGCTGATGGAGAGGGGCAGGGAAGGGTCAAACAAGGATGCTATGCAGTGACTGACATCCTCTATCAACTGGTGATGTTGTTGTAATGGTGCAATGAAAACCTGTGGCTTTGTGTAACTAAGAGGCAGGCTTTATCCACTCGCCAGCTTGTATATAATTTTTGGGCAATTTTTTTTGGCATTTTCTAAGGCACCCCTGAAGAAACCTCAAGGCACCCTGATTGAAAAACTGAGATAAACCATACTAAGTTACAAGCTGCAAACAATATGGTGTAATACAATTAAAGCCTGATTACAGCATGAGGAAATTGGTCCCCAAAAAATTCAATAAAATAATAAAAGCAGTTTTAGCTGCAATACTCAACCTATCTCCAACCCTGTCCCTACAGTAAGTCTTATCTGCCACTGGATATGCTGTTTTTCCATCTGAACAACTTCCTGAAATCCCAAGGGGTCAAGGACTTGCCCTCTATGGGCATAAAACCAAGAGACCTAGAAAATGGTTTTATACAGTTGTGGGAAGTGGATCGGGGGAACTGGAGTTGAGCATTAAATCCTGTTGCAAAAAAAGTTACACGAGCATGCTATTTTAAAATACAGTTGTAATACTTCTAATTGCTAACTATTTTTGATTTCCATCTTCACTCTATTTTAGAGGAACAGCTGCCACTAGATACTTATGCATCCAACCCTTTATGGTGTATTGGATGCTTGCATCTCTTGGCTGCATGCTCTGACTCTGGCCTCCTCCCGTGCCCCCCATCCCTCCTAGCCGCTACATTATTAGCGTGTGCCTACAGTAAATTCTAGTGGCTTCTTTATCTCAACAAGAGTGCGAAGATTAGAATAATAGAATTGGGTCTGTAGGTGCTAGGCCAAGCATCTGCTACATCTCGTGAGGAAGGTTGGTGAGTAACATTATTTTTTCATACGTGTGTGTGTGTGTTTTTTTTTTTATTTATTTTTTTTTCCTAGCATTGGCTAAAGTAATTTGCTGAGATGTTTTGTCTCCACAATGTACTGGTGCTTGGTTTCCTCACTACACTGCAAGTTCCTTCACTTGTGTTTTGGAGGTTGGGTCTTTGGTATGTACACGCTTCTTTCTCAGTGTGTTGCAGGTATGTCAAGCTTGTTAAAGATCCTTTGATAGTTTTTCTGACTCTCCAGTTACATACAGAATGACTGACTACTCCTCCCACGTGTTTTGCTTCTTCCCTCTTTTTGATGGACTAATTTTGTTTTTTTGCTTGACCTTGTGGATGTTTTAACAAAATCCCAGTCTCGATGGTCACTATGTCTCAAAATACTCGTGAGGTGTCTGTGGTCTTTCTAGACAAGTGTTTTTTGTTACCATCTCAGTCTGATGTTGCAGAGTTCTAATAACTCCCAGTTGGTGTTCCAATGGGTGATGGGGGTCTAAAAGCAGATATTTTGTGGTTAGGTTTCCCTGTGTGGTTTGAAAACGGTGTTCAAACCACACATGTGAGGTATCGCTGCGATCGGTAGAGCGAGAGCAATAATTTTGGCCCTAGACCTCTGTAACTCAAAACATGTAACCAGTAAAAAATTTTAAAGCGTCGCCTATGGGGATTTTTAAGTACCAAAGTTTGGCACCATTCCACGAGCGTGTGCAATTTTGAAGGGTGACATGTTAGGTATCTATTTACTCGGCGTAGCTTCATCTTTCACATTACGCAAAAACATTGGGCTAACTTTACTGTTTTTTTTTAAAGCACAAAACTGTTTTTTTTTTCCCAAAAAAACGCGTTCAAAAAATTGCTGCGCAAATACCATGCAAGATAAAAAGTTGCAACAACCGTCGTATTCTCTAGGGTCTTTGCTAAAAAAAAAAACATATATAATGTTTTGGGGTTCTATGTAATTTTCTAGCAAATAAATGATGATTTTTACATGTAGGAGAGAAATGTCAGAATTGACCTGGGTGCTCCAGAACGCCTGAAGGTGCTCCCCTGCATGTTGGGCCTCTGTATGTGGCCACGCTGTGTAAAAGTCTCACACGTTGTATCGCCATACTCGGGAGTAATAGCAGAATGTGTTTTGGGGTGTAATTTGTGGTATGCATATGCTGTGTGTGAGAAATAACCTGCTAATATGACAATTTTGTGAAAAAAAAAAAAGAAAAAAAAAAAAAAAAAACTTGATTTTGCAAAGAATTGTGGGGAAAAATGACAACTTCAAAAAAAATAAAAAAATTTCTAAATACTATGGAATGTCCTCTTTCCAAAAAGGTGTCATTTGGGGGGTATTTGTACTTTTCTGGCATGTTAGGGTCTCAAGAAATGAGATGGGCCATCAGTACTTCAGGTGTGATGAATTTTCAGATATTGGCACCATAGCTTTTTGACTCTAACTTTCACAAAGACCAAATAATATACACCAATTTGTACTTATTTTTACCAAAGGTATGTAGCAGTATAAATTTTGGCCAAAATTTAAGAAGAAAAATTACGAATTTGCTAAATTTTATAACTGAAACAAAGAAAAATTCATTTTTTTTTACCGAATTTTCAGTCTTTTTTTTTTTTTCTTCTTCTTTTATAGTGCAAAAAATAAAAAAACAACGGTGATTAAATACCACCAAAAGAAAGCTCTATTTGTGTGAAAAAAAGACAAAATTTTGTATGGGTACAGTATTGTATGACTGAGTAATTGTCATTCAAAATGTGAGAGCACCGAAAGCTGAAAATTGGTCTGGTTAGGACGGGGGTTTAAGTACCCAGTGATCAAGTGGTTAAAGGATCCAGTTGGGTAGTTTTGATGTTAACTGTGTAAATTATTATTATTATTTTTTTTTTTTTTTTTTTAGCTTTCTAAAGCATCAGTGGTGAAGTGGGTTTGTCTCGCTAGCACAGTATGTTAACGTAGGGAATAAATAATGGGACACTTTTTTTTTTTTTTCTTCTGAGTCTATTATTGATGACTTTGGGTTCTGCGAATGCTAGTTGCTTGTTGTCATGTGGACTTGTTTCAGTACATTGCATCACTAGTCAAGAAAAAATATGCACGTAAGGGCTTTCCTAATACTCAATCTTGTCTGACTCTGACTCCGAAGCCAGGGGGTCGACCTCAGTGAGGCGACTAGCATTATCAGAAAATGGTCAGCACTGAAAGCCCTACTTTTTTTTTTTTTTTTTTTTTTCTCTTGAATAAGATATTTTACTTTATACTTTTTCCCATTTACTAATTACTTCATTTGAGTTTATCAATAGATGGAATACAAGTAAACCCTTTTTATACAGCCGTGGCCAAAAGTTTTGAGAATGACACAAATATACATTTTCACAAAGTCTGCTGCCTCGGTTTTTATTATGGCAATTTGCATATACTCCAGAATTTTATGAAGAATGGATCAGATGAATTGCAAAGTCCCTCTTTGCCATGAAAATGAACTTCATCCCATAAAAAAACATTTCCACTGCATTTGCGAAGAAGGCTTCAGGGTGCCCATGAGAGTCCAGTAAAGAATGGCACAAAAAAAACTTCTCCTAACCATCCAATAACATTTGGAACAATGCCTTTTCCAGCATGATGGAGCACCTTGCCATAAGGCAAAAGTGATAACCAAGTGGCTTGGGGAACAAAACATGGACATTTTGGGTCCATGGCCAGGAAACTCCCCCAGACCTTAATCCCATTGAGAACTTGTGGTCAGTCAAGAGGTGGGTGAACAAAAAAACCCACACAAATTCGGACAAACTCCAAGCATTGTTTACACAAGAATGGGCTGCCATCAGTCAGGATGTGGCCCAGAAGTTGATTGATAGCATGCCAGGAAGAATTGCAGAGGTCTTGAAAAATAAGGGTCAACACTACAATCATTGACTCTTTGCATAAACTTAGTGTAATTGTCAAAGCCTTTGACACCAATGAAATGCTTGTAATTATACTTCAGTATACCGTAGTAAAATCTGACAAAAATCTAAAAACACTGAAGCAGCAGACTTTATATTTGTGTCATTCTCCAAACTTTTGGCCACAATTGTACGCTGTCAATGGACTGGAATGGACTGTGTGTGTGTATTTTTATATGCGGTATTTGCTATCCCAGTGCAAATATTTGTTACTGCATATTGTGAGCCTTGTTTCTGAATGAAATGGAAAAGACAGCCCTGCATATGTTTAAATATTTATTTATTTACATGAAATCTATGATGAAAGGATTACTATTTATGTGGGGTTTATTTATTTTTATTTTATTTTTTTTTGTCGATTCTTGGCACACAAGTACTGTCCTCTGTAGAGTTGTGAAGATATTCTTCTTGGCACTCATAAAGCTGACCATTAAGTCTCCTTTTGTTACTTATCTGGGGTGTCTTTTGTGGGCCATAAAAGAATTTTGTCCAGATCTCTGCTGTCTGTTACTGTCTGAGGTAATGTTTTTGGACTATATTGTAATGGCTTTTAAACTAAAATGCCAACAAAACAGATCTTTAAAGGCTTGCTGTGTGTCTAAAAAATCTTAAATTGGATTTGATTACATGCGCTGTGTTGCAATTTGTTGCTACCAAAGATACTTCAGGTCAAACATTCACATCCAGAAAATACTTCACAACCGTTTTCTTCCAGAAGTGCTTCAAAATACACATCAGCACATGTCAATACATGCTTTGGATGCATTCATCCAATATTTAAGTGCACACCATTCATTGCACCCGTGCACACACATGTGAACAGATCGTTTTGACAATGGGATATTTTAAAGCTAGTTTGTTTCATAATGTATAGAGATTTTGGAGTCTAATGCCGGCCATACACAATTCAAATTTCAAAAGCATTTTCTTTCGAAAATCGTATTAAAGGATTTTTGTACGAATTTCGCACCATTAGTGGGCTGCAACAACGGCCATATTTCGTGGGGCAATAAAATTTGAGGTATTGGACATGTTGGAAATTTTTTGAAAAACGAACGATTTTCTAATCAATGATGGGAGAATCTTGCGAGAAATGTAATAAGAAAAGAAAATTTACGGAGAGAAAAGAAGATTCCCGGCCAGAAAATTCTTTTCTGTAGCAACATGAGGTGAAATTGAAGGCTTGGTCGGCCAAATTTCGAAAATCAATGGTGGCATCATCGGATCACAAAAAAAAAACGTACTTTCTGATTTTGAAAAGAAAATTAGTTCGAAATTCGACCGTGTATATGGCCTGCTTAAGTGAACAAATGATGTGGATTCCTTTTTTTTGTTGGATGGACAGAAGGTTTTGCTTTTGCCTGCTTGTATTCGGGGAGAAGCCATGACTCGTGTTGCCGGTATTTTTTTTACTGCTTTTTTTTTTTTTTTTTTTTTTTTTTTTTTTTTTTTTTTTTTTTTTTTTGCCGCGCCTTTGTTCAGGTCACCAATGTAAAAAAGCAAAAAAAAAAACCTCCTGTAATCTGAAACTCATGTATTTTTTTTTTTTTTTTGATTCTAAGGCGTTGTGTTTTTTTTTTTTTTTTCTTCAGGTGACAAAACGCTCAGATGTGAACAGTTGCCATGTGAAATGAATGGGGTTTTGCTTGTTGGGCGGTTTTTTTTTTTTTTTTTCATGCTATTTTTTTCGAGCCAAAAACGCTCCGGTGTTAATGCAGCCATAGAGTTATTTGTGAGGTTTTTCTTTTTCTTCCTGTCAGACAGCTGGAAGTGAGAGGAAATCTCTCTAAAGCTTGCCAAAGATGGAGTAATCTTCTTTCTGCAAACACTGGTTGCAGAAAAGAAAATCGCTTGATTCCCCCATCAACACTGGCTCTCTCCCACAAAGCCATTGTGTTCTCCTGGCGGGGATGAACATAGTGATTACTGCTAGCAGCTATGATGGCCGCTAGCAGTAATCACATGTAAAATATGTCAGGCTGGTTAATTGGTCGATTTAACTTGGGTACATTCAGTTGCCCATATATTGGTTAAAATCTTGGACCGGTCCCTGCTGAACCAGCTGAGATTTGAACCTTCTATAGCCTGCTTAAGCCTGCATTCAGACCTGAGCAGAGCATATTTCTGATGAAGTGTTTTTTCAAGGGTGTTTTTACATGTGTATGAAGTTTCAGGAGTTTGTTGGCTGGGCAAGGGGAGAAGTTCTTTAGGTGCTGAAACTTGTATTACTTGTTGACAGGCACTACCTATTTAGTCTATTGCAATGTTTCTTAACTCCAGTCCTCAAGTACCCCTAACAGGTCATGTTTTCAGGCTTTTCATTATTTTGCACAGGTGATTTGATCAGTTTCACGGCCTTAGTAATTACCACAGCGTTTCATCTGAGGGAAAACATTACCTGTTGGGGGTACTTGGTGACTTGAGTTGAGAAACATTGGTCTATGGCACCAGTCCCCAACCTTTTTGGCACCGGGGACCGGCTGTGTGGATGAAAATTGTGCCAAGGACTGGGGGGGCTTCACACTGTGGGGAAACGCTTTTTCGCAGGCAATGGCTGGTGTTAGCACTTCAATCATCGCTGCACCATGCTTGTTATGGTGTCAGGGTGATTGAAGCGCATTATTAAATTGTAGTAACAAAATGAAATAGTTCAACTCACCTTAATGCAGAATCAGTGGGAGCCCTGAGCGTGTCACTTGCAACTGTCGCATGCCACACTGCCTGCCACAAGATGTGGATTGTCACTTGCCACGTTGCTTTTCACCAGATGCAGCATGTCACCTGCCACATTACCTGCCACATTGCTTGTCACTACTGCATTGGTGGCAGCACTGGTCCATTTAGTACAGAGGCAGGCCTGGGATGGGTTCCGAATGAAGGCCAGAGAGCGGTGATGCAGGGCGGCGGTGAGAGATGTTACCTCGCTGCTCCCCGCTGCACCTCGGACATTGAGGCTGACAGAACACCGGCTGGCTGTAAGACCCCTTTCACACTGGAGCGTTTTGCAGGCGCTATAGCGTTAAAAATAGCGCCTGCAAACCGCCCTAAAACAGCTGCTCCATTCACGAGCTGGCAGGACGTCAGAAAAGTCCTGCCAGCAGCTTCTTTGGAGCAGTGAAGGACTCGCCGCTCCTTCCCCGCTGCTCCCCATTGAAATCAATGGGGCAGTGCTGCGATACCGACGGCGTTTTGTGGGCGGATTAAACCCCTTTTCGGCCGCTAGCGGGCGGTTTTAAAACTACGGTAAAGCGGCGCTAAAAATAGCGCCGCTTTACCGCTGACGCCGGTGGTGGCACAGTGTGAAAGGAGTTGCTTTGAGCTTCAAGCAACGCAATACTTTAGATGTGGATGTGCACTATTAAATCTAATGGGAATATTGATGTTGAAGCACTTTTGATAAACTTGTTAATTGCTCAGGTGTGAACTGGACCTATAAGTGCACCTTTGGAACATGTTACATATTCAACCTGGTTTTTTTTTAGGTTGGAACATGTAACATGTTCCCAATGATGCAGCCGCTGCCTGATCCCCGCACTCTCTGACAGTAGTATGGGGAGACGTTCCCCATACTAGCTGTCAGTGTTTAAAATCCAACCAACCCTTGTGGGCTTTGTGTGTGAATGAACTACAAACCCTGACATACTTTGCGGATGTCGGCTTGTAGTTCTGAATGAACTACCACGGCACTGTGGAGTGCCGTGGCAGTTCGTTGGTTATTCCTGTCAGTGTATCTGCCTGTTTGGACGGCACACAGCTACACTGACAGATCTACAGGAGACCTGCTGATCGCTGGTGCAATGCTTCATAGGCTTCAAAAGGGGAAAAAAATAATAAATGCGTTTTTTTTTTTTTTTTTTTAAATGTATTTTTTTTTTAAAGGAAAAAAAAAAAGTGCATTTATCAAGTGAAGTTATCCTTTAGGGAAGGGAAATCCTCTCCTAGACCGTTTTCACCCAAACAACTGTTGTCAATGAGAAGACTTTGTATTTATTGGTGTTCTGGTGAAAGGTAACCTTTTGGATTTGCCTTCACTTTTACCACGAAAAAACAAAGATGGTGAATCTCAGACAAACATAATGGGTTCCAAATCGTTCCCACTCTGTCGAAAAAAGGAAAAATGTTGCTTTAGACACTTTAATTTTTGTGAAGCTGCTAGCGTTCTCCTACTTTACAGTAAACCTGTCCTCTATACACAACAGCATATTTAGGGCCCGTTCACACTAGAATAGAGTGTGTGACGCCCTCGTTCCCGTGCAGCTTCCTGCACCACATTGCAGTCACAGCCCTTGCAACCTACTGCGGAGGTCAGTGCAAACGCAATGAAGCTCACAAATGCAGTGCAGTTTGTACACACCAGTTCGCATTGTACAAAAGTGCAATGAGGTTGCCATGTGTTTCAAAAAGTAGTGCATGCACTACTTTTGGTGCAGTGCGATTTTAGCTCATTGAAATTGCACTGCCTGGGAACCGAACAGTGTTCCTGTGCGATTTCACATGCATTACCTAGTGTGAATAGGTCCCAAAGGAAACTTGTTTTGAAAGTATATGGTGTCATTGTGATCAAATGCCTTCGATACTTTATGAGACATTAACCTGTAATGCATATCGCATCCTGAGTTCTGGCTTCACTCTTTCTGATCTGCATCCTTGATCAAAGTCAGTGACCCCAACTACTTTAGCCAGAGGTGGCCAGGGAACTAGTTTTCACCTTTTTAATGCTAGCATAGATAAACCTCTGTGTGAAATTATGATTGTCTGGGCTGATCTAAATATTCATCACTCCCTGAACAGACCTTTATTCTGTATGCAATAGCTGGCTCCCTGTGCCCTTAGCTGCCAGCCAAAGAATGCACATTACTTTTCAATGTCTCTTTTGACTTTTCCCTAGTGCTCATGGGATCGGTAAATTTGCCATTGCATAGGAAAATTTGTACTTTCCGCTCCTATCGTCTGTATCTTCTCAATTTACAGAGGAGGAGAGTTATAACAAAAGACACCTGCGTGTAAAGGTCCTAACCCAACTGTACCAAGCTGGAAAATGTAGACGTGACGAGACCTTTTATTTACTAACTAAATTTAACTGATTGCTTCAGAGCAGATCAGGTCTCTTTCAGGTATGGCGAAGAATAAACATTAAAAAAATAAACGACAAAATTATTTTTCGAAATAAAACTTTATTGGATAAAACTTGGCCGTGGCCTTTATTGGTTTTACAAACATTTGAATTGTAAGATGCCAACTAATATGATATGCATGTCAACTGTAATGAATCCATAAATCAACCATTTTAACTCGCTTCGCCACTAACAGCCAGTTTACGCCACGTGCAGTCCAGTGCTTTTTTTTTTTTTTTGCATGGATGGTAGGTTCTACGGTTTCAAAATGGCATAGTTCACACCATCGGGGTCAGTTTCAGTGCATTCCAGTCTGAAAAAAAAGTAGAACATGCTGTATTTTTTTTTTTTTCTGCATCAAACTTTACTGGAACATGGTAAAATGAGCCGAAAACACACTGGAACACAAATGTCCTTAATTAAGGTGAAGAAAAAAGAGGGAGAAAATGAAAAAGCACTGGAACGCATCGAAAACGCGCATGCAGGAAAGCATCCGGACTGTGTTTCTATGGTGTGAGCTGGTCCTAAGACTCGAGCTGCTAAATAAATAACTTAAAATTCTTGAACAAAATTGTCCCCTCTTGTATTAAAAACAAAAGGGACCCAACCACATAGGACCGCAGCAAAAAAAATGGGAGGGAGAGCTCCGCTGGTGGATCCTACTTCATAAGACTGACCCCCGACCTGGTGAACTGATCCTTTTTTAGAGGGACCCCTCTAGTTCTAGAAAATTCCTGGGTGTCACGTCTCCTAAATTACCCTATCCTGAAGGACCCCCCTTTAGGTTCCAGTTAACTCCAGGTCATATGACCTGGATTGACCTATCACGGACCTCCCGCTTCTTTCAGTGCAGTGGGGGGCCATGAAACAGGAGCTGCCACGATCCCATGAGGAAAAGTGGGCCTTAAAACAGGCTTTCCCTCCTTTATTCCTCTCATTTTTCATTTGATTGTTGGTATGTTGCTTCTAGATTGCATTCAGTTCAGAATTGGACCATGATCGAAGGCATGAATCGAAGCTATCAAAAAATGGGAAAAAGTTGCAATCGCCACACAAGCCTTCCTCGTGAATGACCTCTTGTGCTAATCACACCCTCTGTCAAGCCTTGCCTCTTCTGTGACTCTGAAAGCTGTACTAATCACTGTTCACACTGTTCTTTTGTTTTAATTACTTTTTCCTCACTGTACATTAAAAAAAAAGTGATCCCCCTGCTGATTTTGTATGTTTGCCCACTAACAAAGAAATGATCAGTCTATAATTTTAATAGTAGGTTTTTTTTTTTTTTTTTTAATAGTGAGAGACGGAATAACAACAAAAAAATCCAGAAAGACGCATTTCCAAAAAGTTATAAATTGATTTGCATTTTAATGAGTGAAATACATATTTGACCCCTTTACAAAACATGATTTAGTACTTGGTGGCAAAACCAGGTTTGTGCACATCTCAGGAGGGATTTTGTCCCACTCCTCTTTGCTTATCCTCTCCAAGTTAAGATTTCTAGGCTGACGTTTGGTAACTCGAACCTTCAGCTCCCTCCACATATTTTCTATGGGATTAAGGTTTGGAGACTGGTTAGGCCACTCCAGAACTTTAATGTGCTTCTTGAGCCACTTCTTTGTTGCCTTGGCCGTGTGTTTTGGGTCATTGTGATGCTGGAATACCCATCCATGACCAATTTTCAATGCCCTGGCTGAGGGAAGGAGGTTCTCCCCCAAGATTTGATGGTACATGGGCCCATTCCATCGTCCCTTTTGATACAGTGAAGTTCTCCTGTCCCCTTAGCAGAAAAACACCCCCAAGGCATAATGTTTACACCTCCATGTTTGATGGTGGGGAATGGTACTCCTTGGGGTCATAGGCAGCATTCCTCCTCCTCTTCTTCCTCTTCCTCTTCTTCCTCCTCCTGATTTTGGTCTCATCTTGCCACAACACTTTCACCCAGTTCTCCTCTGAATCTTTCAGATGGTCATTAGCAAACTTCACATGGGCCTGTGCGTATGCTTTCTTGAGCAGGGGGACCTTGCGGGTGCTGCAGGATTTCAGTCCTTCATGGCGTAGTGTGTTGTTTTTCTTGGTGAATATGGTCCCAGCTGCCTCGATCATTGACAAGATTCTCTTTTGTGTAGTTCTGGGCTGATTCCTCACCATTCTCATGATCATTGAAACTCCTCGAGGTGGGATCCTGCTTGGGGCCCAGGACCGAGGGAGATTAACAGTTATTTTGTGTTTCTTCCATTTGTGAATAATCGCACCGACTGTTGTCACCCTCCCACCAAGCTGCTTGGCAATGGTCTTGTAGCCCATTCCAGCTTTGTGTAGGTCTACAATCTTGTCCCTGACCTCCTTGGGCAACTCTTTGGTCTTGGCCATGGTGGAGCGATTGGAATCTGATTGCTTCTGTGGGCAGGTGTCTTTTTATAAAGGTAACAAGCTGAGATTAGGAGCACTCCCTTTTAAGAGAGTGCTCCTAATCTCAGCTTATTACCTATAGAGAAAACACCTGGAAGCCAAAAATCTTGCTGATTTGATGGGGGATTAAATACTTATCTCATTAAAATGCAAATCAATACATTTTTTTTTTAAATGCATTTTTCTGGATATTTTTGTCTGATATTCTGTCTCACTGTTAAAATAAACCTACTATTAAAATTGATCATTTCTTTGTCAGTGGGCAAACGTACAAAACCAGCAGGGGATCAAATACTTTATTTCCTCACTTTGTATACCATAGGCCTCGTTCTCACGAGGCAGATCCGCTCAGCGGAGCCCGCCAGCTCAGCAGGAGATCTCTCCGTTGATCTCCGCTGAGCCGGCGGATGACAGGTCCGTCTCTGCTCACTGAGTGGGGAGAGGCCTGTCAGAGCATCGCTGATCCCCATGGAGGGATCGGATGAAAACGGACAGCATGTCAGTTTAAATCAGATCTCCTCCGCTCCACCACAACGGAATGCGAACCTATCGTCATACGTCTGATTTTTCGAATCAGATGTCAGTGGACATGGTCACCGCTGACATCCGTCGCTCCGTAGACCTGCATGGAGCGTCCGTTCAGGTCCGCCTAAAAAACTGACAGGCACACCTGAACGGTCCGTCCGTGTGAAAGGGGCCTTACTGTTTTGTGGCATATATTAAAGAGTGGAATTCAATAAAGCAATTTACACCACTTTCTGGTGGTATGGAAAGTTCTGAGCCAGATTCAGAAAAGCCCCACCGCCAGTTTTGGTAGCTTTAGCAAAATGTGACAGATTCAGGTAGTTCTTAATCTCACCACTTTCATAAAGTAGTACTGTGGCTGCATCTAATTCAAGAAGAATTACCCCTGGTTCATAGATAATGAAACTGGAGGCAATTAAGACTAAGCTGGTATAGAAAGATAAACAGAGTACCTGTCTCTGTACCCTGTGTGTAGCAGGGTGTCATGTTTGCTGCTGTTCCCCTCCTAGACCTATCGGTGGTTGTCAGATGTTGTCAGGATGCTGTCACCTTTTACAGCTGGCCGGCTCCTAGCAGCGAGTGACCTAGTCTGATAGGGAAGCTAAGGGACTAGTTCCCCATCAAGTCCTCTCTCTCCAAGCTACCGTATGATTTCACCCAGTGCCTCATCAATCACAAGGAGAGAGCAGACTTAATAGGAAAGCTAATAGACCAGTTCCCCATCAAGTTTGCAGACTGATGGGGTTTCAGACACTAGCCCTCGTACGTTCGGTCTGCTCCCCTTGTGATTGGCAGGGGGCAGATTCCATAGCCAATAGCAAGCTATGTATTGGCTATGGACCCGCCTACTGTCAATCACAAGGTGAGCAGACCTTATGGGAGAACTAGTGTCTATAAACCCCCCGTCAGGCTCTACCCACCCAGCATCAAAATTAATTTGGCCGCTGCAATGTCTGTGTAACAGCTGCAGGGTCGGGAGGGCGCTCTTCTGATTTGAGGGCAGAGCGTCCATGTGGACATTCCAACCCCAGTGTGCCTCCCCTGGACAAATGTCAGTGCTTGTCCCTATTTCATGTACCTGTCTCCAAACAGTGTGGAGGTTCAACAGAATTCTAAAGAGTGTCATGGATATGCTTTAGGATTTCCCCAGGGAAATGTTTACTTGGTGTAGCTCAATTCCTTTTCATACAGGTTTTAGAGAAAATATCTGCCAGTTTGATTTAAGCATCAATCGCTCATTAGATTTACCTATGTAGCAGAGAACATTGATTTTGTAGGATGTGTAAGGGAAAAAAATAATATATTAATATGAACTTGCAGAACATAAAGTTGTGGGAGAATTTTCTTATGGGTCGCATTTATTAGAATCCGCTTTTTGATGCGTGAAGACTTAATCTAGTATTTAGCAGAAATGAATGCCTAAGGATATTATTTTCCACATCCTCTCACATTCTCCTATCCCATTCTGATAATGTCTCTTTTGAAAACGACTCCACATCAAAGGAAGAGCTTCCTCCAAGTTCATTTACATGCAGGTATCTTCCTGAGTAACACATCCCCCAGACAGGGAATGCTTTGTAAATACTTCAAAATGACTTAAAAGGGAGTGAGGTAAAGAGGCGGTTAATTCTAACTCCAAACAGTCCATGCACACAGAATTATAAATGTAGCCATTATCTCCATTTTAAAGTGTAAATGTTCCTGATGGTAGATTTTCAAGTCCATTTTCGTAAGAGAATATAATGATCAGTCCCTCACATCAGTACATTTTTATTTTTTTATTTTTTTTTTTTCTTCTTCTTTTCTTCTTCTTGTCGCAGAAAATTATCCTCTTTAAATTTTGGACACAATCGTGACTCGTGTAATGGGGTTTTTATTGATTTTTTTTTTTTTTAATTTATTTTTTTTAGTGTATACATTTAAAAAAAAAAAAAAAAAAAAAATTCCTCCTTTTTTGTATGTGGCGTTTGGGCTCTAAAGGCTTGTATAGTTCCTACTCTTCCACCTGGACTGGTGAAGGCTGGCTTTGGCTTCTAGATATTGAAATTCTTTTGCCCAAAGGCCTCATTCATATGGCAGCAGAGGTCCGTACATTGTACAAAGGAGTGTGATCTTTGAGCCTGGGAGCTGCAGGCAGTATACTGGACAAATCAACAGGCTGACGGGCGCCACTGCGGCTGTACACACCACCGAAAATTTAGGCCTCATGCACACTGGACATTTTTACAGCTGCTGTTTTTGGCTTCAAGCTTTTTTTCTGCAGCCTGTAAACTCCCCAGCATGTTATCCTATGTGTCCATGCACACTTCAGTTATCACCATTTTTTTGGCAGTGGCCTTTTCTGGCTGGGAAAAAAACCCCTAAACTAGTGGGGTTTGAGAGGAGTTTTTCAGCTGTAAAAACGCTTTAACGCTATTAAAAGCTTAACTCTGAAAAACACAGCTATTCTGCGTTTTTATCAGTGTTTTTGAGCCATAAGCTGTCGTTTTTGCTTAAACGCTACTGCAAAAATGCTGCAAAACTCATGGGATTACATGCAGTCCACACCCCCAAAAAGTTTTATATGGAATTATTAAATATTCCCTAAAATACAGCCTCCCTGTACTGCACTCCCCGCACTGAACAACTTATTGGCATAAGTAATGGCCACGGCACTTTATTGGTTTGCAATAAATCATAAATATTTCAAAAAAATTTTATTCAACCATAAAATATTCAAGTACATTTTTTAATTAAATTTATAAGCTCAGTTATTAGTACTCGAGCCATATTAATTAAAATAACATTAAATGTCCCCCCTTGAAATCCAGGGTGACCATACCACAAGTGCCAGCGGGAAGGGAGGGTTAGCTCTTTTGCCAAGGCTTGACCAACTGAGAAAATTCCTGTCAAACAAACGTATTTATAGGGGTCCTAAGATTTCTAGAAGCTTCCATGGCTTTTAATTGGTTAAAAAAATTCTCCTCATAACTTTTAAAGTGACAGTAACCTAAATACCTATACTATATTACCTCACAAATATTTATGAAATTTGAGCGGGAAGGAGGCGGGGTTGCAGCAAGCCCATGAAGGTGGGCCCAAATAGCTGTTCCCTCCTTTTACATTCTACAGCAAACGCTACTGGCTTTTTTTTATTCATTTTTTTTATTTTTATTTTTTTTTATAACGTCCAGTGTGCATGAGATCTTACATGCCATGGAGGATGGAAGCGGCTTTTGTTTACCTGGTGGTGTGTGTGTTTTTTGTTTTTTTCTGTTATTCCTCTGCAGAGTGCACTTTTGGTGGAGGTTTTCTTGATCTTCAAACAACTGAGGATCAAAGGAGAGGGAGGGGCCTTTTAAATTGTGTTTCCTGTAGAGGGCGGAGCCAATCATCTTTAGTAGCTGTCCTGGAAGATTCTTGGAAATATTGTTACTGGTAAGTGTAACGGAGGCTTTTTGTTTAATGTGAAAGATGATGCTACGCCGCGAGAATCGTGATCTTTATTCTAAGCAAAAAAAAATTGTGAGTCTCACTTTAGCCAGAATCGTGCAACTACTAGTCACATGAGGCAACTAGACATTGCCGACAGTGGCTGGGATTGTAGGGCTTAAAGCGGAGTTCCACCCAAAAATGGAACTTCTGCTTTGAAGGAAGGTGACCCCCTGACATGCTACATTTGGGATGTCTTTTTTTTTTTTTTTTTTTTTGGGGTGGAGCAGAAACCCTCTTTTTAGCTCCCACTTCCTCTCGGGGGAAAATGGCGCCGGAAGGAAGTTCACCCCACCCTCTTGGCAATCATCTGGGACACGTCGCAGGTCCCAGATGATTGCCCGGCCAGTCGCAGCGCGTGACCGGCTGTGAAGCCACAGCCGGGCGCCCACAGTGACAATGCCCCAGAGAGGAGAGGGGGGATGAGCGGGGCTTGGTTCCCCGCCACGCTGGACCCTGGCACCGGTGAGTGTCCTCCCTTTTTTTTTTTTTTTTTTTTTTTTTTATCAAGTCAGCAGCTGCAGTATTTGTAGCTCCTGATTTTAAATTTTTTTTTTTCGGCGGAACTCCACTTTTAAGTGTTCTTCTTTACTCTTCTGTTTTTGCTTTGAAGTGTATTTACATTCCCAATCAATTTAAGTAGGTGTTAATGGGTGGGACAGACCAGGGTTCTTTTGCTCTATCAGTTCAGTTATACTGTCTTAATCGGCTGTCCAGATCTGGAATCTGAACAGCCAGGATCCAACCACTGCAGCATACAGTGGCAGTTATGTCGCCGCTCGTATCTCAAAACTACAGAAGGGCAGTTACAGGATTGGTAGCCAATGGAAGCGGAAGTAACATAGTAGCCACCTGTTTTATGAACTGGAAATCAGGGAGAATGCACCTTGCAAAGCATCAGAGCAGAGCTCAGACTGTGAGAAGCAGCACAAGTCCTGGCTATGCTCCTTATTCCCCCCCCCCCCCCCCCTTTTTTTTTTTTTGATAGAGAGGGTAAAACGGAAAGGTGGCAGTATCTCTCTATTTGAGAAGTGATCTCAAAGCGGGTGTGAAAGAGGAACTTGTTGATGGGGCGTGTGATGATGCTGAAGCATTACGTGTGGAAGTGCATTAGTGTGTGTGTGTGTGTGTGTGTGTGTTACAAAGTTAATAATTGGCGTTTGCTACAGGCCACCCAGTGTTACTGAGGAGGCAAAGACTCTGCTGCTTGCTCAAAAGGGCTGGGACAATGGTAATGGAGGATTTTAGCTACCCTGAAATTAACTGGAGTAATGGCACTGCTGGAACAGTAAAAGATCAGAAATGTATTAACTTATTGCAAGACAATTATATGTTAACGTTTATAGAGGCCCCAACTAGAAATGATGCTCTGCCCCAATAAGCTCAAACATAATGGAGCTTATTACTAATGTTCATATAAATAAACATCTGGGTAGGAGTGACCATTAGCCTCGATTCACACAGGGGCAACACGACTTCAGCGCAGACTTTGGAAGGCGACTTCAACGCAACTTCAGCGCGACTTTAAACAACTTACAACACGATTTCAAGTCGCCTCCAGGAGAGGCGACTTTGGCTGTGGCCAATCGCAGAATAATCTGCTCTCTGGGAGGGAGGGGTTTGCCTGGGTAAACTAATTTTCTTTTCCTGTAAAGTCGCTTCAATATAGATGGAGATCCGACTTGGAGGCGACTTCCATTAAATTCTATGGGTAGAAGTCGGATTGAAGTAGTACAGGAACCTTTTTTGAAGTCGGAGCGACTTCAGTAGTGTGCATTAAGACTCTTATATTGACTATAATGCATTTCCCAAAGTCAAGCGACTTGAGGGCTGACAAGTCGGATCCCAAGTCGTTGTAGTGTGAACCGACCCTTAGGTCGGTTCACCCTTAGGGTTGTCCCGATACCATTTCTTTTAAGACCGAGTACAAGTAACAATACTTTTTTTTTTTTTTTTTTTTTTGCTTGTCGTCATGTGGCGGTTTTCAAAGCATAATACAGATTAGGTGGCACTGTCATGTCGACGTCACCTGTTGGACATCCTGACGCCCATCCTAGCACACCTTGCACTGGCCACATAAAAGCAGCAGGGGCCATCTTGTTACACCCAGCTCACACTATATGGGCTGGGTGTAACCAGATGTCCACTGCTGGCTTACTGCGGCTGAGTGCAGGGATGTACCAAGATGGACGTTGGGATGTCCAACCGCTGACATTGACACGGAGCACCACTTCCGTTGTTTCGCCCGCTGACTTCCGATTGCTACAAATACTGCAGCTGCTGACTTTTAATAGTCGGACACTTCACTGTCCCAGGGTCCAGTGATGCAGGCGAACGAAGTCCCGCTAGTCTCCCCCTCTCTGTGGCGCCGGCATTGTCACTGTGGGCGCCCGGGCACATACTGCGCATGTGTGAGCCGCGCGGCTTTCTGTGACTGGCCGGGCAATCATCTGGGACCTGTGGCGTGTCCCAGATGATTGCTGAAGGGGAGGAGGTGATCTTCCTACCGGCGCCGCGGTGCCCTGGGAGGAAGTGGGAGCTGGAACCCTCTAAAAAAGAGGGTTTCCACTGCCCGCCCGCCCCAATAAAATGACATGCCACATGTGGTATGTCAGGGGCTCACCTTCCCTTAAAGCAGAAGTTAAATTTTAGGGTGGAACTCGGCTTTAATTTTAGAGAGCAAATTTTTCAAGGGTGACGGCTGCTTTCCAAGATTGACTGGGAGGGAAGGTTATGGGGTTGGGAAAAGAAAACTATTTATACTCGCCTAGGTAGATGCAGCTTTGATCCATAGATCGTTCAATTCTCCCCTCTGCTGTGAGCAGAGAAGGGTGACTGTTAGTCACCAGCTCTCCACTCTACTCCTCCAGCGCCCACTGGAGCGCTGGGCTGGGGAGAGGGCAGGAGCGTCGGGCTCCCAGTGGTTCGCTAAGAGGCTGAGTCAGCTGCCGGTCCAGGCATCTGGGTGGATCCCGACTAAAGTCGGGATTGATCCAGTGCCTGAACCAGAGTGATATCAGGGCTGGGCTCAGCCCTCCCTTCTCAGTGCTCAGGTTGCTTAGCTGTCCTTTTTTTGCCAGCATTCATTCTTCCATAGTGGCTCACCTGGTAATCGTTTCCTGCTAGTCAGCCAGCCCCTTCTGGCCATTTAAACTGCCTGATTCATTCTTTCCATGCCTTGGTCAAACATATCTGGAGACTCTCTGCTGTATTTCTATTGAAGACTTGCCTGGCTGACGTCCCTTCTGGTAAATGATTCTGTCTGCTGCCTCCCACTATGCTGATCTCTGGCTTCCTGATTTACTGGCTTGTTCTGACTACCTTTTGGCTACCGTACCCTAGCTATGTTTTGACTACATTTACTGATTTGTACCATTATATTAAAAGATGTGATTTTTACTGCATTTTCTGTACCAGTCTGATTCATGGTTCCTGACAGTAGGCAAAGACCATGAATTCAGATGATGCAGGCAATCCACTTAGTGGTAATATTTTTTCCAGATGAATGAGCAGGATCACCGCATGGATCAGTTTTCTATAGCGTTAGACCCTTCTGGTTCGCACTGCTCACCTGGATCCTTCCACTGTGGCTGTTCTGGTACAACCTGTGTTGCAGGCTGTCCCTGTTGCTGCTCCAGTCTCTATGCAGGCACCTGCCTCGAATATTATCTCTGTAAGAGTTATGTTTGGTTCCGCTCTGCTTCCCCAGCGATTTGGGGGCAATCCAGTTCAACGCAGAGGGTTTCTCAACCAGAGTGGACTATACTTTGAGATGCTGCTCCAGGTGTTTCTCGCGGACGGAAGCAAAGTAGGCTTCATTATTTCTTTGCTTTCTGATTTGGCTTTGCCTTGGCCTGAGCAAAGCCTCAATGGGAGATGCAAAGACCCATTGTCCTGAGTTTGTGGCTTTCTTTAAAAGGGTATTTTATGTTTCTGCACGCTCCACTTATGCTGCCAAGAACTACATGTCCATCAGAGTATGAGAACTGTTGCCGATTACACCAATGAATTACGTACTCTGGCAGCAGAGGTTGCTTGGAACAATGAGGTGCTCCTGGCTGCTTTTTCTCATGGTCTCTCAGATAACCTCAAAGATGAGATGATAGCCCAAAACCTACCTACAGATCTGGAGAAGTTGATCACGTTTGCCATTCTCCTTGACTCCAGACTCGGAGACCTTCCTTTTAACCCTTTCATGCCTAAGCCTATTTCTGACATTTGTTGCTTATAAGTAAAAATCTGTATTTTTTGCTAGAAAATTACTTAGAACCCCTAAATATATAAAAAAAAATTTTTTCGCAGATCATAAAGTTAACCTAATTTTTTTTTTTTTGTGTAATGTGAAAGATGTTACGCCGAGTAAATGTATACCTAACATGTCATGCTTTGAAATTGCGCACACTCGTTTTATGGCGACAAACTACGGTACCTAAAAAAACAAATTTAATGGTTACCAGGTCTTTTGCTAGAATGATTGCTCTCTCTGATCGATCGCGGCGATACCTCGCATGTGTTATTTGAACACAGTTTACATTTACGGATGCGTTTTTTTTCTTTGCTGCAGGGGGATGGGGGCGCTTTAAAAAAAAAAAAATTCTGATCACTTTTATTATAAACATCCCTTGTGACAGTAAAAGTATTCAGATCACCAAAATCTGCAATTGTGAGTACTGAAATTTTTTTTAAAATTGGCGCCATTGGCAGCCGAGGTAAACAGAAAGTGGCGCTGCTACAGGGATTTTATATCGGAGAATCCGGCTTTGTTCGGGTCTCGGCCTAGGCGGTGGACACATCGGCTGGTGGCTCAGGTCTCCCGGTGGGACGGGAGGCCCGGGAAGAGAGGGGGGGAGGGATGGGGAATGTCCCCTCCCGCTCCTTTTTTAATATAACAGCCGAGCGGTTGTTAAAACTAAAAAGCCAAGCGCTGGCACTAAAAAAAAAAAAAAAAACTACCGGGGTAATGCCTGCTGCTGCAGGCATCACCCTGGTTTAACACCTTCAAGCCATGAACGCAAATTTGCATACTGTCGGCACAAAGGGGTTAAGGAGCGCTTGCGGAAGCCTCCTGTACGTTTTGGTCCCCGAGCTTTGCAGTCCCACCCTTGCCTCCTGGTACTGAATCCACCAGTGAAGTAGAACCCATGTAGTTGGACTTCACACGTCTCTCTGCAGAGGAGAGGGCCTTTAGGAGGAGGGAGAGATTGTGGCCAGGCAGGTCACATTTTTTAAGTCTGGTCTTAACCGTCCGGGTAACGCTTGCACCTGAGGTCCTGTTTAGGACAGACCTTAGGTGACATTGTTACGTCCCCAGTTATCCTGAATGATAAGCTTCTAGTTCCGATTACCCATTCTTGGTCTGAGTCGTCCATTGATACGCGGGCTCTAATCGACTGGGGCTGCAGGCATGTTCATAGATGGTGCCTTTGTGTCTAAGCATTCGATTCCGCTACAGGTTCGTGCCACTCCACTTGCCATTGTGGCTATTGATGGGAGACCTCTACAGCCTACCCATGTGACTCATGAGACTGCTCCGTTGACCATGAAATTGGATTATCTCATTGTGAAGAGCCCCTATGGCCATGGTCATTTCCTCACCTTCATTACCCGGTGGTTACTGGTTATACTGGGTTACAGAGGC
Organism: Lithobates septentrionalis; assembly: GCA_037952835.1. Classification (NCBI taxonomy): domain Eukaryota; kingdom Metazoa; phylum Chordata; class Amphibia; order Anura; family Ranidae; genus Lithobates; species Lithobates septentrionalis. The sequence continues at coordinate 2,435,134 of JBBDGP010002050.1, forward strand.
ACAACACCTCTTTTGATGGCTTTGTGCTGAGGTTCTTTCCTGGTCGCCACAATGCACTAAAACGTGTTTTTCAGAAAGTGGCTAAGGTCTTGTGCCCCTCTTCACTCTCCTCTTTGCCAGAGTAGTACCGTAAATTTAGTGATGTCTTTGACAAAGGTCAAGCCGGTAGTTTGCCTCCACACCTGTTGTATGGTTGCGCAATTGACCTTCAACCTGGTGCCATGCCCCCTCGTGGCCAGGTTTACCTCTTGTCTGTCTCGGAGCATAAAGCTATGGAGGACTATGTGTTGCCGAAGCACTTTCTTTAGGGTTCATCCACAAACCCTCATCTCCTGCTGGTGCTGGTGCTGGCTGCTTCTTTTGTGAAAGAGTGGTGAACTGATACATTGTATTGATTTTTATAGGGGTCTCAACCGCATCACGATTATTTGACCGCCTCAGGGGAGCAACGGTTTTCACAAAGCTCGATCTGAGAAGGGACATGCAATATTGTGAAGATCAAGGAGGGCGACGAATGGAAAACTACTTTTAATACCAGGACAGGACGTTACGAAAACCTCGTAATGCTGCTTGGTCTTTGCAACGCTCCTGCTGTTTTTCAGGAATTCATCAACGATGTCCTCCGAGGTATGTTGCAGCAATATGTGGTGGTCTATCTCGACGATATTCTTATATATTCTAAATCCCTTGAGAGCCACCACACAGATGTCTACCGTGTGCTACAGAGGCTGAGAGATAATGACCTGTATTTATAAGTTGGAAAAGTGCGAGTTCCATCGTGAACCTGTTACATTTCTGGGTTATGTAATTTCCACTGCCGTTTTTTTTCAAATGGACCCAGACAAACCATCTGCAGTTCTACAGTAGCCTCGACCCGTAGGTGTACGTCTGCTACAACGAATTCTTGGTTTGGCTAGCAGAAATTAATTTGTAACTTCTCTTCTCTGGTCAAACCCCTGGCTGATATGACCAGAAAGATCGGTAACCCACAGAATTGGTCTCTGGATTCCATTAAAGCCTTTTAGTCTCTCAAAGCTGCCTTTGTTTTAGCTCCTGTGCTGGCACATCCTGATCCTATATTCTTGAAGTTGATGCATCTAAGACTGGAGTAGGCACCCTTCTGTCTCAACATCCTACTTCCTGAGAGCACTATACTTCCTTGTGGCTACTTTTCGAAGAAATTGTCTCCTGCAGAATGCAATTACAAGATTGGGGACAGAGAATTGTTAGCTATCATTTTGGCTCTTAAAGGGGTTGTAAAGGTTTGCGTTTTTTCACCTTAATGCACCCGATGCATTAAGGTAAAAAAATCTGACAATACCGCCCCCCCCGTTTTACTTACCTGAGCCACTAAAGCTGCTACGCTTGCTCCCGATGTCCTCTTCGCCACTCAGCCTGGCCGTTGATTGGCTAGAGTGGATGGATTCTAGCTCCCGGCTGTATCACGGGAGTGCGCCCGCAAGAACTAAACACCATGCGAGAGATCCGCAACAAGGTGGTTGGTTCTTGCGCGGAGGAGCTGAGACAGCCGCCGAGGGACCCCAGAAGACCAGGTTCAGGGCCACTCTGCAAAACAAGCTGCACAGTGGAGGTAAGTATAATATGTTTGTTATTTTAAAAAAATAAATTAAAAAAATCCTTTACAACCCCTTTAAAGAATGGAGGCATCTTCTCGAAAGTACCACTTTGCCGGTCCTCATTTTGACTGACCATAAGAATCTCAGATTCTTGTCAGGCTAAATGCTTATAGTGCCTAGAAAAAGTATTTGTACCCCTTGAAATTTTCCACATTTTCCACATTTTGTCATGTTACAACCAAAAATGTAAATGTATTTTATTTGGATTTTATGTGATGTACTAACACAAAGTGGCACATCATTGTAAAGTGGAAGGAAAATTTATTAAATGGTTTTCAAATTTTTTTACAAATATGTGAAAAGTGTGGCGTGCATTTGTATTCAGCCCCCCCTGTCAATACTTTGTAGAACCACCTTTTGCTGCAATTACAGCTCCAAGTCTTTTGGGTATGTCTCTACCAGCTTTGCACATTTAGAGAGGTGACCTTTTTACCCAATCTTATTTGCAAAATAGCTCAAGCTCTGTCAGATTGGATGGAGAGCATCTGTGAACAGCAATTTGTAAGTCTTTCCACAGATTCTCAATTGGATTTAGGTCTGGACTTTAAATGGGCCATTCTAACACATGAATATATTTTGATCTAAAACGTTCCATTGTAGCTCTGACTGTATGTTTAGGGTCGTTGTCCTGCTGGAAGGTGAACCTCCGCTCCAGTCTCAAGTCTTTTGTAGACTCTAATGGGTTTTCTTATAAGATTGCCCTGCATTTGGCTCCATCCATCTTCCCATCAACTCTGACCAGCTTCCCTGTCCCTGCTGAAAAAAAGCATTCCCACAACACTATGCTGCCACCACCATATTTCACGGTGCGGATGGTGTTTTCAGGGTGATGTACAGTTTGTTTTCCGCCACACAGCATTTTCCTTTTAGGCCAAAAAGTTACATTTTGGTCTCATCTGACCAGAGCACCTTCTTTCACATGTTTACTGTGTCCCCCACATGGCTTCTTGCAAACTGCAAATGGGACTAATTATTGCTTTCTTTCAACAATGGCTTTCTTCTTGCCCCTCTTCCATAAATGCCAGATTTGTGGAGTGCACGACTAATAGTTGTCAATAGTTGGACAGATTCTCCCACCTGAGCTGTGGATCTCTGAAGCTCCTCCAGAGTTACCACGGGCCTCTTGGCTGCTTCTCAGATTAATGCTATCCTTGCCTGGTCTGTTAGTTTAGGTAGATGGCCATGTCTTGGTATGTTTGCAGTTGTGCCATACTCTTTATTTTCAGATGATGGATTGAACAGTGCTCCATGAAATGTTCAAATCTTGGGATATTTTTTATAACCTAACCCTACTTTAAACTTCACAACTTTATCCCTGACCTGTCTGATGTGTTCCTGCCTTCATGATGCTGTTTGTTTGCTAAGGTTCTCTAAGGAACCTCTGAGGGCTTCACAGAACAGCTGTATTTATGCTGAGATTATATTACACACAGATGGACTCTATTTACTAATTAGGTGACTTCTGAAGGCCATTGGTTCCACTAGATTTTAGTTGGGGGTATCAGAGTAAAGGGGGCTGTATACAAATGCAACACTTTTCAGTTATTTATTTGTAAAAAAAAAAAATTTGAAAACCATTTATCATTTTCCTTCCACTTCACAATTATGTGCCACTTTGTGTTGGTCTGTCACATAAAATACCAATAAAATGCTTTTAAGTTTTTGATTGTAACGTGACAAAATATGGAAAATTTTAAGGGGTGTGAATACTTTTTCAAGGCACCGTATCTCCCAGAAGGGCAAGATAGGATCTTTTTCTGTTGAGCTTCAATTATGTAGTCTCATTCTTACCCGGTACTAAGAATGTAAGGGCTGACACATTGTTGCAACAGTTTTTTCCTCCGCTTCCAAGATGAAGTTGGTTCCTGCTCCTGTGATACCTCCTGATTGTATTCTGGCCACTGTTCGTATTAGTTTCGCGTCACCCTTGGGTGACAATTCTTGCCGCTCAGATCCAGTCTCCTCCTGAGAAACCTTGTGATCACTGCTTTGTCCTTGAGAATCACTGCTTTTCTCCAGACTTGCCATTCTTCCAAGACAGCTGGCCACCCAGCGAAGAATCCACTCATTTGGGCTATTTTGCAACAATTCTGGTAGCCTAGTTTCTGCGCTGATGTAGCTGCATGTTGCGTGTGTGCTCAGCATAAGACACCACGACACCTTACAGTGGGCCTCCTACAACCTACACCCAATGGAGAAAGGCCTTGGACCCACATGTCTATGGATTTTATTGTGGAGTTACCCAACTCAATAGGGCAAGACCGTTTTTTCTTTTGGTGGTTGACCGCTTCTTGAAAATGCCATTGTAATCCACTGGAGAAGTTGCCTCCATCTAAAGAACTGGCATCCAGTTGTCCTGGACAGGGGTAGCCAGTTTATCTCCAGTTTTTGGTGAGCCTTTTGTGCACAGGAATTCAGCTTTCCTTCTCTTCCTATCACCTGCAGTCCAATGGAGCCGCAGAACACCCTGCAATGGGCGTCACCTGGCGGCGCGGGCACCGATACTGCGCATGCACAATTATCGGCGCCTTATCGGATTTTTTTTTTTTTTTTTTTCAGCAATACGCTGAAAACCTCAATTTCGGCTGATATGTTTCGGCCGCCGAAATTTCAGTGCATCCCTAGTTAGCCTGGTCACGTCTGACAAGTTCTCAGTCGACTGAGATAAAAGCAGCTTGAATTTTGTTTTGGGGAGGATGCTATAAATTAGCACACAGCTGAACTATTCAACGAACAGCTCTGAAAGTCTGCCTAATGAGGAGGGGGGGGTGTGTGTGTGTGTGTGCGCCTTTCCTCCAATCAGATGTCTTGGCTGTATGCCCAGGCTTCACTGCAGTGCTGAACAGGAAATGAAAATCTAACACTATCTGAACTTTCTAAGGCCCCTTTCACACTGGGATCTGAAAGTTGCATGATTTTTACCGCGTTTTGAAGCAATACAGGGTCTACTTTGAAGTCGCACAGATACGAATGCTACTCATTGGAAATCATGGGGTACGACTTGTCATGTGACGTTGCAGTGCAAGTCACACAAGTGTGAAAGGGCCTAAAGAATAAATAAAGCTCAAGACAGCAGATATACTGTAAAACTTAAGTAGGGAGATTTGTTTCATGCCTGTGTATCATCTGAAGCTGTTCACTTCACTGGGTATATATGAGGGTTTACATCCACTTTAACCACTTGCATACTGGGCACTTAAACCCCCTTCCTACCAAAACCAGTTTTCAGCTTACAGCACTCTTACACTTTGAATGATAGTTGCGCGGTCATGCAACACTGTACCCAAATGAAATGTTTATTTTTTTTCCCACTCAAATAGAGCTTTTTTTAGTGGTATTTAATCACCACTAGGTTTTGTATTTTTTACTAAAAAAATGAACAGCCTGAAAATTTTGAAAAAAATAAGTTTTTGTTAATAAATGTTGAAAAGGGGTAATGTTTCTCCTTCATTTATGTGGCACTGATGGGTGGGTGTCACTGGTGGGCACAGATGAGGCAGCCACGGCTCTGTGTGAGGGACTGATGTCCCTCTGACAGAAGCCGGTGATCGGCTTCCCCCCCTCCCCCCTCACGCTGACAGCGTGAGGGGGGAGGGGGGGAATGATTACTGATCTTTTGTCTGTTCTTTTGTTTGCATCACATGATTATCTTTCTTTGGCTGACAGCTGATCTCGTGGTAAGGGGCCGGGATCGGCTCCTTACTCCGATCAGCCGAGTCTCTCAGTGGAGGGAAAGAGAACTAGTGTGTTTTGAGAGGAGTGTTTTCAACTGTAATAACGCTCTAACTCTTAAACATAAAAAAAAAAAAGCAGCTGAAAAACGTGGCTATTCTGTGTTTATAAGGCTTAAAGCGGATGTAAACCCGAAATAAATATATATATATATATATATATATATATATATATATATATATATATATATATATATATATATATATAGATATAGATATAGATATAGATATAGATATAGATATAGATATAGATATAGATATAGATATTATTTTTTTTTTTTTTTTTTTTTTTTGATGTCATAATGTAGTATATAAGATTTCCTATTATTTGAGCCCAGTCTTGCCACACAGTTAATCCATCTCTGAGTAACCCTTTTTTATTGTTCAGTGAGAAATCTTGACAAACAGAGAAGAACTTTGTCAAATCCTCCCCCTTGCTGTGAGTGACAGGTGATTTACATATCTCGTGCACTAGCCTAAGACATGCATTATTTTTTTAATTCCCACCTCTACTCCTTTCTTCAGCAGCTCTGCAAGGATTGGCTATTCCACACCTCAGCATGATTTGGCATGCTGAAGTCATGTGGTTACTTTCCTGTCTTTTCACTGGATGTTAGAGATCATAGCAGAAGTTCAGTGTAAGAAATACACAGGAGAAAATGCATATTGACAAGGGGAGTGTAGAGGTGGGCGGGGAGTCTACTGACATCACGACTCCACCCACCGAGCTCCAGACAACAGACCCACCCACAGAATATGCAGTTTTTCAGGTATCATAACAGACAGAGGGGAGACATTTGACAGGTAAAGATACATGCAGGAGGCATCTACATCCTTATAGATAACCCCTATGGCAGTAGTTTAGAAAGGATGACATTGGGTTTACGTCCACTTGAATGTACATGGGACGTTTTTACAACCTCTCCTGAACGATCTACTGTGACCAATAGTAACCCACGTTTAAAACGTCCGTTTTGCTGCGTTTACATGTCGCGTTTAGCTGTGTTTAGCCGCGTTTGTGTTTTCGAAGCGTTTTGAGAATTTTTTTAAATTTTTTTTCAAAATGGACAAAAATGAAAAAATGCGTGTAAACGAAACGCGGCTAAACGCGATTTACCACATTTAGCCGCCTGAAACGTCGGAAACTTCAGTGTCTGAACTCATTTTTTTGCCTTCAAAGAAAAGCCTATAAAAGCAACTGCCTAAAAAACTAAATTAACCACTAAGCCACCGCCCACCGTCATATGACGGCGGGACGAGGCTTCTGTTGTTCTGGGCGGGCGTCATATGACGTCCTCGCCCTCCCGAGCCACTAGGGGGTGCGCTCGGGACCCGGTGCGCGTACCCGGCGGCCGCGATGTCCGCCGGGCACCCGCGATTGCCGGGTAACAGAGCAGGAGCGTGGATCTGTGCATGTAAACACAGATCCACGTCCTGTCAGAGAGGAGAGGAGACCGATGGCGTGTCCCTTGTACTTAGGGACACCGATCGGTCACCTCCCCCAGTCAGTCCCCTCCCCCCACAGTTAGAATCACCTCCTTAGGTCATGCATTAACCCCTCGATCGCCCCCTAGTGTTAACCCCTTCCCTGCCAGTCACATTTACACAGTAATCAATGCAATTTTATAGCATTGATCGCTGTATAAATGTGAATGGTCCCAAAAATGTGTCAAAAGTGTCCGATGTGTCCGCCGCAATATCGCAGTCACAATAAAAATCGCAGATCGCCGCCATTACTAGTAAAAAATAAATAAATAATAATGCTATAAATCTATCCCCTATTTTGTAGACGCTATAACTTTTGCGCAAACCAATTTAATATACGCTTATCGCTAATTTTTTTTACCAAAAATATGTAGAAGAATACATAATGGCCTAAACTGAGGAAAAAATTTGTTAAAAAAAAAAAAAAAAAATTGGATATTTATTATAGCAAAAAGTAAAAAATATTGTGTTTTTTCAAAATTGTCCCTCTTCTTTTGTTTATAGCGCAAAAAGTAAAAACCGCAGAGGTGATCAAATACCACCAAAAGAAAGCTCTATTTGTGGGGAAAAAATGATAAAAATTTCATTAGGGTGCAGTGTAACATGACCGCGCAATTGTCATTCAAAGTGCGGCAGCGCTGAAAACTGAAAAATGGCTTGGGCAGGAAGGGGGTGAAAGTGCCCTGTATTGAGGTGGTTAAACAAACCTTTGTACATGTACACATAAGATAACATTGGATGAGATCAGGGGCAGTTGAAAAAAGCATCCAACTGCCTCTGAACGTCCGTTTTACCAGCAGCAGCAGTATACATTGTGGGAGTGTGGTTTTCTTAAAAAAAAAAAAAAAAAAAATACGCTATTGCTAAAACTGTGCAAAACTCTAAGTGCCGGTTCACACAGGGGCGACTTGTCAGGCGACCTAGTCGCCTGACAAGTCGCCTCCCGTTCTGTACAATGGAACCGTTCTAATAGGAGCGACGCAAGTCGCTCCGACTTAGAAAAAGGTTCCTGTACTTCTTTTGGGGCGACTTGAGGCGACTTGCATAGACTTCTATACAGAAGTCGTTTTGCAAGTCGCCGTGCATGTCGTGTGCAGGTCGCCTCGGTGAGGTGACCTGCAAGTCGTGCCGCCCCTGTGTGAACTGACCCTACAGCTAACTCTACTGGTGTTTTTATAATGTCCTGTGTCCAGGAGGCCTATATTCAGTGCTGCATGCATATGGCTACATCCCGACTGCACCAGAAATGCAGATTGTAAATAAGACCCAAGGTACTGCCAATCCTAATACAGTAGGTGGCTGCTGTAAGACATTTAGGACAAATTTGGTATGCTAGCTTCAACAACGGGTTCACTATAAAGAGCACATGATCAGTCTGTAATTCTAGTTTTTTTTTACTTTAAACACCTTTTGGCAATGATTCAATGTATGACATGCTCATCGGTTCTGAAAGTAATCCTCGAAGTGACATTGGAGTGACTGCTTTCACTCGGCTCTTTTCATCCTGTGTGATGAGGTGTGATATGGCTTGCTTTCATGTGCTACCACATGGGCTGCCACATTCTGTGGAGGGTTGGAAGGCAATTCCAGAGTTAAAGTACTTGTTCTTATTGTATATGTTTAGGTGTGCAGTGGAGCACATAATCAAACAGACCCTTTTTGTGTATAGCAGAGGGGTATATTGTGGTGTTTTTTGTTTTTTTGTTTCCCCCTATACAGCTTCATGTTAACGGCTTTTGCATCTTTTTTCAACTTTAAAATAAATGATTCTGACAGATGTGTAAGCGCCACTTAAATGGGAAGGTAGATTTGATGCAGAAAGCGTAAAAAAATCTGTGTATTCAGACCCCCTTACATTTTTCACTCTTTGTTATATTGCAACCATTTGCTAAAATCATTTAAGATCATTTTTTTTCCCCTTATTAATGTACACACAGCACCCCATATTGACAGAAAAACACAGAACTGTTGCATTTTTTGCATATTTATTAAAAAAGAAAAACTGAAATATCACATGGTCCTAAGCATTCAGACTCTTTGCTGTGACACTCATATATTTAACTCAGGCGCTGTACTTTGATTCTGATCATCCTTGAGATGGTTCTACACCTTCATTTGAGTCCAGCTGTGTTTTATTATACTGATTGGACTTGATTAGGAAAGCCACACACCTGTCTATATAAGACCTTACAGCTCACAGTGCATGTCAGAGCAAATGAGAATCATGAGGTCAAAGGAACTGCCTGAAGAGCTCAGAGACAGAATTGTGGCAAGGCACAGATCTAGCCAAGGATACAAAAAATGTCTGCTGCACTTAAGGTTCCTAAGAGCACAGTGGCCTCCATAATCCTTAAGTGGAAGACATTTGGGACGACCAGAACCCTTTCTAGAGCTGGCCGTCCGGCCAAACTGAGCTATCGGGGGAGAAGAGCCTTGGTGCAAGAGGTAAAGAAGAACCCAAAGATCACTGTGGCTGAGCTCCAGAGATGCAGTCGGGAGATGGGAGAAAGTTGTAGAAGGTCCACCATCACTGCAGCCCTCCACCAGTCAGGACTCTATGGCAGAGTGGCCCGACAGAAGCCCCTCCTCAGTGCAAGACACATGGAGTTTGCTAAAAAAAAAACACCTGAAGGACTCCAAGATGGTGACAAATAAGATTCTCTGGTCTGATGAAACCAAGATAGAACTTTGTGGCCTTAATTCTAAGCGGTATGTGTGGAGAAAACCAGGGACTGCTCATCACCTGTCCAATACAGTCCCAAAAGTGAAGCATGGTGGTGGCAGCATCATGCTGTGGGGGTGTTTTTCAGCTGCAGGGACAGGACGACTGGTTTCAATCAGGGGAAAGATGAATGCGGCCAAGTATAGGGATATCCTGGACGAAAACCTTCTCCAGAGTGCTCAGGACCTCAGACTGGGCCAAAGGTTTATCTTCCAACAAGAGAATGACCCTAAGCACACAGCTAAAATAACGAAGGAGTGGCTTCACAACAACTCCCTGACTGTTCTTGAATGGCCCAGCCAGAGCCCTGACTTAAACCCAATTGAGCATCTCTGGAGATACCTAAAAATGGCTGTCCACCAACGTTTACCATCCAACCTGACAGAACTGGAGAGGATCTGCAAGGAGGAATGGCAGAGGATACTCAAATCCAGGTGTGAAAAACTTGTTGCATCTTTCCCAAATAGACTCATGGCTGTATTAGATCAAAAGGGTGCTTCTACTAAATACTGAGCAAAGGGTCTGAATACTTAGGACCATGTGATATTTCAGTTTTTCTCTTTATAAATCTCTTTATAAATCTGCAAAAATGTCAACAATCCTGTGTTTTTCTGTCAATATGGGGTACATTAATGAGGGAGAAAAAAAAAAGAACTTTTAAATAAATGATTTCAGCAAATTTAAGTGGTTGTGTGTGTGTATGTATGTATGTATGTATGTATATATATATATGTGTGTGTGTGTGTATATATATATATATATATATATGTGTGTGTGTGTGTGTGTGTGTGTGTGTATATATATATATATATATATATATATATATATATATATATATATATATATATATATATATATATATATATATATATATATATATATATATATATATATACATACATACATACATACATACATACATACATACATACATACATACATACATACATACATACATGGGGTCCCCTACTTACAAACATCCGACTTACAAACAAAGGGAGACAACAGGAAGTGAGAGGAAATCTACCCCTAAGAAGGGAAATTCACTCCTGTAAGAGTTAATATGGGAAAAAGGTGTCTCCACTGATGCTTTATCACCTATCCTTATTTCCCTAATAACCCCAAATTTTAAAAATCCAATTGTCATTGGGACAGAAAGTGAGGTGAAATCTTTTGAACAGGGGCACAGACAGCAAAACAAATGTTACAGGGGTGATAACCCTTCCCTATGCTATCTACAAAACTTAAAAATAGATTTTTTTTGGCTGGAGCTACACTTAAACAATTTACCTGTTCCGACTTACAAACAGATTCAAGAACATATATATTATTCAAGGGTGTAATGATGTAGTGTTTTCTCGTCTGGATTTAATCTCCTCCACTAAGCATGATATTGCTTGGTGCCAATTTTAGCTATAGTTTGGTCCAAAATTGTCCTTTTTGGTCTGGGCTCATCACATACCTGGTTCGTTTTTGGAGCTGTTTCCATGCAAGGTGAATTCACAGGTCTCAGTTTGTCTGCAAGATTGGTGACATCGTTGCCTGCCAGAAGGATCTTGAGGGTGAACAAAATTTTTTTTTTTTTTTTTTTTTTTTTTTTTTAGGTCTGATGGGGTTTTTTTAAATGACATTGCCTCAATATCTTTCAACTCTTCCAACAATCTGGTGCTGGCTGTGGTGTGTAACACTGACTTGCATATAGTGCTTTTGACCTTGCCAACAATTCATGTTGCTTTATAGACTTAGCCTTCATAGTAAATTTTGGGGCCAGTCTAATTCCTTTCTGGCACTTATGGTAAAGACAGGCCTCTTGGACTGAGTTTTATGCATGCTCAGGGCATAACGTTGATTGGCATTGTTGCTTTGTACATTTTGGTTAGTTTGTACGAAGTTGCTAAATTTGCAAAGTTCAATAAAGCTGTGGCCTTGCCCCATTTTCCAACTCAATCAGCCTCCATTTGTCTCTTTTTGTGGGGGGGTGGGGGGGGGGGGGGCAAGGTATTATTGGATTATTAGTTGGTCATAAATGAGCCTATGCTTCTCAGCAGTCAAGTGTATGTTCATGTTTGGCATACACTATATTACCAAAAGTATTGTAAAGCCTGCCTTTATACGCACATGAACTTTAATGGCATCCCAGTCTTAGTCCATAGGGTTCAATATTGAGTTGGCCCACCCTTTGCAGCTATAACTACTTAAACTCTTCTGGGTAGGCTGTCCACAGGGTTTAGGAGTGTCTATGGGAATGTTGGACCGTTCTTCCAAAAGCACATTTGTGAGGTCGGGCGCTGATGTGGACAAGAAGCTCAGTCTCTGCTCTTTCATCCCAAAGGTGTTCCATCGGGTTGAGGTCAGGACTCTGTGCAGGTCTGTCCAGTTCCTCCACCCCAAACTCGCTGGGTGGGCCAACTCTGTATTGAACACTACAGACTAAGACTCCAATAAGGACAGGTGTCCCTATACTTTTGGTAATATAGTGTGTGTATGTATACAAACGCACAATATCTCACAAAAGTGGGTATACCCCACACTGTTTTGTAAATATTTTATTGTATCTTTTCATGTGACAACACTAAAGAAATGATACTTTGCTACAATGTAAAGTAGTGAGTGTACAGCTTGTATAACAGAAAATTTGCTGTCCCCTCAAAATAACTCAACACGCAGTCATTAATAGCTAAACCACTGGCAACAAAAGTAAGTATTACCCTTAAGTGAAAATGTCCAAATTTGGCCCAAAGTGTCAATTTTTCGTGTGGCCACCATTATTTTCCAGCACTGCCTTAACCCTCTTGGGTGCCTAACCCTCTATGGAGTTCACCAGAGCTTTACAGGTTGCCACTGGAGTCCTCTTCCACTCCTCCATGACGACATCATGGAGCTGGTGGAGATTTTGCGCTCCTCCACCTTCCATTTGAGGATGCCCCATAGATGCTCAATAGGGTTTAGGTCTGGAGAAATGCTTGGCCAGTCCATCACCTTTACCCTTAGCTTCTTTAGCAAGACGGTGACTGCCTTGGAGGTGTGTTTTGGGGTCATTATCATGTTTGAATACTGCCCTGTGGCCCAGTCTCTGAAGGTAGGGGGGTCATGCTCTGCTTCAGTATGTCATAGTACATGTTGGTATTCATGGTTCCCTTAATGAACTGTAGCCTCCCAGTGCCGGCAGCACTCCTGCAGCCCCAGACCATGACACTCCCACCACCATGCTTGACTATAGGCAAGACACACCTGTCTTTGTACTCCTCACCTGGTTGCTGCTTCACACGCTTGACGTCATCTGAACCAAATACATATATCTTGGTCTCATCAGACCACAGGACATGTTTCCAGTAATCCGTGTTCTTAGTCTGCTTGTCTTCAGCAAACTGTTTGCAGGCTTTTTTGTGCATCATCTTTAGAAGCGGCTTCCTTCTGGGGTGACAGCCATGAAGACCAATTTGGTCTGAGCACTGACAGGCTGACCCACCCCCACCCCTTCAACTTCTGCAGCAATGCTGTCAGCACTCATGTCTATTTCCCAAAGACAACCTCTGGATATGACGCTGAGCATGTGCACTCAACTTTGGTCGACCATGGTGAGGCCTGTTCTGAGTGGAACCTGTCCTGTTAAACCACTGTATGGTCTTGGCCACTGTGCTGCAGCTCAGTTTTAGGGTCTTGGCAATCTTCTTATAGCCTAGGCCAGTGGCAAACCTTGGCACCCCAGATGTTTTGGAACTACATTTCCGATAATGCTCCTGCATGCTGCAGTGTAGTTCATCATGGGAAATGTAGTTCCAAATTATCTGGGGTGCCAAGATGTAGAGCAACAATTCTTTTTTTCAGATCCTCAGAGTTCTTTGCCATGAGGTGCCATGTTGAACTTCAAGTGACCAGTATGAGAAAGTGAGAGTGATAATGCCAAATTGAACACACCTTCTCCCACCGGGGAGGGAAAATGCCTAATTGGGCCCAATTTGCACATTTTCACTTGGGAGTGTACTCACTTTTGTTGCCAGCAGTTTAGACATTAAGGGGGACAGCAAATTTACAGTGTTATACAAGCTGTATACTCCTTTTTACATTGTAGCAAACTGTCATTTCTTCAGTGTTGTCACATGAAAAGATCTAATAAAATGTTTACAAAAATGTGTGGTGTGTGTGTGTGTGTGTGTGTGTGTGTGTATAATATATACAATGGATATAAAAAGTCTACACACCCCTGTTAAAATGTCAGGTTTCTGTGATGTAAAAAAATAAACTGTGCAACTCAATTGAAAAACAAACTGAAATCTGTTAGGTGGGTCTAAGTAAATATAAAATAATGTGGTTGCATAAGTGTGCACACCCTCCTTTATAACTGGGGATGTAGCTGTGTTCAGAATTAAGTAATCAGCTGGATTAACGTACCCCTCTCTGTGGTAGGTCGGTGTAACTTGTTTAAAAATGGTCTGGGGTCCACAACTCTTGTATGCGCTCCACAATGCTCCCATCTGGATTCCTATTCATGTGCTCAAAAAATGCAACGCCATATTCTGCTCCTTGATATGGAGGAAACCAGTGCCTCGTATCAGGCTGGAAAAGTTACAGGAGGCAAAGGAATCAGGTGGGCTGGCAGTTCCGAACCCATACTACTATTTCATAGCGGCTCAGTTGCAGCACCGGGGTGGCGGCACCCCGAGTCCTCTGACCCCACAAGAAACATGGTACGCACGCTACTTTCGAGCGGTGACCTTGTGGAGTGCATATAGAATACACGACTATCTCACTATGGTACTTATAGATAAAATATGGACCAAGGCCAAACAACATTTCCAATAAACAGGATACTCTTGAGTGTTCACGTATCTGGAATAATAGCAACTTCCCCAAATTAAATAAATTACAGGGCTTTTCCACCTGGTCTAGGTGTGGGATTGTATATGTCCCACAGATATACCAAGGTGACCTCCTTCAGTCTCTGAGAGAACAATACGGACTACCGAATGTCTTATTCTTCCAATATTTACAACTCAGACATGCCATTTCAGCACAAGCTACACTGTCTACATGGGAATTAACTAGACCCTCGGTACTCGCACGACTAGTGACATCATCGTCTCGGAAGGGACAGATATCCTCCTATATATGATTCCCTACTATCTCAGATATCCAAAGCTATGACATTAAAGTGTAGGACAAGTTGGGGAGGATATAGGTTCACATAACAGATGAGGAATGATTTACCATACTGGAGAATGTACCCAGGGTATCGCTCTCCTCTTCCCAAAAACTCACACAACTATTCATTATTCACCAAACTTACCGTACCTCATACAAACTACACAAATGGCACAGAAGAGATGATCCCTTTTGTCCTTGTTGCAGGGTGGACAACGGTACCCTTATTTACATGCTCTGGAGATGTCGGAAACTGCAAAGTTACTGGTCGGATGTGATCAATTCTATATCCAAGAATCTTCAGAAAGAAAAGTCCTTCCTACCAGTTACCTGGATGGTGGTGACAACAGATGCCAGCCTTCTGGGCTGGGGAGCAGTCCTGGAAGAAGCCTCTGTCCAAGGAAAAATGGTCCAAAACAGAAATGACCTTGCCCTTCAAAATTCTAGAGATTCAGACAGCACGCCTGGCCCTGAAGGCCTGGACGCTCAGATTACGGAATTGTCCTGTCAGGATCCAGTCTGACAATGCCACAACAGTGGCCTAGATCAATCACCAAGGGGGCATGAGAAGTTGTGCGGCTCAGAGAGAGGTAAATCGTATCCTATCCTGGGCAGAAGACAACATTCCTTGCCTATAGGCAGTCTTCAATCCTGGAATAGATAACTGGCAGGCAGACTACTTGAGTCGCCAACAGTTCTCAGGATATGTTCACCCTGACATCTTTCTGTCAATATGTCAGAGATGGGGAATTCCGGACGTGGATCTGATTGCGTCCAGGTTCAACAAAAAGATCGACAACTTTGTGTCAAGGACATGGGATCCGCTGGCATGCGGAACAGATGCCTTTGGTTTTTCCTTGGGATCAGTTTTCACTTGTCTGTGCGTTCCCTCCTGTTCTGCTGCTTCCGCGCCTTCTTTGCAGGATCAAGCAGGAAAGAACGGAGGGGATTCTTGTAGACCCAGCGTAGCCCAGGAGATCTTGGTATGCAGAAATCATAAAGATGGCGGTAGGAGATCCATGGATCCTACCACCGTGGCCAGACCTCTCGCAAGGTCCGGTATTCCATCCTACCTTACAAACGCTAAATTTACTGGTTTGGCTTTTGAGACCCACATTCTGAAAGACCGTGGGCTGTCAGGTTCAGTAGTTTCTACTTTGGTTAATGCTAGGAAGCCGGCCTCTAGAGTCATATATTAGAGTCTGGAAGGTATATGTCTTCTGGTGGGAATCCAGGGGTTGGCACCCCATCAAATATGTCATAGGTAGGATCCTTGAATTTCTACAGATCGGATTAGAAATGAAGCTGGCCTTGAGTACTATCAAAGGCCAGGTTTCGGCCTTATCGTTTTTTTTTTTTTTCAATGACCACTTCTCACTCTCTGGTTCGTAGTTTTATTCAGGGGTAATGCAGATTAATCCTCTGGTTAGGTCACCCTTGAACCCTTGGGACTTGAATTTAGTCTTGTCGGCATTACAGAAACAGCCTTTTGAGCCGATACGAGATATTCCCTTGGTCCTTTTTTGACGAGGAAAAAATTTTTTTTTTGGTTGCCATATCTTCTGCAAGAAGAGTATCAGAGTTGGCTGCTCTTTCTTGTAATGTGAGCCATATTTGATCCTTCATAAGGATAAGTGTGACAGACCTAGCCGGGAGAGAGACTTTTGGAGGGGACTGTATGCTAGCCTCTTGCCGATCGATCCTGGGCCCTGGCATTTGGGGAACGGTGCTCTTTGTGAGATGTATACCTGGGGACCCTTGAGGTGGTATTACTGTGGATTCGGGTCCTGGTCCCCCAGGACACAGACTCTGGGGACCCTGGATTTGCCATATTAGAAATAGTGGCTGATTCATAATGCTGGGACAAATACTGTTAGGAGATGCTGATGTCAATTCCAGCTGCCAGTCTGTCTGTTGCCTACTAGAAAGTGTATTGTAAATAAGTCTCTAGTATGGGATCTAAGAGTCATTAGATCCCCATTGTTGTTTGTGTTAATTAACTCTGCTATTGTGATAATGTTGATTGGGGGTTCTAAGCTACAAGACGGCCAGTCTGGCCTAAAGTTCATGTCTGAGTCATCTAGGCTGTCTAAAGGGATTAGTTAATTAGTCCATGTTAATTAGGTTACAGGTGTATTGTTAGAGTAATATGAGCCGGAGGTATGCACCTCCACTGTTAGTGTATAAAAGAAGTCTGTATTTTTGAATAAAAGAGAGATTCTTGGTTGAACTTGCATACAGCCTGCCTGGTGTTTGTTATGAGCTATCACAACTGGGTTAGAACGGCACATAGCTGTAGTTCTAATCCCGGAGCATTGGATGACCGAACAATCAGATTTTGCGATCTGCAATCTGATTCTATAGCAGCGGAGGAGTGTCGGGAGAGTGGAACCGAGCGAGCAAGGGGCTCGTTACAATAAGGTTGTATTGTGTCCTCATCCTAAATCAGGTTTTCATTTTAAACCAGGATATTTTTCTGCCTTCATTTTTTCCAGAACCTCGTTCTGTGGAAGAAAGGTCACTACATTCTAAATGGATTGTTCAAGCTTCTGGTTTAAAGAGGAAAATTCCACCTTTTCATATTAAAGCGCACTCCATCAGGGCTGTTGGTGCTTCCTGGGCAGTGCATCACCAAGCCTCCATGGCTCAAATCTGCACGGCCGCAACTTGGTCTTCAGTCCATACATTTACCAGGTTCTATCAAATAGATGTAAAAGGTCATGAGGATATCACCTTTTGGGCGCAGTGTACTGCAGGCTGCAGTATAAGTCCTTTAGTCTCTTAGTGCCCTACTTTTGTTGTCTCCCTCCCTTCAGTTGGCATTGCTATGGGACATCCCACATACAGTGGGGCAAAAATGTATTTAGTCAGCCACCAATTGTGCAAGTTCTCACACTTAAAAATATGAGAGAGGCCTGTAATTGTCATCATAGGTATACCTCAACTATGAGAGACAAAATGTGGAAACAAATCCAGGCAATCACATTGTCTGTCTGATTTTTGAAAGAATTTATTTGCAAATTATGGTGGAAAATAAGTATTTGGTCAATATCAAAAGTTCATCTCAATACTTTGTTAGATATCCTTTAACAATGACAGAGGTCAAACGTTTTCTGTAAGTCTTCACAAGGTTGTCACACACTGTTGCTGGTATGTTGGTCCATTCCTCCATGCAGATCTCCTCCTAGAGCAGTGATGTTTTGGGGCTGTTGCTGGGCAACAAGGACTTTCAACTCCCTCCAAAGGTTTTCTATGGGGTTGAGATCTGGAGACTGGCTAGGCCACTCCAGGACCTTGAAATGCTTCTTACGAAGCCACTCCGTTGCCCTAGCGGTGTGTTTGGGATCATTGTCATGCTGAAAGACCCAGCCACGTTTCATCTTCAATGCCCTTTGCTGATGGGAGGAGGTTTGCACTCAAAATCTCACGATACATGGCCCCATTCATTCTTTCTTTCATGTACATGGATCAGTCGTCCTGTTCCCTTTGCAGAGAAACAGCCCCAAAGCATGATGTTGCCACCCCATGCTTCACAGTAGGTATGGTGTTCTTTAGTTGCAACTCGGCATTCTCTCTCCTCCAAACACAACGAGTTGTGTTTCTATCAAACAGTTCTACTTTGGTTTCATCTGATCTGACCATATGACATTCTCCCAATCCTCTTCTGGATCATCCAAATGCTCTCTAGCAAACCTCAGACGGGCCTGGACATGTACTGGCTTAAGTAGGGGGACACGTCTGGCACGGCAGGATCTGAGTCCCTGGCGGCGTAGTGTGTTACTGATGGTAGTCTTTGTTACGTTGGTCCCAGCTCTCTGCAGGTCATTCACTAGGTCGCCCCGTGTGGTTCTGGGATTTTTGCTCACCGTTCTTGTGATCATTTTGACCCCACAGGGTGAGATCTTGCATGGAGCCCCAGATCGAGGGAGATTATCAGTGGTCTTGTATGTCTTCCATTTTCTAATTATTGCTCCCACAGTTGATTTCTTCACACCAAGCTGCTTGCCTATTCCAGATTCAGTCTTCCCAGCCTGGTGCAGGTCTACAATTTTGTTTCTGGTGTCCTT
The DNA here is from genome assembly GCA_037952835.1 of Lithobates septentrionalis. Taxonomy (NCBI): domain Eukaryota; kingdom Metazoa; phylum Chordata; class Amphibia; order Anura; family Ranidae; genus Lithobates; species Lithobates septentrionalis. The sequence goes on from JBBDGP010002050.1 coordinate 2,453,918, forward strand.
CGACAGCTCTTTGGTCTTCACTATAGTGGAGTTTGGAGTGTGACTGTTTAAGGTTGTGGACAGGGCTCTTTTATACTGATAACAAGTTCAAACAGGTGCCATTAATACAGGTAATGAGTGGAGGACAGAGGAGCCTCTTAAAGAAGATGATACAGGTCTGTGAGAGACAGAAATCTTGCATGTTTGTAGGTGACCAAATACTTATTTTTCACCATAATTTGCAAATAAATTCTTTCAAAAATCGGACAATGTGATTGTCTGGATTTGTTTCCACATTTTGTCTCTCATAGTTGAGGTATACCTATGATGACAATTACAGGCCTCTCCTCTTTTTAAGTGGGAGAACTTGCACAATTGGTGGCTGACTGACTAAATACTTTTTTGCCCCACTGTAGTAACTACTATGTCGCTGTCCCGTGATGTACGATAAGAAAGTAGGATTTTTAAAACTGCTTACCAGTAAAATCCTTTTCTTTGAAGTACATCACAGGACACATTGGTCCCCCCCCTTCTTTTTTGGTATACACATGTATTGCTTTGCTACAAAACTGAGGTACTCCCAGTAGTGGGAGGGGTTATATAAGGAGTGGACTTCTTGTCTTAGTGTATGCCAGTGTCCATCACCTGAAGGTGGCCTATAACACACATAGTAACTACTATGGCTCTGTGTCCCGTGATGTACGATAAGAAAAGGATTTTACAGGTAAGCTGTTTTAAAAATCCTATTACTTTAATTTTTTAAATCCTTGATTTATATCCACACTGCTTATTTGCAAACCTTTATAACAAACTAAGCGAAACCTCAAAATTTGTTTATTTTTAAAACACTTTCAATAAATACAATTGAAACAGAAAAAAAAACAACCCAGTGGTGATTAAATACCACCAAAAGAAAGCTCGACCTGTCTCAAAAAAAACATAAAAAATCAATTTTGGGTACAGTGTTGCATGACTGAGTAATTTTCATTCAAAATGCAATGGCGCTGAAAATTGGTCTGGGCAGGAAGGGGGGTGAAAATGCCCAGTATTGAATTTGGTTAAAGGTGTTTTCAAGTCTGTACTTTTCTCTTTTGGGGGTAAGATAATAGGTTCACTGCCAGGCGTGCCACCTGCACTGCTGATGCAAGTATGCCTACAAGAAAACACTTGATACTTCTGATTTATGGGAGTTACTTGCCCTGTGCCTAAGCAGCCAATTACTAGGCCTGGTAATCTGATTGGCCTGGAAGAGGGTCAAACTCCAAAAGTGTGGTTTCTCTTTTGGTTTATTAAGTGGTTATTGTGTTCTACTCCTATTGTAAAAATATCACCTGACCTTGCACTGCTGTACTTGTACTTGATGAATGTGATCCTAGAATTGTATTTGGTATAATTAGTGTACAGGAACATGGCTAATCTGATTTGCAGTATTTTTTCTGGCCGCTCTGGAATAAAGCCACATTAGGCTGGCACCAGGCTTAAAGACGGCAATGCTTCACTGGCTACATGTTTCAAGATTTATGTAAAGGAGAACTAAACTCCCTAAAGTCTTGTTCTAAGTCACTTTATAATGTATATGGAAAAAGTAATGCACCTCCTATGATTGATGTATCATAACATTCATTGTGTTTTCAAGTGCCTGTGGAGTCATAGGTGGCATGTACAGCCAGCCTATCCTACCCACACCTAACAACTATATTTTCATTTTCTCCATCTGCTCATCCCCCCCAGCTATTACCTTTTTTGTTCCACTTGACCCTCCCTTCTAGTTTGTAAGCTCTAACAAACAGGGCCCTCTGAACCCCCTTGTATTGAATTGTATTGTATGTTGTAAAGCGCTGCGCAAACTGTTGGCGCTATATAAATCTTGAATAATAACAATGTAAATAGCTGTACTCACTTGTGTAAACACATCATACGCTCATGCATAGGTAAATGGCAATGCAAGCATCAGTGTTTACACAAGTACTAACACATACAGACATTCACTTCTTCTATGGTTGGCTGCACACGTCATCTGCTGCTCCATAGGCACCTGAAAACGCAGACAGTTTTGCGCTACAGAACATTTGAGCCTGTGTGGATTAGCCCTAAGTATCCTGGGTTGCTTTATTCGTAAAGGTAAAAGGGACAACTGCTGTATGTCACTAGTATCTCAGTTGTGAATGTTGTCTGGCATTGTATGCATTTATGCAGCTATGTCACACCTGGGACTGTGTACATGTAGGCACCCGCTTGATGCTTCATAGCTGACGGTTTTAACTCTGTGTAGGCATATATGACCTTTTCAAACGTAGTGTAAGTTTCGTTACATCTACATGGTCAGATTTCCCCTCCATATGCCCTATAATCTATAATGCTGGCGGATCTAGCAGGGGAATTATAATGTAATGCAGGGACCTATAATCTAGACTAGATCGTAAATATATAGTGCATGGTATTTCAATGTAATAATGGTAAATATAATGAATGCTGTTTCACATTGCTGGCTGGGGGAATCCTAGGTGATTCTGAAAGATAACATGGTGCTCCAGTAAACTGGATTTAGTCGCATTGACCGCCCCACTTATATTTACTGCAGCAGGGCGGCCCTGGGCGCAAAATCACATACCTGTTCGTGTTTTTGTGCGCGCGGTTTAGGGGGTGTGTTTGGGAACAGCGGGAGCACCAGCCGCGATCCGCTGATCGTTCACAGGAAACAAAGGACACCACTGATCTGTCGGGGAGGAAAAGTGAGAGATCGTGTTTCAGCTAAGCTGAATCACAATCTCTCTTCCTCTGGTATATCCACTCCCCCCCAAACACTCCCAGGGAACACATTTAACCCCTTGATCGCCCCCTAGTGTTAACCCCTTCCTTGCCAGTGTAATCAGTGCATTTTTATAGCACTGATGATCGCTGTAAAAAAGTGACTGGTCCCAAAAGTGTCCGATCTGTCGCAGTCCCCACTAAAAATTGCTGATCACCGTCATTACTAGTAAAAAAAATAAAAATGCCATAAATCTAGCCCACTCCAAAGACATGCTGGTAGGTTAATTGGCTTCTGTCCAAAATTAGCCCTAGTATATGAATGGGGACCTTGGATTGAGGGTAGGGACTGATGTGAGTGTGCGATGTACAGGGTTAGGGACAAGGGTCAGGGTTGTAGACACACACTCACTCAGGTTGAACTGGATGGACTGGTGTCTTTATTCAACCTTACTAACTATGTAACTACGGTATGTAACTATATTTTGTAGACGCTACAACTGTTGTGCAAACAAATCAATATACGCTTATTGGGATTTTTTTTTTTAACCAAAATTACGTAGAAGAATACATATTGGCTTAAGTTTGACGAAGAGATATTTTTTTTTTTTCTCAAAATTGTTGGTCTTTTTTTTGTTTATAGCGCAAAAAATAACCGCAGGGGTGATCAAATGCCACCAAAAGAAAGCTCTTTTTGTGGGGAAAAAAGAAAATCAATTTTATGTGTTTAGCGCTGCACTACCACGCAATTGTCAGTTAAAACGATGCAGTGCCATATCACAGAAAATGGCCTGGCCAGGAAGTGGGTAAAACCTTCCGGGGCTTAAGTGGTTAAAGTGTAACTAAAGGCAAAACTTTTTAAAGCTTTGCATAGAGTGGAGAGGGATTAGAACACCTGTTTCCTGACAACCCACACGTTGCTGCCATGGAGTCTAAGTCCCGCCTCTACTACCCTATAGGACACTACTCCCATAAATCTTTGCTCCCTGCCCCCGGCCGTGTTCTTTTTTTGTCCTCCTCGCAAGACCTAGTGTTGGTCTTCCTACCTGAAGATATTTATCCCCACGATCAAGGTTGGCCGAGCTGCGACTTGGAACAGGATAGTCGCATTACTCCGCTAAGCCCTAGCTATTAGCAGGGTATGGAGTGGGGCGTTGGAAGAGGCGCAGGAAGAAGCCGTTTCCCTGGCCACTGGCAGGCAAGGCCGCGCATGGGTCGGATAGCCAGCTATTAGCAGGTGACCCCTTGTTGCCCCTGGAAAGTCCGGTGCTTACCTTCGGCCCTGATGATCGTGGCGGGTTTGGTGAGATGTTTCCTTGCTATCATGGCAGCAGTTTCTGTTTGAATGCCTTGTTGTTTTCTCTCCCTTGTGTGTCTTTCCCCTTCGTCTTTCTGTTATATGGTTGCAGGCATGGCGGCTGGTTCTTCCTGCGTTCCAGCCGCCGTTTTTACTTTCACTTTGTGTTCGGCCGTACTGCGCATGCGCGGACGGCACGAAACCGAGGCTTGGTTTTCGCGCATGCGCGATAGCGGCAAATCGCCGCTAATCGCGCATGCGCACTGGCGTTCGCTCGTCACGGGCGGTGACGTCACTGGGGCGCCCTATTTAAACAGGGAAAATAGCCTGCAGACCCTGGGAATGCCTGCAGGCTGTTTTTTGGGTCGTCCCCACGCTTCAGTGAATCAGCTACTGGTAAGTAGCTTTACATACAGGAGGGCTGTCGCTCCCTGGCTCATGGCTAAGTTAATTTGTTTGTTTTACGTTAACTTTGCAGTCAGATGGATATTTCCGAAGACATGAGTTCCCCACCGCCTGCCTCTGGCCAGCCTCCTCTCACAAGGTACAGGGGCAGGTTCCATCGCCGAGGGTCCTTTAGGCGGGTGGGGGGGGGGGTATTTCTGCAGGTGATCGTTCTTTCTAACTGCTCTGTTTTTTTCTGTGGTTCTCTGTCTTTTGCTTTAGCCCTTCCAGGTCAGAACAGCGTCGCAGCTCGCACAAAGGAAGTGATTCGTCAAAATCGCATCACCGGCAATCCTCTTCCAAATCTAAGCATTACGGCTCCTCCTCAAAATCAGGACACCGTAGTGAGGAGCGCTCGCACTCAGTGGCTCACTCCAGCCACTCATCAAATGTCTGCTGGGGATGCAGATCGCAAGTACCTGTCGGTAAATCGCTGTGCGATCCCTGCTTCGCCAAAGCTTCCAAGGAAAGAGGTGATTCGGACCAACAACTTAAAGCCCTAGTTGAGAGGGTTGTGAAGGAATCACTTAAGGGTATTGAGGCAGTCCGGCCTGTTACCCCTCAGGCAGAGCCACCATGTTCCCCAGTGAGGGAAACTCAGTTGCAGGACACCTGGGAGTCCTCTGTACCTAGCCACCCTTCAGTTGTCAACTCGGACAGTGACTCGGATGAAGATAATACCTGTGTGGGTTTTGACTTCGCTCTGCTACCTCCCTTGGTCAAGGCTATTAGAGAAACTTTAAATTGGGAGGATCCGACGGCTGTCCCTCCCAAACAGAGAAAATTCTTTAAACAGCTAAAGAAGGAGCGAGTTAACTTTCCATTCTTTTCTGAGTTGGGCGAGATCATCACAGATGAATGGAGCAAGGTGGAGAAGAAAAACTCCATGCTTACTAAAGTTTCAAAGCTTTATCCCTTTTAGGGAGGAAGAAGTGAAGCATTTGGAATCAGCTCCATTGGTGGATGCAGCCGTGATGAGGCTGGTTAAACACGTGACACTCCCCTTGGAGGACACAGTGTCCTTTTAAAGACGTTCTGGACAGACGGATTGATGCTGATCTGAGGAGGGTGTACCTTACAGCAGGCATGGGTTGCAAACCAGCCTTAGCCTTGGCAGCCCTGTCCAAAGCTATGGAGGTGTGGACGGATAGTGTTCAAGATACGCTAAGGAATATTTCAGATGACACAGCGAAGAACTCGCCTATTCAAGAATTGAGGCTAGCATCGGCCTTTCTGGGTGAGGCCTCGATTGATATCATTCGTCTGGCAGCCCGAGTAATGCTCTCGTCTGTCACCGCCAAGTGGGCTCTTGGCTCCGTCCCTGGCTGGCTGACCCAGCCTCTAAACAGGTATGGTGCCGAATTCCCTACGGGGGGGTCTTCTCTTTTTGGCAACAAGTTGGATGAGGCCATTACACGGGCTACTGGCGGGAAGTCGGGGTTCCTACCTCAGGATAGGCGTCTGCAAGGCCAAAGAAGATCCTTTCCGAAGAGGCAATATCAAGACCGTTCCAGAGAGGCTCGTACTTACAAGCCAGGCCGGGAATTCTCCAGATCCTGGAAATCAAGGCAATTGTCCTTTAAGAAGGCTGCAGGTAGTGAGTCGAAAGGAGAGGCAACCTTCCAAATCTTTTTGAAAGTGGGCCCGCTCAGACAGACCGTGTGGGGGGGCCCGTCTTTTCCACTTTCGGCATGTCTGGGCGGCTTCGATTCACGACTTCTGGACAATCAAGACAGTCTCCTCTGGTCATGCCTGGACCTTTACCGACCCTCCCAGACTCAGGTGGGTACCCACTACTCTTCCGGCATCAGAAGAAAAAAGGACAATACTTTTAGCCTACATAGAATCTTTGTTGGCCCAAGGCGCTGTCAACCCAGTCCCAGTCAGCCAGCAAGGCATGGGAATGTATTCTCCCCTCTTTCTGGTTCAGAAGAAGAGTGGGGCCTGGAGGCCGGTCATAGACCTAACCCATCTAAATCGCTTCATCAAAAAGAAGAGGTTCAAGATGGAAACACTCTCCACAATTCAACAGTCGGTTCAACCAGGGGACTGGATGGTGTCCATAGACCTCAAGGACGCCTATTTTCATGTCCCCATCGCAGAAAACTTTCAACAGCTTCTCCGTGGGCAAGCTTCACTTACAATTTACATGCCTTCCCTTCGGATTGTCAACTTCTCCTCGGGTTTTCTCAAAGGTGCTGTTGGCAATAGTAGCTCTCCTGAGAACCAGGGGGATTCGTCTACATCACTACCTGGACGACCTGCTTCTTTTGGCACAGGACAGGGTACAACTCATATCGCACAGAGGGCAAGTGATTTCCACGCTACAGGAATTCGGATGGATTCTGAACCAGGAGAAGAGTCAGTTAGACCCATCCCAGTCTCTGGTGTTTTTAGGAGCCCTCTTCGACACGGTCAGAGGCACCATTTCGTTACCAGAAGAGAAGATCTCGACAATCAGAGACAGGATCCACCCGGCTCTTTCTATTCCTCATCTTCACGCTCTCCAATGCCTGAGAATCATTGGCACTATGGTGGCGACGATTCCGATGGTGAGGTGGGCCCAATGGAGAATGAGGCCTTTTCAGAAGGGCTTCCTTCACCAGTGGAAGGGCAGCAAGACCCAGCTGATTCGGATTACCGCATCCATGAGGAACTCTCTCCTATGGTGGCTCCAACGGGAGAACCTCTCCAACTGCCATTCCATCCTTTCCATTTCTTGGGTGACTATAACAACGGACGCCAGCAACAGGGGCTGGGGTGCCCACTGTCTGGCGGAAGTAGCTCAGGGCACTTGGGAATTCCCCTCCAGAAGGATAGTGTCAAACATCCTGGAGCTGAGAGCAGCCTTCCAGGCACTTCTGGCGTTTCGGCATCTCATTCAAGGCTCCTTGGTCCTACTCAGATTGGACAATACCACAGCAGTGGCATACATAAGAAGGCAAGGGAGGACTCGAAGTCTCTCCTTACTGCAAGAGGTAGAGCCAATTATGTCCTGGGCCCAGAAAAACCTGAAGGATCTGACAGCGACATATGTGCCAGGGGTTCAGAATGTTCAGGCAGACTTCCTTTCTCGGAGGCTCCTAGACAACAACGAGTGGTCTCTCCACGAAGAGGTATTCAAGTGGATTCTATCGTTGGGGTTCCTTCCGGAAGTCGACCTGTTCGCCTCCCCCTGCAACAAAAAGTTGGCAAGATACTATTCGAGGTACAGGGACCCTCAATCGTATGGGGTGGACGCCCTGACGGAGAAATGGTGGTTCAACAGAGCCTATGCCTTTCCACCAACTCCGATCATTCTCCAATTCCTGAAGAGGCTCAGAGCAGAGACAGCAGAGGTGTTAGTGATAATTCCTTACTGGCCCAACAGGCCCTGGTTTCCTCTCCTAACACTCCTCAGTGTCCGAGATCCGATCCCTCTTCCATCCAGACCAGACCTTCTGTCTCAGGGATCGAGGCTACATCCTTGCCCGGATCACCTGCGCCTAAGGGCTTGGCTTTTGAAAGGGGAAGGTTGGAGGCACTAGGCTGCCCGGATGAAGTAATTCCCACTCTCCTTAGTTCTAGAAGGAATAGTACCAACCGAGTGTATGAGAGGATTTGGTCGAAATTTATCAGCCATATGTCTTCCAGGTCCAACTCCTGTGATAATCTGGCGATTCAGGACGTTCTAAGTTTTCTGCAGACGGGCCTGGACATCTCACTGTCCGTCAGTTCTCTTCGTGTCCAGGTTTCCGCAATCTCAGCCTTCTCCGGAGTCGCATGGGCCAAGCACCCTCTGGTCCAGCAATTTTTTAAAGGAGCAGTCAGGCTTAGGCCACAGAGGAAACCCAGATTCCCCAAATGGGATCTTCCGTTAGTTCTGGACTTCTTTGCACAACTTAATAAATCGCTCTCAGTCAGAGAATTAACCCTCAAGACTTCATTCCTGATAGCTATAACTTCGGCGAAGAGGGTCTCGGAAATTCAATCCCTGGGGTCCAAGGAACCGTTCATCACCTTTTTCCTGGACAGAGTGGTCCTAATACCAATGCTTGGGACAAATCCCAAAGTTACCTCGGTCTTTCACGAGAACCAGGATATCACACTCCCTACCTTCAAATCTACTGGAGGTCCAGATCCACACCCTCTTGATGTGGGAGCTACTCTCAAACAATACCTGGAAGTTACGGCATCTTTTCGTCAATCTGAATCTCTCTTTGTTCTATTCCATGGGAAAAACAGGGGCTCTAGGGCTTCTGTCAGATCCATCGCGGCTTGGGTGGTTCAAGCTATCCAATGGGCTTACAGAGAGAAGGGCTTGGCTCCTCCTGAGGCGGTTACAGCGCACTCTACGAGAAGTCTTTCAACGTCCTGGGCGGCCTCACGTCATGTTGCTCCCGAAGTGATTTGCAGAGCAGCTTCTTGGTCTTCGATTCATACCTTCATGACCCATTATTGTGTTGAACCAGCAACCTTATCTTCTGTTAATTTTGGTTTAAAAGTGCTGTCGGCCGACAGTGTTAAATAAATCTTTTGTTCAGCATTTAGCCCACCCGGGTGTGTACGGCGAGTTATTTCCCACACGTTGCTGCCATGGAGTCTGTCAGGAAAACGGAAAATTCCTATCATAATACTTACCGTAATTTTCCTTTCCTGATGGACTCCATGGCAGCAGGAGTTCCCCCCCGAATGGCTGAAGTAGGCTAGTTACCGAACACGGCTGGGGGCAGGGAGCAAAGATTTATGGGAGTAGTGTCCTATAGGGTAGTAGAGGCGGGACTTAACCCACACGTTGCTGCCATGGAGTCCATCAGGAAAGGAAAATTACGGTAAGTATTATGATAGGAATTTTCCGTTATGTTTTCATTGTGGTCTGTGCCCCCATTTGGGAGATTCACTCTTTCTATTTTGTCCTGTTTACCATAATGATGGAAAGTAAAATAAAATCACAAATTTAGTGGTGTCCCCCGAAAAATAATAGAAGGGAAATCTTCCAATGGGTACACTAGTTCTACTGACCCGAGGGTCCCCAAGAAATTCCCCTTATTTGCTGGGAATTCCTCTCACTTCCTGTTTGGCTATGTGACAGGAAGTGAAGTTTAAATCTCCGCAATGGGATACAGATGGCAAAAGTAAACCCTACAGGGGTTATAATCCTCCCTTACTTTATCCAAAATGGAAAAAAAAATGTTCTGCTTTAAAGAGGAACTACAGTCTGCTCATGTCATTTTGTGATGAAAACATCTTTGCCATTCTGAAGCTTTCCTCCAACCACTTTGCATATTTTATGTATACCGTGATTCTGTACTTGCCAAATATGCTGCAGAAATCTCCCTGCACTTAGGCTACTTTCACGCTGTAGCGGGGGGCGTCAGCGGTAAAGTGCTGCTAGTTTTAGTGTTGCTTTTCGGCCACTAGCGGGGCGCTTTTAAAACCACTAGCGGCTGAAGAAGGTGTTCATAGCGCCCGTGTAGCGCCGCTGCTAAAGCGCTTTGCATGCGGTTCAGCAGCGCTGCCCATGCATTTCAGTGGGCAGGAGCGGTGTATACACCACTCCTACACCGCACCAAAGATGCTGCTTACAGGACTTTCTTTTTTTTTTTTTAACTTCCCGCAAGCGCACCGCTCCAGTGTGAAAGCACTCAAGCTTTCACACTGGAGTGACAGGAGAGGCGCTTTGCAGGTGCTATTTTTAGCGGTAAAACGCCTGTAAAGTGCCTCAGTGTGAAAGTGGCCTAAGTCTGGCTGCAACCATTTTAACTGTGGGAAAGCTGAAGCTACTGCCTATTCACTTCCTGGATTTACAGACACACAGAGGCACACCTCCAGCCCGGCAGCTCTCATTGGCCATCTTAAGACTCATCCCCTACCTTCCTGGCAAACTCTCACTAGAGAGAGCTGTGCATGATGTCATAAGCCTAGGCTTTTTACCAGACAAACTAAGTGGGCTTTATAAGGTATTTACTGGCAGAAAAAAAATGTTTTAGGCTTAATGTACGTGGGACATTTTAAAACGTCCCCTGAACGATTCCACTTTACATATAGTAATTGTTTTGCCGCGTTTTTTTTCACGGTCAAAAGATCTCATTTTATTGATAAAAAAGATCAACATGGTACATACAGAAAGAAAGAAATGGTATATCGTACATGTCATAAACGGTTGGAAAAATCAAAAGAATACAAGCATTGGTATCCATCTAGTCACCTATCATGTAATTTAGCAGTTTTAACTTTCAGAAAGCGTAATTTATTTTAGTCAATTGGAAAACAAAAATATAAGGGAAGAATTCCCCAATTTTTTACCATCATACACCCGGATAGAGTCCCACTGGGTGGGAGGGGGGGGGGAAGGGGGGAAGGAAAGGGCGGGGCAGAGGAAGGGGGGGAGGGGCGGGGGAAGGGAGGAGGGAGAGGGGGGGGGGGGGGACCAGAGCCTCCCAGACAGCAGTCATGTACACCAACCATCAGGTAGTTTAGGCTAAACCATTAAGCTGTCCAGGGTGACCAAATACCCTCGAATTTTTTGGGACATTTTCTATTCAAATATGTCATTTTGTACAGTGGAAGAGCCTTATTAATGGTCTCCTCCCAGAGCGTCATGGTGGGGGGAGCTGCAGACGTCCACCTAAGCAGAATAGTTTTCTTTGCATAATAAAGCAAAAAAGCAATTAGGAGTTTAGTATATCTTGGCGTTTGATCATCTTCCTGTACCCCCAGTAGCGCCAGCTCTGGCGATGGCCTCAATGTTAACCCGAGACGCTCATTAATGGCTTCAAATACTGCAGCCCAAAACTTGGTCACTTCAGGACACGTCCAAAACATATGGAAATATGTTCCCTCATCCCTCCTACATCGACCACACAAGGGGTCTCTCAAGGGGTACAGTCTGTGCAGTCGCTGCGGGGTGTAATACACCCTATGAAGAAACTTGGCCTGTATTACTTTGTCTCGGGATGAGATTACCAACCCAAATCCCTCCTCAAAACAATCGTTCCATTCCTCTCTCTCCAAGGCGGGAATGTCCACCTTCCAGGTCTCCCACAGCCTCTCCAGTTTGGGAGAGTCCAAGCTGAGCAGAGACAGGTACAGGGAGGAGAGAGGCTTGGAAAGTGATTCCTGGGCCAAGAGCTCCTCTATAGGGTCCATGGCCAGGGTAACAGGTTCCGGAAACTGTGCTCTCGCTGCATGGCGCAGTTGGTGATACCGGAAGTACATCCACTTGGGAAGCTTAAATTTGTCTGAAAGGTCTTTAAATGTCAGTAATTTCCCGGCAGGCATAATGTCTCGAATAGTCTTCACCCCATACTTTGCCCAGAGTTGTGGGTCCGGAATTGTACGGAAATGTGGCAAACTAATATTACCCCACAAGGGTTGAAAGGGTGACCAGCGGTCTGGCTTGATAAACCTCCTTCTAGCCACCACCCACACTCTAAGTGTCGTCCTAGTTGGAAGTGGCAGATTAACATATGCCCCAGATCCTCTATACACTAGATTCCCAAGGTCTCCCAGGGAGCCCAGAAAAGCCGCCTCAAGGCAGACTGCCGCATTGGCTCTAGAACGAAGAAACCACCATCTGACCGATACCAAAATGGCTGCCCAGTAATACACCCGGAAATTGGGCAACGCCAGTCCCCCACACCGCACCGGAAGACATAGGGTGAATCGTGCTAGTCTAGGGGTGGAGCCTCCCCAAATAAAGGACCCAATACAACTATCTAGTTCTCTAAAGAATGTGTTAGGAATCAACACTGGAGAATTTCGAAATAAATAATTGAATTTGGGAAGGAAGACCATCTTTATCAAGTTTATGCGTCCTAACAAATTGAGTGGAAGGTTTCCCCAGGAGGCACACTTAGATCTAAATTGCGTTAGAACAGGGCGAAGATTTAGTTCGTAGAATTCCGAGGGGTCCCGACTTATTTGAATGCCCAAGTATTTGAAACTCGAAACCCATTTCAACTGAGTGGGGGCCGCCGTGGCCCGCGCCAGGGGGTCGAGAGGAAACAACACAGACTTGGTCCAATTTATTCTCACTCCCGAAAACCGACCAAACCCGTCGAAGAGCTCCAGAGCAGCGCGCAAGGAGGAGTCCGCGTCGTGCAGGTATAGCAAGGCGTCATCGGCGTATAAAGACACCTTCTCCTCCAAGGAGCCTATACGCAGCCCCTCCACTTCCGGGGACGCCCTGAGCAAGATGGCCAGGGGTTCCAGCGCCAGGGCAAACAGGGACGGGGAGAGGGGGCAACCCTGACGCGTACCCCGTTGTAGTCGAAACCCCTCGGAAACTCCCCCATTGGCCCTAACACAAGCAGAAGGTCCATCATAAAGCAGCCGTAGCCAGTGCAAAAAATGGGGGCCGAACCCGAATCTACCCAGGACCTCCCAGAGGTAGCCCCACTCGACCGAGTCGAACGCCTTCTCGGCGTCGAGTGAGGCAATCACCCTGGATCCAGCATTCTCATGAGGGATGGACAGGTTAAGCTGTAGTCTCCTTAAGTTTATGTCAGTGCCCTTACCGGGCATGAATCCCGTCTGGTCCACATGTACCAGGTCATCCAGGACCTGCGCCAGGCGATTTGCCAGTATTTTGGCCAATAGCTTAGCATCGACGTTGATTAAGGAAATCGGTCGATACGACGCGCAGTCCTCGGGATCCTTACCCGGCTTGGGCACCAGCACAATTACCGCTTCAGACATAGACTCTGGTAATGACCCGAGTTCAGCAAATTGCGCAAACAACCCCGTGAGCCTAGGAGCCAGAAACTCTTGATAAGTGGTATAAAATTCGATCGGTATGCCATCTGCACCAGGAGTCTTCCCAGGTTGCATCTGGGCCATAGCGATCTGGACCTCTTCCAGTGTGATGTTTTTTTCCAAGTTCTCCCTGGCCTCCCGGGACAGGGACGGAAATTCAACCCTATCCAAGTAGGCCCCAAGTTCCTCCGAGTCATAATCCACCCTAGTAGAATAAAGGGAACCATAATATCTCACAAACCTAGCAAGAATGTCTTCCCTGTTCGTGAGAGGAACACCTCCTTCATCTCTGACACATCCAATATGGGTGCTAGGGTTCTGGCCCCGGGACAACCATGACAGTAGCTTGCCATTTTTGTCTCCGTATTCGAAGATCCTCTGGGCAGTGCTAAGCATAGATTTTTTTTGTCATGTCTATTCTAAGGAGCTCAACCGACCGTAAAGCAAACTGCCAATTTCCATAATTAAGGGGGGTAGGGGTGGCAACATAGCAGGCCTCTTTTTCTCGAAGCTCATCCTCCAATTCTTTCAGCGACCGCACAGCCTGCTTCTGACTATTGGTAATGCGGGAAATATATTCACCCCTCAGCCATCCCTTAAAAGCATCCCAGGTCATCAAGGTCCCCACTGAATCACCATTTTCAAGCCAGTAATGGCACAATTCCTCTGATATGTCCTCCTGCACCTTAGGGTCTGCAATCCAGTGTCCCGACAGTCTCCACAGCCTCCTCCCAGCAGTGGAGCCCGATCTCACCGTCAACAGAATAGGGGCATGATCAGATATTCCTCTAGGTAAAATTTGCACCTTTGAGACCCTCTGCAGCACCGCCCGCGTAACAAACCCCAGGTCAATGCGGGAGAGGGTCTGGAATGTAGACGAATGACATGTAAACATTCTAGCAGAAGGGTTATAGTGCCTCCATGCGTCAATGAGTTCAAATGTATCGGCCCACTGCATAAGGTCAGGAGTTCTATGGTTTGACTGGTGGAGTCTGTCAGCATCCGGAGACGGTACCAAATTATAGTCCCCCAGTAACATAACAAATGGAGTATCATATTTTATAACAATACGCATGATATCATATAAGAGGGACATATCTGCAGGGGGGGGGAGATAAAGCCCCACAATCACATATGTTGTATTATCAATTACCACATGCACAATGACATATCTTCCGCCTGGGTCAGTCCTAACGTCCTGAATTTGACAAGAAAGGGACCGGTGTATTAGAATACTTACTCCCCGAGAGTAGTTTGAGTATGTGGCATGGTAATGTGAGCTCACCCAGGCCCGTTTGAGGCCGAGGACTCGGGATCCCACCAGGTGGGTTTCCTGAAATATACAGATATGTGGGGTGTATTTTTTAAGATAATTGAAGACCAGAGAACGTTTAACAGCCGAATTCAGGCCTCGGACATTCCAGGAAAGGATTGAAAAGCTAGCCATATTGTGTGTATAGAGGAGGAATGCAGGAGCATGAACCGCCCTCCCGCCCCATAACCAGGGGGAGGGTAAACCACCCAGGCGGAAGACATGATACCCCCATCCACAGCCACATGAGTTGCGTATCTCTCTCATCAATTAACTCTGTACCACAACCAGAGATATGTATTAATTCCATAAAGGTAGTGTGTGAAAAATGTACCGTGAAAAACAAAAAAACTAAACCAAAACCAAAACCAACAAGGGTCAGCAACTGCTGCCCGCCCCACCCCCCACCCCGCAGACCCCCAGAACTGGGATCATGCATATTTCCCCCGAACTCCCAAATCCACTAGAGTATCTCACTCAAGGAGGCGTGTCCCGGTCCAGCTATCAGAAAGTCAGCCGCCCCTCACCTCGATTACACAGAGGGGAAACTGCAATCTAAGTCAGCCAGGGGGCCACCCTACCTCCCAATAGGAGATGCTAGAGAACCAACTTAGTCCAAACCTAGAAAAGAGTATACATAGTTCTCCTGGTATAACCAGGGGCACAAAACTTAAGCTTTTTAGATCAATTACGTCCTGGAATGCTTGTGGATGTCAAACCTAAGATGGTTTGCCTTCGAACCGACATAAGGGCTGTAACCACCCTCTGCAACAAACGTCAGGTCTCCATAGCCATCTAATCTATATAAGTTGGCATCTTGAAGTGTCTGCTTTCCTAATAAAGGCCGCTCTTCAAACTAGGAGGGCATTGGGAGCGTGGTAACTTCAGGATCTAAACAAGTATATGTGACCCTCACCAGCTCAAAACAACTGAGAGTAGAGGTGTTTCAGGCACTTGAATGTAATGAAGCGTTCACTTCAGGGAAGGCAGTTTCTCCAACCACGAGGAAGCTTCCCTGGGATTGGTGAAAAAACGCACTGTCTCACCATCTACCACTCTTAACTTTGCTGGAAAAAGGATGCTGTATTTAATCCCCTTCGCCCTCATGGCCGCTTTAACCGCATCAAAAGATCTGCGTTGCTTCTGGGTTTCGATGGTGTAGTCAGGGAACAGTAGCAACTTGTTATTTTGATAGGTGATTTCTTTTGTGCCTCTTGCAGCTCTCAACAGCTCATCCCTATCTCTGAAATTTAATAGACGGAGAATCAGTGTGCGTGGTGGGGAACCAGCCGGTCCTCGCTGCGGCGGTACTCTGTGCGCCCTCTCCACAGTGAAATAGGGGGAAAGCTGGGCACCAGGAAACAGGGATCTCAGGAGGTCTTCCACAAACACAGTTGAATTCTGCCCCTCTGCTCCTTCTGCAAGTCCAACTATCCTCAGATTGTTGCGTCTGCTTCTATTCTCGGCGTCTTCAGCGCGATATTCAAGGACCTTTACTTTATTTTGTAAGGTCCGGATCGCCACCGAGTGCTCCTCTGTAGTATCCTCCACCTGCCCCACTCTCTGCTCAGCCACCCCCAGCCGACCACGGAACTTCTCCAAGTCCTGTCTAATCAGCCCGATATCAGTTTGCACTGCCTCCATTTTCCCTGACAGGGTGGCTTGACACGCTGATATAGCTGCCATAACCTCTGGTATACCAGGGAGGGACAGGGAGGGAGTCTCATCAGCCGCCGTCTGAGTGGCCATGTTGGAATGGCTGCGCGGGCTTTTCACTCCGGACACTGCGGCCTCAGCAAGCACAGCTGTAAGTGGGGGGAATCGGAGCTGCTTACCGCTCCTCTGTCGGGCGGATGATCGGGACGGCATAGAGGGGTACCTGTGCTCGGTTCAGCGGCAGACAAACCAGGCAGGATAGGGTCACAGGATTAATCTCTAGCAGAGCTCCGGGAAGCACGTCTGCTCAAGCCGACATCTTGGACACGCCCCCGTTTTGCCGCGTTTACATGCCGTGTTTAGATGCGTCCTGAGCGCATATGTTTGTTTTCCAAAAAATGCTTCTAAACTCAACTGCCTAGAAACAACTAAACGACCCTGTGTACATGTACTGTTAAGATGACATAGAGGAAAGTTCAGGTGCAGCTGAAAAAAAGCCCAACTGCTCCTAAATGTCTGTTTACCAGCAGCAGTGTACATGAAGCCTTACTATCCAAAGTTAAAATAATCAGGGCAGAAGATTTAATAGATGGAAAGTTGAAATAATGACTGAAGGTCCGCTTTAAGTCCAGCCTGGGTCTCTCTAGGCAGTCAAATATTTTCATATTTCTAATAAGTGGTAAAATACACTTTAAAACTTGCTGACCTCCCAAGCAGCAGGCAAAGCTTCTGGCACAAAGTCATTTGGAGTGATGAGACCAAAATTGAGCTTTTTGGCCACAACCATAAATGCTACGTTTGGAGAGGAGTAAACAAGGCCTATGATGCAAGGTACGGAGGTGGATCACTGATGTTTTGGGGATGTGTGAGCTACAAAGGCGCAAGAAATTTGGTCACAATTTTGGCAAGATGAATGCAGTATATTATCAAAAAATACTGCAGGAACGTTTGCATTAATCAGCCAGGAAGCTGCACATAGGATATACTTGGACATTCCAAAATGACAATTATCCAAAACACAAGGCCAAGTTGTCCTGTCATTGGCTACAGCAGAATAAAGTGAAGGTTCTGGAGTGGCCATCTCTGTCTCCTGACCTCAATATCATTGAGTCACTCTGGGGAGTTCTCAATCGTGCAGTTCATGCAAGACAGCCCAAGAATTTACAGGAATTGGAGGCTTTTTGCCAAGAGGAATGGGCAGCTTTACCATCTGAGAAGATAAAGAGCCTCATCCACAAATACCACAAAAGACTTCAAGCTGGCATTGATGTTAAAGGGGGCAATACACGGTATTAAGGACTGGGGTATGTAAACTTTTTTTTTTTTTTTTTTTTTTTTAATCGGGGTTATTTGGGTAGTTTCTGTTGCCATTATGATTTAAAAAGAGTAAACACAGTTGATTGATAATAATTGGTTTCAGCCAAACACTAACTGTGAGTGAAAGATGATGATTTTCTTTTTTTTTTTTTTTTATTTTTTTTTTTTTTTTTTTTTGTGTTATCATATTCTCTGAAAAATGGCCAAGGAATCATAAATTCTGCCAGGGTATGTAAACTTATGAGCACAACTGTATTAGGAGATTACAAGGCTAGCAGGCTGTCAAGTCATTACTGCAACGGAGTGTGGGGGCATTTTGAGCTGAGCAATTAAGAGAGCTGCAGAGTTTTGTTTTGAAGCTCATGTATGGCTTATGAATATGTAACTACTTGATTATCCAAAGCCACATCTTAGGTTGACTTTACAACATGCCTACATTTGGGCCATAGGACACAATGCTTGCTGCTATTTGACCCACCCATGAGGTGTTAGGTCTACCATTGCTACCATGACATAAAAGAGACCATACTTGCCTTTCCCATTGTCTGCGCTGGAAGAATACCATAGAGAAACTGACCTGACCTTTCAGGATTGTCTTTCTCCTTGGTCCCCTGCAGCTATCCCTGAACCCCTTTTGCTGACCTCCCATGTCCATATTGTATATTTTAATGCGTGTTGGTCGGCAGAAGCCAGAAAAATGCTGTAGCAGATAAACCCTCCCAGAGCTGTCTATTTTTCCTGTGGATTTCAAAAGAATTTCTACTAAAACAGACCTATGCGGGCAGCAGGAAAAGCTAAATATTCCTCCTTATTTTTTACGCTCTTTTTCTGCAATGTTTATATCGTGACAGGGTTAGTTTCAAAGTCGTCATCAACCTTTCAAACTGACTAACCTTTAGGAAAACCCCCCCTTTTTTATGTTGAATTATGTCTGTTGTAAGGAATAATGGGGGGGAAAAAAAAGGGGATAAAGTTTTATATAAAACCCAAAAATGTATATATTCTATATTCCAGCTTACCATTTACAAGATATGGTGGCTGTATTGGGTTTTTCTTTTTGGCCTGCTTTCCTCTTTTATTTTTCCCTGGTGATCCAGCCAGTAAGGTTGTTGTTTTTTTTTTTTTTTTGGGGGTGTTTTTTTTTTTTTTTTTTCTTTAACCACTTCCTCAGCTCTGGAAGGTTTACCCCTCTTCATGACCAGGCCAGTTTTTGTGATACAGGATGGTTACCCTAACTGGCAATTGCGTGGTCGTGCGACACTACCCAAATTAAATTTTTCTCCCCCCCCACAAGTAGAGCTTTCATTTGCTGGTTTTTGATCACCTCTGTTTTTTTATTTTTTGCGCTATAAACAAAAGTGTGTGTATGTGTATATATATGTGTATATATATATATATATATATATATATATATATATATATATATATATATATATATATATATATATATATATATCTATATATATATAGATATATATATATATATATATATATATATATATATATATATATTTTTGTTTACAAAAAACCCAATAAGCGTATATTGATTGGTTTGCGCAAAAGTTATAGGGGTATTTTTTATTTCTTTTTACTAGTAATGACGACGATCAGCGACTTGTAGCAGGACTGCGATATTGCGGCAGACAAATCGGACACCTGACAGTTTTTAGGGACCAGTTACACTGATGGTGATCAGTGATAAAAAATGCGCTGTCACTGTACTAACACTGGCAGGGAAGGGATTAACATCAGGGACTATCAAAGGGGTAAATGTATGCCTAGGTTGTGCTTAATCACCGTGGGGGGAGGTACGTTGACGAAGGGAAGGCAAATATCTGTGTTCTTGCTTAGCAGAAACACAGGATCAATGCCTTCCCCCTCTGACAGAACAGTGGTCTGCCTTGTTTACATAGGCAGATCGCTGTTCTGCCTGTGTAAGCGGCAGGCGCCAGCGGACATCTAGTCCAAAGTACCCAGCGCTGGGTTCTCTCTGTGTATTATTACAGCGGGAGCGGCTTGGCGGTGCGTGCCCCAGTCCCGGAAGTGTCAGATCATGTACCAGATATGTGATCTGGCACAGAGCGGCTGCCCTGCCACAATAAATGTATGGTGGGTGGCCCGCAAGCTGTGTGGCAAAGTGGCAGTTAGAGGGTTGAGACAAAACTTTTTATTGTGCACGAACAGGGGTGATTACAATGACCACTTTTTTTTTTTTTTTTTTTCTTTTCATTATGTGGAGCCTTTATCTCAAAGGGGGTGGGGGACTTTTGCTGTAACTGCTTATAAACTGTTGACTAAAAACGTATTTCATACTTAAGCTAACACTACCCTCTCTCCAGAGAGCAAGATTCCCCTAACTTTCTGTTGTGTCACCAAATGGGGATTCAGACAAGTTAGTTCCAACCCTTCCCTACTCTATTTAAAAAGGTTTTGACTTTAAAATGAATTTGTCATGCTGTACTTGAACCCTGCCATTTACCTTAGAGCTGGATTAATGATAACCTTTTATATGTAATTTCTACAGCTTGCCAAAGTAATTGAATATACATTATTTTATGGTCTTTTTTTTTTTTTTTAAGATTTCCAGGGTGAAATTATTAGCATTTCCCCCCCTCTATAATGACGTTTCTGGAAGAAGGCTGAGAAGCTTCATAAAGGATTTTCTTTGCAATCACTACATGTAAATTTTGTAAGCGTCAAATATTTTGTGCGTATTATCAACACTGCCTAAGAAGTCCCCATAGGATAATCGTTATACACAGTAGCAGATCCTCGGAGGACTGATCCTACCAGCAGTAAAGGTTACACTCATTAAAACATGTATTTTATTTCATGTTACACTAATGAATTCATAATGCACTGCACATACTGTACCATTTTTAGTGGCGAATGGCGAGCATTTTTAATGGATATGTTTTTTGTTTATTCCCCTCTACCCATCAGGGTTTTCTCTCTCGTGCTGTCATTAGTTTAGGTACATTTGGCCTTAGGGATTTGTTCTTCCCTGCATTTAATTATTGCAGCATTGTTATATTAAGAGTAGATTAGCAGCCCCCCCCCCCCCCTTTTCTTTTTTTTTTTTTAAATCTGTTTTACTTGGCCTCTTTTTCTGAGACTGTTAATATGTAAACCCAACATTTCATATTCCTGATGTACCATGCATTAGTATGAAAAAGTATTCTGTTCTCTTTTGTTTTTTGCTTTTTTTTTGTGTGAAATACCAGGCGTTCCTGTTGGTCCCTCCACTTTCCAATTAAAGCGGTTATAAGCGGCCCTGCTGCAGTAAGCCGGCCAAGGCAGGTTCCATATACTCGTGGCTCTAATCATCCTACTGTAATCCTTCGCCATCCTTGTTGCTGAACAGCCTGGTGAGCCTGTACATATGCCCTACCTAATCCCTGGCATCCGCTGCTTCAGATCCAGTCATTATTTCTGTGCCTGGCTGGTCGGCTCTGCTACAGTAATCCGGCCGAGTCTGGCTCCATGTACTCGAGGCCCACCGCCATCTTGAGGACTACAGTGCTTCTCACATCCTACCCATCTACTGTGACAGCACTCTCTGCTCCTCCATCCTTGCTGGTGGCATCCCCTGGAGAGGGCTGGTTTACTCTGCTGCATCTGGGGGCGGTTGGTCCCTGTCATCTAGGCCTCATAGGGAGTGCTGGGCAGGTCCTCTATTCATCTGTAGCTGCTCTCACTGCTCAAAAGTATCTACTGTTCTAATCCCCGGACTTGGCTGGCTTGAGGGGGTACTGGAGCGGGCTGCCTGCACCTGCGTTCTGCAAGCCTGAGCCTGTGCTTAGCTGCTGCCCTGGTGAGTACCCCAGTGGTGTCCACTAACACCCTGAGACTGACTGACTGCTGTGTGGCCCCCCTGCCAGATCATTGTCACAAGCTGTTGGCTATCCATCCACCTGCTCCATCCTACCAGACCATTGCCCTCAGATTAATGGGCCCTAAGAACCCGGGCCAAAACTCATCCACACCAAGCCGCCCGCCCCCTCTCACGGCTGCTGAACCAGATCCTTCTCTCGTAGGGAGGTTGCAAGCCCTGCTGGCTGAACTAGCGATGGAGTCTGAGACTTCCCCAAGTGTGGCTCTCCCTGCCCCCTCCTCCCAGGATAGCACTGCAGTGATCCTGGCCACCATTGAACAGAGCAAAACCTCCATGCTGGTGAGAATCGATCGCCTTGCAGAAGAATGTAATCTCATTATAAACGACCTAGATAAGATCAGAGGTAGGCTGACTGAATTGGAATCCAGAAAACTCACACTAACACCATAGCGGACTTGCAAATCCGATGACGCAGAAAACAGGGCAAGACGCAACAATGTCCAAGTCCTGGATTTCCTGGAGGGAGAGTAGGGAGATCACCTGGCTGAGTTCACGGAAGAGTTCTTCAGGAAACTGCTAGGCCTTGCGGATGTCTCCTCAACCCATGTCGAGCGTGCCCACGTGCACTATCCCTGGTGCGAACAGCCAAACCTTCTTGGTCTGCTTCCTTAACTTCAGGGACCGTGACAGGATCCTTTCCGAAGCCTGCAAACACCCCTCACTTCCATATAGCAATTCCTCGGTCCTACTGTTCCCGGATTTCTCGGCTGAGCTGCAGTGTAAGAGGAAGCCCTTTAATGAGGTCCGTAGGCGCCTACGTGAAAAGGACATTAAATACAGCATGTTGTACCCCAGCCGTCTCCTGGTCCCTCACAATGGCTCAGTCAGGTTCTTCGACTCCCCGGCCGATGCAGATAACTGGCTGAACACCCTGCGGTAGGCATGGTAAGCTGTTCCTCACTACTACTACTACTCACAAGTTGCTTTAAAAAAAGTTGCCTTAAAGATGGTATTTTCCCTCCGGATACATGCATTAAGGGCTTGTTTATTCAGTCATCAGTTTTTTGTTGTCTAGCCCTCTGGTCTCACCACCTACTTTGCTGCAGGCTGACTTCTAAGTCTCTCACGCAAGCCATACCCGCCGTTTCAGGTGGGCTACAGTTCTACTTCCTGAGGCTGAGGTGTAGGACTTACCCCTGATTATGGTCCCTCTCTCACTAGAGCCATCGAACACTGGAGTTCCTCCTGGGCCTGGACTAGATGTATGTTTTCTTCTAAATCCTTCTACTCCTGAGCTACCTTGTTGGACACAACTCACTGAAGTATCTAACCCCCCTCAGTTTTTTCGGCCTCGTGAAGAGGCATCAGTGGTGCTGAATTGCCGCATTCTGGAACTCTTCAAAGAAGTCTGAAGATCTATCTGTTAAGGGTTTTAAACTGCCTGGCATTGTTGTTGGGGTTGCTGGTCAGTAGGGAGTTAAACAGGTTTTGGGTATTAAACTGGCCATAGTTCGTTTTTATTTATTTATTTTTTTTTTTTATTTTTTTTTAAGGGTACCTTCTGGTCAGTAGGGAGTTCATAGGTTACTGTTCTACTTTTCTTGTATGCTCTATATCCTCTGATGCTTTTATATCACATATTCTGTCAATACTCATCATGCTCAGAACCAATATTTTTTTTTTTTTTTTTTTTGCATCCCCCCCTGGGTCCCACAGAGGGCTGAGCCTCCCCGCACAGGTATTATTATGATGTATCATACTATGTCAATTGAATGGTCATCGACCCCATATCTTGTTCCTGCAGGAGACTCATCTTCTGGGAAATAGGATTATAGTGCTGTGTAGACTCTGGGTACAGCATTCTTTTCATGCAGCGTACTCCAATTATGCAAGGGGAGTGGCCATCTTATTGAACAAATCCCTTGCATAGAAGGTTCTACATCTAAAAACTGATCAGGAGGGCCGATTCATAATCCTACTAGAGATCAGAGCGGTAGTATATGCTCTAGTGAATGTATATGTTCCTCCTCCCTTTAACTAGCGGGTCCTCTACACGATATATACAAGCATTCAGTTACATTGCAATTCTCCAGACTATACATAGCTGGAGACTTCAATTCTACGTTGGATCCGTCTCTTGACTCGTCCAATCCAAATAGGGTGTATTCACCAGAATTGCTTCAATGGGCACAAGCCTTTAATTACACAGAGATCTGGAGATGGAAGTACCAAACCTCTAGAGCTTAATCCTTTCACTCCACTACTCGCAAATCGGGCTCCAGGATTGATTTGGTCTTTGGTAACACCTGTGCCCTGACAGCGGTGAGGGGGGTCTCGTACTTGCATGCGGGCCTCTCTGACCATGCCCCTCTAGAGGTCACTTTGGGGTTTCAGACACCAGAGGTCGAGACTGTTGGTGCTTAGCAGCCAAATGGCTGCAGGACCCTAAGGTGGGGGAGGAGGTCTCTCCTAAACTACAACATTACTGGGAGATCTATGAGGATTCAGCCTCAGCGCAGGTAGTCTGGGAAGCCTTTAAGGCCAACACCAGGGGAGAATACATTTTGGCTATCAAAGCGGTTCGTTCTGAGATGGCCAGCTGGCTGAGGCAAGAAGAGCATTCTCTCTACACCTTGCCACAGAATGGTTGCCAATATTTTTGTCAAGGTCTAGAGGTCATAGTTTAGCAAGGAGATCGGCCTATAGGAAGCACAGTGGGATTTGTCTTTTGCTGGGCTTAGGGATGAGGACTATATGTTGCTGATACATAGAAGGGGGTAAGGACATTTTTCCTTTACATTCAGAAAAGACCTTCAACAGTTTTGGTGCAATTAATGATGCATACATTCTGTACCATTCACCAGGTAGGCCGTCTGGTCCTGGTGTTTTACCGCTGGGGAATGAGCAGATCGCCTCCTCTATCCTCTGCGGTAAAATCTGTCCAAAAATTCAAGATCCTCCTCCTCAACAAGTGGGTAAATGCAAGGACTGTAAAAATTCCCTACGCCGGTCTTCAGGGATTGCTCTGTATAAATTCACTGGCAGGGAGGATCTTTGAGTCTAGGGACAAAAACCGCAAACTCCTGGCGAATCTAGTTGCGGACTCTAAAATGCAGACAGTAGTTTCAGAAATCTGTGGCTCGGATGGTCAGGTAATCTCCGCTCCCGAGCTAATTCTAAAAGAATTCAGATCCTTCTATGGAAATGTATATAGGCAACCCCTGGCAGGCCTGAAGACTGGCTTAGGGAATTTTTACAGTCCTTGCATTTACCCACTCTTTCGCAGGAGGATCTTGAATTTTTTGGACAAAGATGATTTTAACGCTGAGGAGATAGAGGAGGCGATCTGCTCATTCCCCAGCGGTAAAACACCAGGACCAGACGGCCTACCTGGTGAATGGTACAGAATGTATGCATCATTAATTGCACCAAAACTGTTGAAGGTCTTTTCTGAATGTAAAGGAAACATGTCCTTACCCCCTTCTATGTATCAGGCACATATAGTCCTCATCCCTAAGCCCGGCAAAGACAAATCCCACTGTATTTCCTATAGGCCGATCTCCTTTGCTAAACTATGACCTCAAGACCTTGACAAAAATATTGGCAACCAGGCTGCGGACGATTCTCCTATCTCTGGTTAATATAGACCAGACTGGTTTCATGCCAGGGAAATCAACAGATATAAATTTACATAGTGTTTACACATCTTCAGCTTCCTTCCAATGAATCCTCTACTAGGGTCATGGTTACACTAGACATTGAAAAGACATTTGACTCGGTGGCGTGGCCTTTTTTGTCTTCGGTTCCAGAAGCCATGGGTTTCGGAGAAGGATTCTGCAGGTGGATCAACATTTTTATATAAAGACCTGACCAGCACAGATAAAACTTAATGGTGCTTTATCAGCACCCTTTCGTGTTGGAAGAGGTACAAGGCAAGGTTGTCACCTGCTCTCTTTGCTCTGGTGATGGAGTCACTTGCCTCAGCCCTCAGACAAGCGGATAGGGTAAGGGGCATACAAGTGGGTTCCATACACGAGAAAGTTGCCTTATACACAGATGACCTTATTCTTTTCCCTGCCCAGTCCCTTCAGGAGACGCTGATCATTCTATCCAATTTCACTAGCTGCTCAGGACTCAAGGTAAACTGGGACAAATCCCAAATTTTACCGATGGATAATGCCGCGAAGGATGTAGCAGATCCCAACTTCCCTTTACTATGGACAGACAAAATTAAATACCTAAGTATTTACATCTCCACATCTACCTCTGACTACCATGCCCTTAACTTAGAGCCACTAATACAACTGACGAGAGCAAGATTGAAGGCGTGGGCATATTTCCCCCTCTCTCTAATCGGGAAAATTAATCTATTCAAGATGAAGCTTCTACCTGCTTTTCTTTTCAATCTTAGTTTATTTCAAGATAAAAGTAGGACAGAGGAAGAAAGCACTTTACAATATATTATTACTCTTTGTAAAATAGATGTAATGAGGTGAACCTTTACTATATATGTATAGGTTGAGACAATTTGACGTATAGTCTCTGGTGAAACAATGAAATATCACAGTGTACAAAAGTCATCTATATAAGAGAAGAATAACATGCGTGTCGGATCCAACATGTAGTTTACCCTTAAAGTTTCGCGTGTTGATATTGTCATGAGGACCATCCTATTCGGGCTGATATGCTGTAGGGATCTTTTATATACTTATAGTAGATATTTAATTCATTGGGCTATTCTGGTTATATGGCCTTTAATCATATGCTTGAGTGATTTGGTTAAAACATAGAGAGAAGTAAGCAAAGACAGAGAAGAGAATGATGGCATGTAAAGAAATAAGGGATGGTAAAGAAGGTAAGGGTCACTCCACCATGGCTATCCGGTGGATGAGGTTGGGGCATCCACAACCCATACAGTAAAGTCATCAGAGTATCGAAACATTGACCACGAGGTCCAGGTGGTGGAGAACTGTTCCTCCTTCCCCGTTTCCTGTGCCAACAGGCACTCAAGATCTCTTATCTGATCCACCCCGACAGCCCAATCGCCCAAGAAAGGTACATCCGCTGTTCTCCAATGTCGGGGAATCACTGTCCTAACTGCGGCCAGAAAGTGGCGCAATGTATCTTGTTAAATCGACTTGAGGGGTCCTGGGAGCATAGATAGTAGGGCTATCTCTGGTGTGGGCTGAATTGAGGTCGCCATCAGCCTGCAGTATAGGTGAAAGACCTTTTGCTAAAGTTTCCTAATTGGAGGGCAAGCCCACCAAATGTGGAGCATTGTCCCTCTAGAGGACAGGCATCGCCAACAAGTATCCGACAAAGAAGGGTTAAACCGTTGAATAGTCGCTGGGCATCTGTACCATCTCGTCAATAGCTTAAACTCTTTTTCTTGAGTCTTAGTTTCCAAGGAAATCCTTTGCGTCAGGATAAAGCTTTTTTGCCAATCAGCAGGGGAGATGGAGTGTTGTATGTCTGTTTCCCATTTCTGCGTGTATGTTGGAAGGTCAGGGGCAGAGATGTTAGGAGTATAACAGTGATACTACGTGTGTTGGCGGGTCCGGTTGTAAGAGCAGCTCGTCAAAGTTTGATGGGTCATCAATATCTCTGAAAGGGAGGAGAAAGTATGTATGTATGTATGTATGTAGGACATTAATTGACCCCTCTGTAACCACATTGTTGGGGGGCCTCAGGTCTGTCTGGGAGAATATGTCCTTTCTCAAGGATGGGTCAGCGCATAGAACCTGCGCTAAGCGTCTATGACTATCCCTATTCCAGGGTCCAAATCTCCACTTACTTACAACTGGGGGGAAGGCCGGAGTCCCGAAGAGAGGGGTCATAGGGCCCTGAGGTTTAGATAATATACCAGTTAAGATCAGATGGTCCCAAATCTGAAGTGTTTGACGAGTGAGAGCAGTAGAGTGTATTATCCTTACGCTGAGCCGTAGGGGTCCACGGCAAGGCGCAAAGATCAATCGCATTGAGATGTCTCTCCAGTTGAACCCAAAGCTTGGAGAAAGGGTGGTGAAACCAATCCACGATACGTATGAGTACCGCCTTATGATATGTGGAGGCATCTGGGACCCCCGCTCCCCCCCCCCCCCCCCCGGGCCTTCGGAAGGATCATTGTGTCGTATTTTATCCTGGGACGGTCCCCCTTCCATATGAATTTAGAAAAAAAAATCTGACGAAGCCTTTTAAAGAACGAGGTGGGAATATGGATAGGGATGGTTTGAAAAAGATGTAAGAATCGAGGGAGAACATCCATCTTCAAAACATTCACCCTACCCAACCAAGAGAGCTGTTTAGATGCGTATGTAGCCAGATCCGCTTGTATTCTAAGAAGTAGAGGGGTAAAGTTGCTGGAGAATAGTTGGGATGTGTCTGTTGGGATATGAATTCCTAGATAGCGAATAGATGTGGAGCTTGTCTTAAAAGGAAAGGACGACGAGAGGTGTTGGAGAGCCGCTTTTGGGAGTGAAATGTTGAGGATTTCCAACTTACTATGATTAACTTTAAAGTTACTAACATCTCCATATCTCTGAAACTCCTGTATAATGGAGGGCAGGGAAACTTGCGGTTGGGTTACAAACATGAGCAAGTCATCTTCAAATAGGGCAATTTTAGTATGTATAGGGCCTATATTAATATCATGAATAGCCGGGTTGTTACTAAGAGGCGATGGCTAGGTGTTCCATAACAAGAACATAGAGAATGGGGGACAAAGGACACTCCTGCAGCATTCCATTGTGAATAGTGAATTTTGGAGATAGGGATCCGTTTAATCTGATCCTAGCGGAGGGAGATGTATAGAGGGACATTATTCTGGAGATCATGTTTTGGCTTAGACCTATCTGTTGCAATGATAGGCTAAGGAATTGCCAGTCGACGCGGTCGAAGGCCTTCTCCGCGTCGACCATGAGAAGGCACAATGGGACATTGTGGGTCCGAGCATAATCTGCAATGAGAAGTGTTTTCAGGGTGTTATCCCGTGCCTCTCTTCCACTCACAAAGCCAACCTGATCTAGGTGTATTAGGCGGGGTAACAAGGGTTGCATTCTATTAGCTAGTACCTTCGCGAACACCTTCAGATCTACCACTATCAGCGATATGGGCCGGTAATTTGCACACATAGTCAGGTCTTTGTCCGCCTTTGGGATAAGGGTGATATGTGCTTATAGTGTTTGCGGTGGGAATACTGATCTCTCAGAGAGGGAGTTAAACACTTTTGTTAAGAAGGGGAGCAATTGTTTGTAAAATTTTTGAGTGAAGCCATCAGGGCCCGGACTTTTACCAGATGGGGTAGATGCAATGGCGCGGGCAACTTTGTCTTCCGAAATTGGAGTTTCAAGGTCCTCTATCGTTTTGTCATCTAGAGTAGCCGCTTCAGCCCTGGAAGATTTTACCCCCTTCCTGACCAGAGTGTTTTTTGCGATTTGGCACTGCGTCGCTTTAACTGACAATTGCGTGGTCGTGCGACGTGGCTCCCAAACAATATTGACATCCTTTTTTTCCCACAAATAGAGCTTTCTTTTGGTGGTATTTGATCGCCTCTGCGATTTTTTTTTTTTTTTTTTTTTTTTTTTTTTTTTTTTTTTTTTTTTTTTTTTTTTTTTGCGCTATAAACAAAAGAGACAATTTTGAAAAAAACGCATTTTTTACATTTTGCTATAATAAATATCCCCCAAAAATATATATAAAAAAAATAATTTTTTTTCCCTCAGTTTAGGCAGATCGTATTCTTCCACATATTTTTGGTAAAAAAAAATCGCAATAAGTGTTTATTTGGTTTGCGCAAAAGTTATAGTGTTTACTAAATGGGGGATAGTTTTATGGCATTTTTATTAATAATTTTTTTTTTTTTACTAGTAATGGCGGCGATCAGCGATTTTTATTGTGACTGCGACGTTATGGCGGACGTGTTGGACATTTTTGACATATTTTTGGGACCATTGTCATTTATACAGCGATCAGTGCGATTAAAAATGCACTAATTACTGTGTAAATGACACTGGCAGTGAAGGGGTTAACCACTAGGGGGCAGGGAGGGGTTAAGTGTGTCCTAGGGGAGTGATTACTAACTGTAGGGGGATGGGCTAGCAGTGTCATTACTCTGATCACTGCTCCCGATGACAGGGAGCTGTGTTCAGTGACACTTTTCACTAGGCAGAACGGGGAGATGCTGTTTACATTAGCATCTCCCTTTTCTTCCTCTCCGTGAGGCAATCGCGGGCATCCCCGCGGCGATCGAGTCTGCGGGACGCGACTCACGGAGCTCCCGGCCGGCGCGCACGCAATGGCACGGCGGGGAATTCAAATGGACGTACCTGTAAGTCAGTTTGCCCAGCCGTGCCATTCTGCCGACGTACATCGGTGTGCGCCGGTCGGGAACCGGGTAGGTAATGCATTTTGTGAAATGAGGCCTGTGTTTCTGCCGTAGTGGAGGGAGGCTCAGAGTTTGCTGTAGGTATGTTGTACAGAGATTGATAGAAGTCCCTGAATACCCGACCCATTTCAGAAGGCGAGGAGACGGTTTTCCCAGATTTGTCCCATATGTGGGGTATAAAAGTGTTAGTTTGTTTGGTATGTAGGGTGCGAGCTAGTGATCTACCACATTTATCTCGAAATTTGTATCGATGAAAGGCAAGTTTGTTCGCAAATGTACGGGCTGATGCTTCGTATAATTCCCTAAGCTGAGTGCAGGCGGAAGAAACCTCCGCAAGCACTTCCACCGTGGGGGAACACTTATGGGTAGTCTCCGGGGTCTTAAGTTTGTGTACTGCCGTAGCTATCGCTGCTGAGCATTCTTTTTTCAGGCGAGCACCCATTTGAATAAAGCTGTCCCGCAATACCGCCTTTAATGCCTCCCATTTAATGGGTGGTGAAGTGTCGTCGGAAGCGTGGTCCGTAAAAAAATTTGATATAGTCTCCGATATCCGTGTATCGTACCCTGGTTCAGTCAGAAGCGAGTCATTTAACCTCCATGTCCATTCTTTCACTGGGGTAGAGGGGATCGCAAGTGTCAGGATTATAGGGGAGTGGTCAGACCAAACAATAGGGTCTATTTCACAATTTGGGGACCAATCTAAACAGCCGTGATCAATTAAAAAATAATCTAGACGACTGTATGATTGATGAACGTGTGAAACGTGTGTAGTTTTGAGAGTCAGGGTACAGTATCCTCCATACGTCAACAAGATGCATATTATAGATGGCACGTTTTTAGGGCCCTTATTTTAGGAAAGGATATAGAGGAACGGAAGGTCGAGGAATCCAAAAGTGGATCCAGGGGAGTGCTGAAATCCCCTCCAAGTATGAGCTTGCCCTCTGCAAAACCCATCAAGGTCTTTAAATACTGCAAGGCCGATAGGACTTGGTGAGTATTAGGCAAATAAATATTGGCTATTGTAAATTTAGTCCCCCATAAGGAGATTTTCACAAAAACTTACCTACCCTGGGGATCTGTCATATGATCGAGTAGTTAAA
Source organism: Lithobates septentrionalis (assembly GCA_037952835.1). Taxonomy (NCBI): domain Eukaryota; kingdom Metazoa; phylum Chordata; class Amphibia; order Anura; family Ranidae; genus Lithobates; species Lithobates septentrionalis. The sequence continues at coordinate 2,484,725 of JBBDGP010002050.1, forward strand.
TAGGGAGTGTTTTATGAAACGCAATAGATGCTCCCTTAGGTTTTTGTGTCGGATTGGTACTGTGGATCCATCTATTAAAGTATCTGTTGGAGCAGGAAGGGGTGGAGTCAGAGTGGAAATGGGTCTCCTGTAGTAAAAGCACGTTAACCTGTCGTTTGTGCATCTGATACAGGATTTGCCCACGTTTCGAGGTGATGTTGAGCCTATTTACATTAATACGAACAAAATTTCAATTGGGGGCGTGAGGTCACCGTGTGAGCCATGCTGGAGTGCGCGAGGCAATAGAAAGAGGAAGGTAGTAAAATATAGAGGAAAAGGAAAGAGAGCAGTTCGGGGTAGAATAGAAAAGATAGGTGAAATGTGGAAGTGGGGAAAGGGGGGGAGGGGAAGGGGGAGGGAAGAATAAGAGAAAAGTGTGAGGATAAAGAAGTAAGTAAATAATAGTGTAAATAAAGTAAGGTGTAAATGAAAAGACACCTAAAAAGAGGTGTCTGGGATACTGAACTTGTAGACTTCCTTGGGTTGTTCGGTCAGTAGTTATGGGGAGAGGGGGGAATGTGAATGTGTATATGTAACGTGTACTTCATTTCATTTCGTAAATAATTAAAATAAGCTATGTGGAGTATCTGTGGAAATAGAAGAATACTTTAGATAATCTGCACAGGTGGTTGAGCGTACAGTAGTTTTTAGTTGTTTATCATTATTTTAGTTTGTGTGTGACCGAGCCTAGGTATGCCCAATAGGCTCTGTATTGTATTATTATTATTATTATATATATATATATATATATATATATATATATATATATATATATATATATATATATATATATATATATATATATATATATATATATATATATATATATATATATTTTTTTACCTTTTTTAATTACAATAAAAACTACTTTAAAAAAAAGTGGTTGTAAACTCTTTTCTGCTACTTTTAACTACAGGTAAGCTTATAGGCTAACTCCACTTTTCATGGGGAAAATAATTGACAAATAAAAAATAAATACAGTATATAGCATATACAGTTGCGACACAAGTCATATTGTAATTGAATATTATTAAAAATGACCTCCTTTTTAATCTGTAGCGCTGTTTTTTTTAAATCCCTGCAATGTACATAGATCACCTAGAGGTGAATTTTTTATTTTTTTTAATTTTTATTTTTTTTTCTCAACAAAAGTGGAGTTATTCATTTTTACCTACAGGTAAGCTTTATTATAAATCTCTTAAACGTGCACCATTTAGGAGAGGGATAATTCCAGTGAGCATCAGCTGGTGGCGTGCAGCGCATGTACTCTGTTCAGACCTCTGTGCCACAGCTGTGAAGTCCGTGCCCATGCACGGGAGTGACTTCACCGCTTGGCCAGTCAAGCAGTCGAGCCTGCAAACTCGCAAAGGAACACCAGGTGAAGTTGAAAACCCTGCCAGCGGTGACAGCACGTTTTAGGCCCCTTTCACACGGACGGATAGAATTGTGCTTTTAGCTGCGTTTTCTACTGCAGCTAAACGCACACAGTGCTTTCCTATGGCCCCATTCACACACTGCGTTTTGTTTACCTGCAGTTTTGTGCGGATAGAAAAAATAGAATTGACTGCGTCCAGGAGCAATTTTGCACAGCACATAACCGCAGTGCATTGTGTCAGCTGCGGATAGCAGCGCCGAGCTGGCTCGCTCATAGGGAAAGAAAAAGTGTTTTCCTTTGCCAATGAGAGACAAGCACGGGGATATGACTTGGATCCCCGCCAATACCAGGCACTGTGTTTGGTATGAATCTTGAGGGGGAACTCCACGCCAAATTTTAAATAAAAAAACCGGCATGGGTTCCCCTCCAAGAACATACCAGGCTCTTCGGTCTGGTATGGATTCCAAGGGGCACCCCCTACGCCGATTAAAAACGGCGTGAGGGTCCCCCCCAAATCCATACCAGACCCTTATCTGAGCACGCAGCCCGGTCGGTCAGAAAAAGGGGTGGGGACGAGCGAGCAACCCCCCCCTCCTGAACCGTACCAGGCCGCATGCCCTCAACATGGGGGGATCCCGGCCCTCCACCCTATGTGAATGAGTATGAGGGTACATCGTACCCCTACCCATTCACCTGGGGGAAAAAAGTGGCAATAAAAAAAAAAACACACTGCACAGGTTTTAAAAGTAATTCATTAGGCAGCTCCGGGGGTCTTCTTCCGACTTTGGGGGTCTTCTGCTAACTTTGGGGGTCTCTCGGGCCTCTTCTCCCTCTCTCTGGTGTCGTCTCCGCGCTCTCTGGTTCTTCTCCGGTGCCTTCTTCCTTCTGCCGGGCTTTTGAGATGTCTTCTTCCCTCTTCTCTTCCAGAGATGTTGACACGATGCTCCCTCTCGCTGTAATGCCGTGAGCGAGGTCCGCAACCAATTATATAGGAATGGGGCGTGGTCACCAGGTGATGTCACCCGGTGACCCCACCCCCTTCTGACGTCACAGTCCCATCATGCCCACGAAAAAACGGCATGGGGGTCCCCCTTGGAATCAATACCAGACCAAAGGGCCTGGTATGCTCTTGGAGGGGAACCCATGCCGGTTTTTTATTTAAAATTTGGCGTGGAGTTCCCCCTCAAGATTCATACCAAACACAGTGCCTGGTATTGGTGAGGATCCAAGTCGGATCCCCGTTCAATATGAGTCGGTACCCTGTCGGGTTGCTATGGAAATGGCAAACCGCAGCTAAACGCAACCGCAGCTAATCGCACTGTACAAATGCAGCTGATCGCAGTGCCTGGTGTCTTGAATTTCACAGGAAAAAAAAACAACATACTTTTAACTGCGGCAGAATAGCCGTCCATGTGAAAGGCGCCTTAAAGTAAGGGCTTAATTTTTAAAGTAAGTCTTGCTATACGTTTTCTATACACAATAGCAAATTGTGGTTTTGCCTTGCAAAGGGAGAACATGTGAAATCAATGCAGATATTCTGAAATTTATGCAAATGTGTATACTTATTAATTTAAGTACATCTGTCATGTGGAATATGGGGATTGCTATTACTTGTGTCCTGACAATGCTTGGAAGCTGACTGTGTATGGCTTAAAGTAGAACTAAAGTACCGATTATCCCTACTTCAACGGTCGATGCCCTTGAGGTTCCTCCCTGCCACCAGCATCTTCTCCCTGGCTTCTCGTTTCCCAACTGGAGTGGCACAGCATCCTCATGGGTGCCTTGGCAAAAGAACAAAAAAAAGTGCCCCAACCCTGTGCAATCTCTAATCTGAGCTCACTCTGTGGTAACTCCTGTATACAGACAGGAGGGAGAAAGCACATGTCATCATTTGATAAGGACATGTCAGGTGCCTGCAGAGCTTTCTGGGTTTCCAACAGGAGTAGAGTTAGCAGCCGGGAGGAGGTGTGGGCTGTGCTCTCACCCTTCTATCTGTACACGGGAGTTAACAGGATTGCTCTCCGATCAGACTGTGCAGGGTTTGATTACCATCCCCATCTCCTCCCTAGACTGCTTCTGTCCCGGCAGCAGAAATTGTGGGTAGGGGGTGGTATGCAAACCCTTTACAGTCCTGGTCTGAGAGTTCTGCGTTCTCTCCTGTATACAAACAGAAGAGCACAGCCCACACCTACTCCCGGCTTTCTCCTTCTCTCTGCTGCTGTCACTGCTACTGCGGTGATGTGAAGGATGTGGTGGGATGAGAGGTTTTGTGCTTGAAGGGGGTAGGAGGAACAAAATTTGGGCTAAAAGGGGGTTTTGGGGCAGAAGATTTACAACCTACAGTAGATCACTGAACTCTGCCTCATAAACTACTTTTTAGGTCTAGATCACACCAGGTGCAGTGCGGTAATGTGTGTAAAATGGCTTGTTTTTCCTACACAGCACAAAAATGCAATGCCTTTTGCAGAGGTGTGTGGGTGCTATTAATTATTAATGGCACCCCCACACATCTATCTATCTAAATGAATGTGCCTTTTTCGTTTTTGGTGCAGCGCAATTTAAAAAATCATGCCAACACCTTTTTTTGTGTCTTCTTTTTTTTTTTTTTTTTATGTGCATAGAGAAGCCCATTAAAAAGCGAAATACGGGAATGTTTAAAAAAAAAAGCGGGTGCTTGGACTGACCATCTGGTGTGAACGTATCTGTCTAACCAGTGAACTCCCTATTGAGGGGACAACTGGTGATTGTCTGCTTGTCCCCATAGACAGACATGAGGTTTTTTCTCAGTCCAGCCAAGACCTTTCTTCTTTCAAGCAATAAATGCACAGACCATATATTCACTGTAATTACAGGCAAGTGTTAAAAATAGTGGTTTGGAATACCAGAGTCACTGGCTGAGGGAGTTTGGTGTCTGGTGTTAAGCTCATGAGGTCCAAAACACCATTCAAATCTCATAGTAATAAGCAGCTATGATGAGAGAAACTTGCACAGATGATCTGGTAGAAGATCATCTGTGAGCCTGTCAGGCATTCTCTTAAAATTGTCTGTCTGAGTTAAACATCTTAGCTTTAAATTTAGTTTTATTTTAGGCTTTCCATCTGGTTAGCTACACTAAAGTCTAAATCCAGCCAATTAGTTTATTTTTTGGATAGAGTAGAAATGAATTACAATTTGTCGGTTTTATATTTCTGTCTGTGATCCCCAAATGGAAGATTTTCAGACTTTTCCTTCACTTCAAATTACTATGCATCCCATACAAGAGATGGTGCTTTTATCTGGGACTTGAAGGAACAAGTTATATGGCTGCTTTCACACCTGTGAGTTTCAACAGGCAATTTTGGAACCTTTTTCCCTGTGTTTTTGCATGATTTTATTTTTTTCAGGTGTAGCTGGACTTCAGCATTTTTGTTTTAGCCAATGGGAAGCTAGTTACTAGGAGTAGATGGATTGTTTTTAGGCTTAAGGGCCAAGTTCACTTTTTGTTTTTTTCCCTCTAAATTCCAGCTCCCCTATGCACCAATATAGCATTCATGTACTTTTTTTTGCAAAAATATCAAAGCTTTCCATAAAATATACAGACACGTACCTTACTGTCCTCCATCCATGATTCCAAACATATCTATTGCTTCTGTCTTGCATCCTTACAGACTCTAGGTCATGACACAGGAAGGAGTTGAACAGCTGACCTCAGCACACGCCCTGCATCATCCACCCTCCCATTCCCAGGTGCATGTTTTTTAAATGAAATGAAATCAGTCAGTGATCACCCTTCTCATTAAATACACAATCAGATTGCATAGTGTATGGCCATCTTTATACAAGTACATAGAAGGGAGTGGACAGAAACACTCAGCTGTGAAGCCCCATTCACATCTCTGCATAGCGGGAACTCGCATTCCCACATGCTTTTTTTTTTTTTTCTCCTAGCGTGGTGGGGAGGTGTTTTGGAGCATTTTCACTCATTGCAATCGCCCCAAAGAAGCTTCAGAACTTTTTTATTTTTATTTTTTAGAGCAGAGCTGGCTGCGTTTTTTTTTTTTTTTTTTTTTTTTTTTTTTTTTTTTTTTTTTTTTTTTTGGGTGCAGCACATTTCGGAAATGCAAGGAAACACACATGTGAAAGGAGCCTCATTGTTCTCGTCTTAACACATCAATTTCACTTTCAGGCCCCATTTACATATAGTATAGTGGGAGCGAACGTTGTGTTTTTCCTGTGACACATATAGGGCAGCCTGTTGATTTTAAATGGGCTGTGCTATATGTGGCTTATAGTACTTGTTGGCGTTTTGTGGGTTGCGTGTTTTTTTTTTTTACTGTGCATTTTGCAGCATTTGTCATGTAGACAAATGATATTTTATTTTTTATGACTACAAGGTATTCTCTGTTTAAACAAAGTGGAAAGATGTGGTGTAGGATGCCTAGATCGCCACCTCTACCAGTAAGAAACGCATGTTTTCTGAATGGCAGAGGTGCCAAGACAAGAGAATACCAAAAATGGAAAATTCCTGAAGTTCTTTTTAAGCTAAATTGAATCGACTGTTTGCATTGACCTAATGCTTCAAGGACACCAGCTTTTCACTAAGGATGGGTACACACTTATGCGAATTGGATGGGGGGGAACCCCCATCCAATTTGCATGATAGAGTGTGACCGGCTCTCAATGGAGCTGGCTAGTACATCTGTCGGGCAACTGCGGAGCACACAGCAGAAGGGTCCTGTGCATCTTTGGCTAGGTTTTCAGGTCCAAATTCAGGCAAAAATTTGGACCCGGTTCGCTCCTGAAAGGGAGAACAGGGACGCACCGGACTCCCTGCTGCAAGCCGCTCAGCACATAGTGTGAACCCAGCCTCTTGCACGCGGGAGTTAAAAAAAATAAATAAAAAAATCTCTACACAGCCATAAAATAAAAATGGAAAATGTTACTTTTGAGTGCAGTAATTTTTATATATATCCTCTATCTCTATCCTCGCAAAAGTGAGTACACCCCTCACATTTTATTATATCTATTCATGTGACAACACTGAAAATATGACACTTTGCTACAATGTAAAGTAGTGAGTGTACAGCTTGTATAGCGGTGTAAATTTCTGTCCCCTCAAAAACTCAACACACAGCCATTAATGTCTAAACCGCTGGCAACAAAAGTGAGTACACCCCTAAGTGAAAATGTGCAAATTGGCCCCAATTGGCCATTTTCCCTTCCCGGTGTCATGTGACTCGTTAGTGTTACATGGTCTCAGGTGTGAATGGGGAGCAGGTGTGTTAAATTTTGTTTTATTGCTCTCTCTCTTACTGGTCACTGGAAGTTCAACATGGCACCTCATGGCAAAGAACTCTGTGAGGATCTTAAAAAAAGAATTTTTGCTCTACATAAAGATGGCCTAGGTTATAAGAAGATTGCCAAGATCCCGAAACTGAGCTAAAGCACGGTTGCCAGGACCATACAGTGGTTTAATAGGACAGGTTCCACTCAGAACAGGCCTAGCCATGGTGAACCAAAGTAGTTAAGTGCCCGTGCTCAGCGTCATATCCAGAGGTTGTCTTTGGGAAATGGACGTATGAGTGCTGCCAGCATTGCTACAGAGGTTGAAGGGGTGAGGGGTCAGACTGTCAGTGCTCCGACCATATGCTGCACACTGCATCAAATTGGTCTGCATGGCAGCTGTTCCAGAAGGAAGCCTCTTCTAAAGATGATGAACAAGAAAGCCTGCAGTTTTCTGAAGACAAGCAGACTAAGAACATTGGATTATTGGAACAATGTCCTGTGGTCTGATGAGACCAAGATAAACTTGTTTTGATTCAGATGGTGTCAAGCATGTGGGGCGGTACCGGGTGAGGAGTACAAAGACAAGTGTGCCTACCGTCAAGCATGGTGGTGGGATTGTCCTGGTCTGGGCCTTCATGAGTGCTGCCGGCACTGGGAAACTACAGTTCATTGAGGGAACCATGAATGCCAACATGCACTGTGACATACTGAAGCAGAGCATGATCCCCCCCCCCCCCTTCAGAGACACCGGAGACTGCGCCGCAGGGCAGTATTCCAACATAATGACCCTAAACACACCTCCAAGACGACCACTGCCTTGCTAAGGAAGCTGAGGGTACAGGTGATGGACTGGCCAAGCATGTCTCCAGATCTAAACCCTATTGAGCATCTGTGGGGCATCCTCAAACGGAAGGTGGCGGAGCGCAAGGTCTTGAACATCCACCAGCTCTGTGATGTCGTCATGGAGGAGTGGAAGAAAACTCCAGTGGCAACCTATGAAGCTCTAGTCAACTCCATGCCCAAGAGGGTTAAGGCAGTGCTGGAAAATAATGGTGGCCACACAAAATATTGACACTTTGGGGCCAATTTGGACATTTTCACTTAGGGGTGTACTCACTTTTGTTGCCAGCGGTTTAGACATTAATGGCTGCGTGTTGAGTTATTTTGAGGGTTCAGCAAATTTACACGCTGAACACTCACTACTTTACATTGTAGCAAAGTGTAATTTTTTCACTGTTGTCAAATGAAAATATATAATAAAATAAATATATCTATCTATTTCTAAAAAATCTCTCTCTATCATATTGCAACACTGCCAATTGGAGATCGAAGAAGATGTTTTACATGCATTTAGGCAAGGTCTTTACAGATCATTTTACTTTTTGATCTTTCTGTTGACCTGATCCTCCAGTATAAACATTCGTAAATTACGTCAGTGCAAAAGGCCTTATTTTACTTGTTGACTGTACCTGACTACAAACATCGCATGCAGTGCACACTTTGTCCAGCTGATAGTTCGCAATATACTTTTTATGCAATAGCAGAGATGCTCTAACTTTGACCGTGTGGATGTAAAGATGTAAAGTATATATTTCTTCTTTTTTTTTTTTTTCCTTTTAACAGCGCATTTTACCCCGCACTCAGGAAGTTCCAGAATTAATGAATGTTCCCCCAAAGAAAAGATTATGTAACCATTTTAATATTTAAAATAACAAGCATATTAATTAAGTGCAGATAGAGAACACTGCTTCATGTGCAGTTTAGCTTGGGGCAATGCTTTTTTGATCTGTTAAATGTAAAAAAAAAAAACAGGTGTTTTCAAACTTTTTTTGTCTAAAGAGCTTGCTTGCCATTTTTCAGGAATTAATTTGAAAGCTCTGTTGGGTCAGGCAGTTTGATCAGTAGTGCTGTAAGCTTTACTGCAGACCCCTCCCATTCATTTGACATTGAACTGATAATAGAAAAGGGGAAATAAGGGTTTTTTATTCTACTGAAGCCACCATAATATGTCTATATGCACTGCAGACTACAAAGCACCACCAGTACCTCAACTTAGAGACCTGTCATGTAACAAAATGCTTTCAGAAAAGCTCATACTTGTAGAGAGGGCTAAATTGCATACCTTTCCTGCCATCTGTGCCAGTGTTTCTCTGCTGTAGAGAACCAGTCCCCTGAATTTTGATGGGAAACCTGTGAGTTCTGTGTTCCTCTGCAACTCTTGTTGGATCCCTCCTCTGACTTCCAATTACTGAAGTATCCTACATTGATGAACATTGAAAGAGTGGAAGCTGTGACAGCTGCAGGGGTCATGGATATTGCTACCACTGAGGTGTTTGTTTCTCAGTAGACTTTCCTGAAAGAATTTTAAATATTATTTTAAAACGTGCATTAAAAATATCTGCTATTTCTGGGTATTGGAGATTGTGTAACACCGACCAAGGAAGTGATGTAATTGCTACCCATCCATCACTGGGGATTCTGGTGCTAGTTGTGATGGAGAAATAAGCCTTGTGGGAACTCAAGGGAGGTATGTCGGAGAGGTATAAATGAGCAAGTTAACACAGTCCCTTTTAACCACTTGACCACTGGGCACTTAAACCCCCTTCCTAACCAGACCAACTTTCAGCTTTCGGTGCTCTCACATTTTGAATGAAAATTACTCAATCATGCAACACTGTACATAAAGCTTTCTTTTGGTGGTATTTAATCACCTCCTGGGTTTTTTTATTTTTTGCGCTATAAAAGAAAAAAGACCGAAAATTCTTTAAAAAAAAATGCATTTTTCTTAGTTTCCGTTATAAAATTTAGCAAATTAGTAATTTTTCTTCATGAATTTTGGCCAAAATTTATACTGCTACATATCTTTGGTAAAAACAACCCAAATCGGTGAATATTTGGTCTTTGTGAACGTTAGAGTTCACAAGCTATGGTGCCAATCTCTGAAATTTGATCACACCTGATGTACTGACGGCCTATCTCATTTCTTGAGACTAACAAGCCAGGAAAGTACAAATACCCACCAAATGACCTATTTTTGGAAAATAGACATTGTACGGTATTTAGTAAGAGGCATGGTGAGTTTTTTGAAGTTGTAATTTTTTTCCCACAAGTCTGCAAAATCAAGATGTTGTTTTTTTTTTTTTCATTTTTGTGGGAAAAAAATATGTTGGCAGGTTATTTCTCACACACAGCATATGCATAGCACAAATTACACCCCAAAACACATTCTACTACTCCTCTTGAGTATGTTGATACCACATGTGTGAGACTTTTACCCAGCGTGGCCACATACAGAGGCCCAACATGCAGGGAGCACCGTCAGGTGTTTTTGGAACATAAATTACACCTATAATTTCTTGACTACCTTTTACACTTTTGAAGGCCCTGGAGCACCAGGACAATGGAAACAACCCAAAAATTACCTCATTTTGTAAAGAAAACAAACCAACGTAAAATCTGAGGCATAATGAGTCTTTTGAACATGTCATTTTTTTCTACAAGTTTCTGGAAAATGCGTAAAGAAAATAAACTCTTTTTCTTATCGTACATCACGGGACACAGAGCCATAGTAGTTACTATCTGGGTTATAGGACACCTTCAGGTGATGGACACTGGCACTCCCTAAGATAAAAAGTGCACTCCTTATATAACCCCACCCACTACTGGGAGTACCTCCCAGTTTTTTCGCAAGTGTCTAAGGTGTTGGTGACAAGTAAAGATGTGCTGTGCTGAGCAATCCTCACTGGGGCTAGCCATGCAGCCGGATCCGTTGAAAGTGTCTTTTAGGCCGATTTGAATGCTACCCGTGCCTCGTGTCTGAAGAAATGAGGTCTTGCCTGTCAACTCTTCTCTTTTAGAATGCTGGACCCTGGGATCCAGTACTTTTGGTAGTAAGGCCATAAAGTTTTACTGGCGGTGGTGCTTTTACAGGTCCAGGATTGTGGGTTTCTTTGAGGATCCTCAGCTCCTGAAGGTTTAACGGAACCCACCGTGAAGGATGAAGATTGGGTCTGTTGGTTTTACCACAGAAAACCCTGCAGCGGGAAAAGTAAGTGGAGTTTTTCTAAGAAATTTTTGAATTTTCTCATGAATATCTCCTTTAGGTTATTAAATGTTGTCATGGTTATGTGTCACCACTGGGGGCTGTATAGAGCACATACCTTCTCACGCTTCCTCAGAGAGCTCACGATGTGTCCGGAGCAGCAGCTTCCATTTCCTCCAGCCAACAGCAGTCCTCCGGTAAGTCTGGGGGGGTTTTCCTCCCCATCAGACGCCGCCCACCTGTGCTATTTGCTACCCGTCTTCACGAGGAAGAAGCACTAAAAAAATAAAAAAAAACAAACGGCACGCCGCACTACTCGGCGGCTTCCAGGCTCTCCTCGCCATTTTCTCCCCTCTCTGTAAGATCCCATAGGATCAGAGGCCCGCGCTCGCGTGGGAAAATTTTTATTTTTTTTTTAAGACAGGAGGGGGGCCGTAGGCGAGGGAGGGGGGCGGGGCTTAGTGCAGCGTTGGCATCCTTCAACGCCCAGCACAGGAAAGAGTGTTTGTTTTTAAAAGCACTAGTGTTATTGCTGCAAGCTGCAGAGGGGCACAAGAGCGTAGAGGGACATGAAAGAGGTTGGTGACACAGGCATTCTTTTTGACACATTTACTATTGCATCAGGCTGAGCGTTATTAGCAGCGGCTGACTATTACTCAAGCAATGGATGAGGTTTCTTCTGGTAGTACCTCTGCTTTGTGCATTGGGCTATATTCAGAAGGGGGGTTGAAACACCCCCAAAAAAGGAGCTAAAAGAGTCTCCCTCAAGCTCTGGAAAGCCGGCTCTTCAAATGGCATCCTCCCCGAGAGGGGGTGGCTGGTCAGAGTGAGCATCGGGGCCGTGAAATGTTTGCAACTGTTTTCAACACTGCAGCCCCTGTTCATTTTACTCTTTTTTTTTTTTTTTTTTTTTTTTCCTCAGCCATGTTAGGTTTAAAAAAAAAAAAAGAAAAGTTTAGCGACTTTGATCGCATCCCAGAGTGGTCAAGATGCGACAGGTTCTCTTCCATTTTCCTAAGACCCTCAGACTGAGGAACTAGGGGCAGGAGAAGACGATTCGCTCAGGAGACTGTGGTGAGGCTGATGACTCTTCTTCTGAGGTGTCAATTGCGTGAGAATCAGCTTTCAGAATCTAAGATTGATGGTACAATTTCTTGCTGAATAATCCGCTCCACATTTATGTACCCTTAACTGAGTGTTTGGGTTCGCTAAAGCCGCCTCAAGCTGTTTATGCTTTTTCCTGTCCATTCTTTGCTGGGAAAAATTTTTGGACCTGGAGGATCACCCAGATGATCATTATTTCCATTCTAAAAAGTTTTCACACTTTATCCTATGGTAGAGAAAATTCACTAAGCAGGGTATACCAGCAATTAACGCTACTATATCCTTTGTGGGTACGTTTGACTCATCCAGCAGACAATACTCAAATACTTAGGGAACCAATGGATTAAAGGTTGGAATTCCTATTAAAAACAAAACAAAAAAAAAACGCTTTTTTCTCTGGCAGGTTGAGTGTTTCAGCCTGCGCTGACAGTAATTGGTTAATTGTTGAGAAACAAGTTTTAACAGGTGTTTAAGGTTATCCTGCTCAGCAGGTCCAGGAGGCAGCTTTATGTTTGCAATAGTTGCTATGAAAGATTGTGCTTTCTCTAAGCGTCATGCAAGAAGCTCCTGGCTGGTCTTCCCTTTTGCGGTAAGACAGCTATCTGGGGATATTTTGGATATATCCAAAGAATTTCTAGTAAAAGAAAGATGCCCCTTTTTGCCTTTTTAAGTGAAGGAGTAAATGTATTTTTTATTGTAAAGCTCCTTCTTCTGTGCCAGGGACATCAGCCTCCAGGCAGTCACGACGGCCTCTGCTGTCAGGTTCAAAGGGTAATCCTCAGGGTTAACCGCAGGGACAAAAGAGGTCTTGAGGGAGGAAGCCTACAAGATACTGTAGCCTCCTTTTATGAGGAGGTGCCCCCGCTTACTCCATAGGGAGAATTCTTCTGCATTTCTCAGGGATCTGGCAGAAGTAGTGTCAATATGAATGGGTGACTTCCTCAATAGCTCCAACGTACAAACTGGAGTTCCAAGAGTTTCCGTCTCCTCGTTTTCTCAGATCAAACGTTCCGAAGGATCCAGAGAAAAACATCTTTCTCTAGCATTGGACCATCTTTTGTGTGTTCATGGTGGCCCCCATGTAAGAGCAGAGACTGGGGTTTTGTTAAATCCAAATGGACTTTCTAGATCTCAAAAATCTAAAATTCAATTGCTGAATATAAGCTCTCCCCTTTTTTGCATGAAGTCAATCCAATCTATCTCCATCCTACAACGGGGAGAACGTCTGGTGTCAATTGACATCAAAGATGCATATCTCCATATGCCTATTAACTCGCTTACTAGTAATATTTTCTTTCAAAGTGGATAATCTTATTTTTCAGTGTGTAGCTCTGCTTCCCGAATCTAGCTGCTACACCTCCAGTACAAGGTTCTGGCTCCTTTTCTAGCCAGATTGAGGGCCCAAGGTATAACGATTATGGTTTACCTAGTTGATCTGTTCTTGTTAGACCAGTTGGTATGGAGAAAAAGAAGCTGCACTGTTTAAAGGTTCAGTCCAACAATAGCTTGTAGGTGTCAGGATGTTAGATTACTGACAGTTCAAACGGATCCAAACAAACACCCAAGTGAGCCTGATCAGCGAATAAGTACCACCACCTTATAAAAAACTTGCTTACCAGATGGTAATCAAAACCAAGCAGATGGCCAAGGCCAAGGCCTTTACTTGTGTGGGAAAATCATCTGGACATGTGTAGGTTAGATTGGTTTCCTGTATTTTCCAAACACCCAGATGCTGTGGGACTCCGATGGACCTCAGTATCTCAGCGGGGCATAGGAGAGAAGACCAACCATAGTATAATATTTCTTCAACAGGTTTATTAAAAACACAGTATTACACTTACATTAAAATGTATAAATTTCGTGCTTTTTCAACAGAGCCGGCCAGCTACAAAAACTCATCCCGTCCTCCTAGTGAGACAGCGTGGTAGACCAGTCGGTAGCCCGCTTAGACCAAAAGTATGGTCACCACATTCGACTACCTGGAATATCTAGGTCGGATTCTCAACCTAGGAGGAATCTTCTTTAAAACATGAAGAAAATACTTGGGTCTAATCATAGGTACACCCAGAAAAGGGTATTCCTACCCCAGGTGAATCTTATCCTATCTTGGGCAGAAAACTGCCTATCTGCAGTTTTCATTCTAGGAATAGAAAATTGGCAGGCTGACTACTTGAGTCGCTAGCAGTTTTTCCTGGGAGAATGGTTCCTTCACCCTGATATCTTCCTGTCAATATGTCGAGGATGGGGGATCCCAGACATAGATCTGTTTGTGTCCAGGATCAACAAAAAAGATTGCCAACTTTGTGTCAAGGACAAAAGATCCGCTAGCATGCGGAACGGATGCCTTGCTATTCCCGTGGAATCTGTTCTCACTATTCTGCCTGCATCCACAACTTCTTCACAGGATCAAGTAGGAAGGGAAGTCTTGATTCTTGTGACCCCCAGCGGGGTCCAGGATATCTTGGTATGCAGAGATCGTAGAGATGGCAGTAGGGAACCCATGAACCCTACCTTCACGGCCAGACCTTCTCTCGCAATGTCCAAAGTTCCATCCTACTTTACAAACGATAAATTTAACGGTTTGGCTATTGAGGCCCACACTCTAAAGAAGCGTGGGCTGTCAGCTTAGGTAGTTTTCTACCTTGGTTTATGCAGAGCCAGCCTCCATGGTTATATATTATGGAGTCTGGGAAGCATATGTCTCCTGATGTGAAACCAGGAGCTGCACTCCAAGAAATAAGTCTAGGTAGAGTCGTTGATTTTTTTTTTTTTTTTTTTTTCTGCAGATGGGGTGAGAAATAAAGCTGGCCTTGTGTGCTTTCTAAGGACAGGTCTCGGCCTTATCAGTATTATTTCAATGACCACTTGCTTCGCATTCTTTGGTCCATAACTTTTATTCAGGGGGTAACTTGGCTTAATCTCTGGTTAAGTAACCCCTGAACCCTTGGGACTTGAATTTAGTTTTCTCGGCATTACAAAACATCCTTTTTGGGCCGATACGACATATTCCCATGGTTCTTTTTTGACAAGGAAACTATTTTTTTCTGGTAACCATATCTGCTGAAAGAAGGGTATTAGTATTGGCTGCTCTTTTTTTGTAAAGGGCCATATTTTTGTTGTTCTCAAGGATGAGGTAGTATTGTGTCCTCATCCTAACTTTTTACCAAAGGTAGTATCAGGTTTTTATCTAAACCAGGATATTGTTCTACCGTCCTTTTTTTCAGTACCCTGTTTGGCTGAAAAATCACTACATTTTTTGATGTGGTGAGAGCAGTTAATGTCTACTTAAAGGTGATTGCTCAGATTCGGAAAATGTTTGTTTTTATCCTTGTTGCCTGAAGGTCCTAAAGGAGGACAGGCAGCATAGAAATCTACTATTCTAAATAGATTTGACAAGTAATCGTTCAAGCTCATGGTTAAAGAGGTGGATTCCACCCTCTCAAATCAAAACACACTCCTCCTAAGGCTGTTAGTGCTTCCTGGGCAGTGCATCACCAAGCCTCCATGGTTCAAATCTGCAAGGCCGCAACTTGGTCTTCAGTCTATACATTTACCAGATTCTATCCAAATAGATGTAAAAGGTCATGAGGATATCACCTTTGGGCGCAGTGTACTGCAGGCTGCAGTATTAGTCCTCTAGTCTTATTGCCCTACTTTTTATCTCCCTCCCTTCAGTTGGCATTGCTATAGGACATCCCACATAGTAACTACTATGGCTCTGTGTCCCGTGATGTACGATAAGAAAATAGGATTTTTAAAACGGCTTACCTGTAAAATCCTTCTCTTAAGTATATCACGGGACACAGAGGTCCCTCCCTTCTTTGGTATACGCGTGTATTGCTTTGCTAAAAAACTGAGATACTCCCAGTACTGGGAGGGGTTATATAGGGAGTGGACTTCCTGTCATAGGATGTGCCAGTGTCCATCACCTGAAGGTGGCATATAACCCACATAGTAACTACTATGGCTCTGTGTCCCATGATGTACTTCAAAGAAAAGGATTTTACAGGTAAGCTGTTTTTAAAATCCAATTTTTTTTCTACACGAAGTTGTCCATTTATACAATATTTCTAACGCATAGCATGTACATACCAAAAATTACACCCCAAAATAGATTCTCCTACTCCTGAGTACAGCGATACCACATGTGGGAGACATTTACACAGCCTGGTCGCATAGAGAGGCCCAACATGTAAGGAGCACCATCAGGCGTTCTAGGGGCATAAATGTCAAATCTAATTTGACTGAAAAAAAGGTATTGTTGCGCTACTAAAATTTTCTTTTTAGGATAAATCAGCAGCCAGCATCACCAGTATAATAACTGTGTAAAAGTGAGTATAAACAAAAAATAAATGCAGCGCTAGGTGACATCTAACATATATGTTCGGTGAATACAGGGATGTATCACCTTTCATGAGTGATATGTGTACTCATCAAACAAGTGTATAGTGATATTTTAAAAATCACAATAAAACTCATAAAACAAAATAAAGTCCACAAGTGAAAAGGATCTTTGACAGCAACACTGTGTTGTATATGACGAGGAGGAAATCCAATATATGTTGCTACATCTGGTGGATAATCCTCATACTTTCGGATTTCATATAGATGTGGAGGGGTAAATGCGCTTACCAGAAGGGGTGGACACTCTCACCATACGGCGGGTGTCGTACGAGCTTACGGATCCACTGATCCTAAGGGTGTTCGCTGGAGACTTGCTGGAACATGCCAATAAAGGATATCGATGAACGCATCCTAAACAGCCTCAGGAGCGGGATGGACCGTGAATCTTCAGGTGGATGGATGGATGAATTCCCCTCTTACAGTACGCAGGTGGCCAAAAGATGTAGTTCTCACCACGTCATACAGCATCCACATAAGGAAAAAAAGGGAATCTCCACATGGTGCATGAACCAATAAAAGCAGGTTTATTTGAAACCATCAACAACAAAGCAGATGTTTCACAAGCATCAGATAAAAAAAATTGAACAAGTGATCACAAGTCAGATAAGATTGCTGTTACCCTGTTACCACGCTAGCTATCTTTTTATCTGACTTGTGATCACTTGTTCAATTTTTTTTTATCTGATGCCTGTGAAACATCTGCTTTGTTGTTGATGGTTTCAAATAAACCTGCTTTTATTGGTTCATGCACCATGTGGAGATTCCCTTTTTTTCCCTTATGTGG
This sequence comes from Lithobates septentrionalis, assembly GCA_037952835.1. NCBI lineage: Eukaryota > Metazoa > Chordata > Amphibia > Anura > Ranidae > Lithobates > Lithobates septentrionalis. The sequence goes on from JBBDGP010002050.1 coordinate 2,501,738, forward strand.
ATGCTGTATGACATGGTGAGAACTACATCTTTTGGCCACCTGCGTACTGTAAGAGGGGAATTCATCCATCCACCTGAAGATTCACGGTCCATCCCGCTCCTGAGGCTGTTTAGGATGCGTTCATCGGTATCCTTTATTGGCATGTTCCAGCAAGTCTCCAGCGAACACCCTTAGGATCAGTGGATCCGTAAGCTCGTACGACACCCCGCCGTATGGTGAGAGTGTCCACCCCTTCTGGTAAGCGCATTTACCCCTCCACATCTATATGAAATCCGAATGTATGAGGATTATCCACCAGATATAGCAACATATATTGGATTTCCTCCTCGTCATATACAACACAGTGTTGCTGTCAAAGATCCTTTTCACTTGTGGACTTTATTTTGTTTTATGAGTTTTATTGTGATTTTTAAAATACACTCGTTTGAGTACACATATCACTTATGAAAAGTGACACATATTACTTATGAAAGGTAACACATCCCTGTATTCACCGAACATATGTTAGATTTCTTCCTTGTCATATATAACACAGTGTTGCTGTCAAAGATCCTTTATTTTCACTTGTGGACTTTACTTTGTTTTATGAGTTTTATTGTGATTTTTAAAATATCACTATACACTTGTTTGCGTACACATATCACTTATGAAAGGTGATACATCCCTGTATTCACCGAACATATATGTTAGATGTCACCTAGCGCTGCATTTATTTTTTGTTAAATCTAATTTGACTACCTATTACACTTTTGTGAGGCACTCTAGTGGCATGGATGAGAACTGATGTGGCATGGATAAGCATGAATGAGTATGGCTGGAACGGATGGGGTGTCTGGGTACGGATGGGGTGGCTGAGTATTGCTGGGTATGGCGGAGTATGGATGGGGGTGCATGGGATGGCTGAGCATGGATGGATGGATGAGTATTGCTGAGCATGGATGGCTGGCTGAGCATGGATGGATGGCTGGCTGAGCATGGATGGCTGGCTGGAGTGTGCACATATCAGCGCTGTGGGTACTACACATCCAGCCCACAGCTCTGCAGCAGCATCTGATCTCTCCCCTCTTTGTACTGATTTGTACAGAGTGGGGGGAGAGGAACTGGACGTGATGCCGGTTTGTTTACAGGTGATTGCTCTGTCATTTGACTGAGCGATCACGTGGTAAACTGCCGCTGTCAGCGGCCATTTACCATGATGCGCTGGGTCCTGAGGTCACGGATGTTCCCGGGTGCGCGCCCAATTCTGGGAGGATGTCAATGTATGCCCTCCCAGAATTATTGAGCCGCGCTGTAGCCATCATTCGGCTATAGCACAGTCGTTAACCACTTGCCGACCGCGTAACGCAGATATACTGTGGCAGAATGGCACGGGCAGGCAAAATCACGTACCTGGTACGTGATCTGCTTCCCGCGGGCGGGGGGCGCATCGCACCTGCCCCCCCCGGTGCCCGAGCGGTCGGCTTTGTTAGGGGAGCAATACAGGCTGAGGGGGAGGCCACTCATTCGTGCCCACCCCCTCGCGATCGCTCCCCACGAATGAGATTCTTCCTCTGCTGCTGTATAGTAGACAGCGGCAGAAGAAGACATCTGAGTGAGTGCACAACACACACACACACAGTAAAACACACCAGGCACACTTTACACCCCCGATCACCCCCCCCGTCACAGTGACGCCAAGCAGTTTTTTTTTTCTGATTACTGCATTGGTGTCAGTTAGTGTGGTAGGGCAGTTAGGGTTAGCCCCCTTTAGGTCTAAGGTACCCCCCAATAAAGCTTTAACCCCTTGATCACCCCCCGTCGCCAGTGTCACTAAGCGATCGTTTTTCTGATCGCTGTATTAGTGTCACTGGTGACGCTAGTTAGGGAGGTAAATATATAGGTTCGCCGTCAGCGTTTTATAGCATCAGGGACCCCCATATACTACCTAATAAAGGTTTTAACCCCTTGATTGCCCCCTAGTTAACACTTTCACCAGTGATCACCGTATAACTGTTACGGGTGACGCTGGTTAGTTAGTTTATTTTTTATAGTGTCAGGTCACCCGCCGTTTATTACCTAATAAAGGTTTAGCCCCCTGATCGCCCGGCGGTGATATAACTTAGGTTTTAGGGTCAGATAGGGTCTGCGTCGCCCCGGGCAGCGTCAGGTTGGCACCAGTACCGCTAACACCCACCCACTCATGCACCATACACCTCCCTTAGTGGTATAGTATCTGAACAGATCAATATCTGATCCGATCAGATCTATACTAGCGTCCCCAGCAGTTTAGGGTTCCCAAAAATGCAGTGTTAGCGGGATCAGCCCAGATACCTGCTAGCACCTGCGTTTTTGCCCCTCCGCCCAGCCCACCCAAGTGCAGTATCGATCAGTCACTGTCACTTACAAAATGCCAAACGTATAACTGCAGCGTTCGCAGAGTCAGGCCTGATCCCTGCGATCGCTAACAGTTTGGTAGCGTTTTGGTGAACTGGCAAGCACCAGCCCCAGGCAGCGTCAGGTTAGTGCCAGTAGTGCTAACACCCACGCACGCACCATACACCTCCCTTAGTGGAATAGTATTTGAACAGATCAATATCTGATCCGATCAGATTTATACTAGCGTTCCCAAAAACGCAGTGTTGGCGGGATCAGCCCAGATACCTGCTAGCACCTGCGTTTTTGCCCCTCCGCCCAGCCCAGCCCAGCCCAGCCAAGTGCAGTATCTATCGATCACTGTCACTTACAAAACATTAAACGCATAACTGCAGCATTCGCAGAGTCAGGCCTGATCCCTGCGATCGCTAACAGGTTTTTTTTTGGTAGCGTTTTGGTGAACTGGCAAGCACCAGCGGCCTAGTACACCCTGGTCGTAGTCAAACCAGCACTACAGTAACACTTGGTGACGTGGCGAGTCCCATAAGTACAGTTCAAGCTGGTGAGGTGGCAAGCACAAGTATTGTCCCGCTGCCACCAAGAAGAAGACAAACACAGGCCTGTCGTGCCCATAATGCCCTTCCTGCTGCATTCGCCAATCCTAATTGGGAACCTACCACTTCTGCAGCACCCATACTTCCCCCATTCACATCCCCAACCAAATGCAGTCGGCTGCATGAGAGGCATTTTCTTTATGTCATCCCGAGTACCCCTACCCAATGAACCCCCCCAAAAAAGATGTGTCTGCAGCAAGCGCGGATATAGGCGTGACACCCGCTATTATTGTCCCTCCTGTCCTGACAATCCTGGTCTTTGCATTGGTGAATGTTTTGAACGCTACCATGCACTAGTTGAGTATTAGCGTAGGGTACAGCATTGCACAGACTAGGCACACTTTCACAGGGTCTCCCAAGATGCCATCACATTTTGAGAGACCCGAACCTGGAACCGGTTACAGTTATAAAAGTTAGTTACAAAAAAAAGTGTAACAAAAAACAGAGTTAGGTACCTGGTAACTCTTTTTCTAAGAAGTCTTCCAGGGCAGCATCCGAGAGATAGGCTCCTCCTCCCTAAAACAGGAAACACATTAGTCCACCATTATAAATTTCACACTCTTACCTGTGTGCCTCAGTTATGTTGAAGCACCGAAGGAATTCCCTGTAAGCTGCAAGCTCCCCCTCTGTACCTGGTTATTGTTGTTTCAAGGGTGGGAACTAGTGCTGCCCTGGAAGACTTCTTAGAAAAAGAGTTACCAGGTACCTAACTCTGTTTTCTCGAATCGTCTTCCAGGGCAGCATCCGAGAGGATATATCAAGCAATACTTACTAGGGTGGGGTTAGAGACTGGAGCACTTTACGACCAAATGCTTGGTCTTGGTCAGACAGCTGGTCTATGCGGTAGTGCTTAGCGAAAGTACTGAAGCTCGACCATGTCGCTGCCCTGCAGATCTGCTCCGGAGTTGCCCCTGCTTTCTCTGCGGCCGAGGTTGCCCAGGCTCTAGTTGAGTGCGCTCTGATTTCACTAGGTGGAGTGAGATTCTGTGCCTTATAGGTAATCTGTATGGCCATCCTTATCCATCTGCTGATGGTGCTTTTTGAAGCTTGTTTCCCTCTGTTGATTCCTGCATAGAGGATGAAGAGGGAGGTCGTTTTACGTCATTCCTTTGTTCTGTCGAGATACGCTATGAGCGTGTTCCTTACATCAAGTTTGTTGTAAATGTCTCTTTTCCTACTATCCATGGTTGTTGGAAGTGAGGGTATGACGATGTTTTGGGTTCTGTGAAATGTAGAAGAGACCTTGGGTAGAAACGCCGGATCTGGAGAGAGAATTATCTTGTCCAGATGTATTAGACAGTATGGTTCTATTGAAGATAGGGCTTGGATCTCACTCACCCTTCTGGCGGATACTAAGGCCAGAAGGAGCGCAGTTTTTAATGTGAGGTTTTTGTCTGAGCTGTCCTCGATAGGTTCAAACGGAGGGGAAAGAAAGCCCTTAAGTACTGTGCCCATGTCCCAGGTGGGAGTTTTGTACAATTTGGCTGGTTTGGATCTTTTAAGAGCTATGAGGAATCGTCTTATCAGCGGGTCTTCCGCTAGTCTAGTATCCATGACCGAGGAAAGTGCTGCAATTTGTACTTTCAGGGTACTTGGTGATATGTTTTTGTCTGCACCATCTTGTAGGAAGTCCAAAACTATTGGAATTATCCCACCGTTGGAGATTGGTCTGTCTTCGTACCAAGAAACAAATTTTTTCCTTATTTTCTCATAGATGGCTCTCGTTACCGGCTTTCTGCTGTTTAAGATGGTGTTGATTACTCTGACAGGCCTTTGTTCTGGAGTTTTACCCTCTCAGTAACCAAGCCGAGAGCTTCAAGATTTTGTGGTTCGGATGGTTGACTGGGCCTTGTGACAGTAGATCCGGGTGGTCCGTCAGTGTCAGCTGAGGTTGTATGCTGAGATTTTTTACATGACTGAACCATGCTCTCTGGGGCCAGTGTGGTGCTATTAGTATCACTGTTGTTTTCTCTGCCTTGATTTTTTGGATTACTTTTGGGATTATGGCAGTTGGAGGGAATGCATAGCACAGATGCCATTTCCAGTTTTGGTTGAAAGCATCCACCCCGCTGTTGCCATCTGTAGGGTCCAGGGAGAAAAATATCGGAGATTTTGCGCTCGCCCTGGAAGCAAATAGGTCTACTTCGGGTATTCCCCACTTCTGGGTGATTTGAGTGAAGGTTGTTTGGTTTAGCGACCATTCCGTGTGTTTTATCGTTTTCCGGCTCAGGAAATCTGCCACTGTATTGTCTGTTCCTTTTAGATGGATACCGGATATCGATCTTATGTTCACTTCTGTCCACAGTAGGATAGATTGTGTCAGTCTCATCAGTTTTTGAGATTTTGTGCCCCCTTGTCTGTTTAGGTATGCGACTGTCGTTGCGTTGTCTGATTGTATCTTTACATCTTTCCCCTGTAATGCTGGCTTGAAGGCTTTTAGCGCTTCCCCCACAGCCTTCAGCTCTCTCAAGTTTGAGGAGGCTTGAGCCCATTTGGGTGTCCATTTCCCTTGCGAGAACCGCCCTTCCATGTGGGCTCCCCATCCTAGGGCGCTTGCATCGGTGGTGATGCTAACTGGATTGACTTGAGCCCATCTGCGCCCCTCGATGACCCGAAGTGGGTTGAGCCACCAGTAGAGTGTTTGTTTGACTGTGGCGGGGACGGGAATGGATTTTTCTAGGGATGCTCGCCTGCCATCCCACTGGGAAAGAATGTAGTTCTGTAAGGGTCGCATGTGAATTTGTGCCCAGGTGATGGCTGGAATGGAAGACGTCATCAGTCCTAGTACGGACATTCCGTGCCTGATCGTTGTGGAATGGTTCCTTAGCAGGGACGTAATCCTTAGAAACTTTTGGTGATCCTTCCTTATGGGGACATGTAGGTAGGCATCCTGTAAATCTAGTGTTGCCATGAATGTCTCCCGCGGTAGGATGTTCCTGATTGAATAGATAGATTCCATTCTGAATCTCTTGTATCTTATTCCTCGGTTGAGTGGTTTGAGGTTTAGTATCAGCCTTAGTTTGCCTGATGGTTTTCTTTTTGCGAAGATGTGTGAGTAGAAACCCTTTTGTTCCTCCTCTTGGGGAACGTGACAAATCACCTTCTGATCCAATAGTTTCTGTTGGGATTCTAGAAACACCTTTGCTGTCCTTGGGCAGCATGGTCGCTAAGTATTTGGTTGGGGGGCGGTTGGAGAATTCTATTGCGTAACCGTCCGCTATGGTGCGCAATATGAATTTGTTTTCTGTTATCTCCTCCCATTGGTGGGAGAAAGCCGCCAATCTGCCCCCCACCTGAAGGCAGTCATTGTTTTTTGTTCTTTTGGGTATTAGGCTTGAGGATGAATTCACCTTTGCCTTTCTTGTTTTGTTGGCCCCAGTGCTTTTTTGCCCCTGGCTTATTGAATTTTTTGAAATGCCGAAAGGGCGCCTTCCCTTGTCTCTTCTTGGTTTGAGGGAACCCCTTATTTTTTGCTGCAGTCCTATCCAGGACTGTTTCTAGCTCGGGACCAAACAGTAGGTCTCCAGTAAATGGTATGCCACATAAACGGTTCTTGGAAGGTGCATCCCCCCCCAGGATTTTAACCACAGGGCTCTGCGGGCCGAGTTTAGTAGTGCCGTGGTCCTAGAGGATATTCTGACAGTTTCTGCTGAAGCATCTGCCAAGAAAGCTGCCGCTCTAGTTAGTGTGGGGCTGGTTTTAATTAGTTCCTCCCTGGGCGTGTCGTTCTCCAATAGATCTTGCAGCTGGGTTAGCCAGATTAGTAAGGTTCGGGCTGTGCAGGTGGAAGCAATAGCCGGATTTAGGTTTGCCGCTCCTGCTTCCCATGCCCTTTTCAGGAGAGCTTCTATTTTCTTGTCCATGGGGTCGCTGAGGGTACCTGCGTCATCAAAAGCCAAGTCCGATTTGTTCGTGATTTTTGCCAGAGAGGCATCCACCTTGGGGCATTTAGCCCAGGTTTTGGTGTCTGCTTCCGCAAACGGGTATCTGCGTTTGATTGTGGCGGGGATGAAAAGCTTTTTCTCTGGGTCTTCCCATTCCTTTTTGACTATGTCTTTAAGTGTTTGGTGTACCGGGAACGTTCTTGGCTTTTTGGGCTGGAGCCCTTTGTACATTCTGTCATGTATAGTGGGTTCTGCGGTTTTCTGTTCTTTAATGCCTAGAGTGTCAGTGATGGCTTTGAGAAGACTGTCTGTGTCCTCAGAAGGGAACAGGTTGCAGTCTGTCGTGTCATCTTCCTCCTCTGAGTCTGAACAGATACCGTCTTCTGATTCAGATTGTTCAGATTCATCTGAATCCACCTCTTGTTCTGCCTGTACCTTGTTCTCCCTCGGAATGTGTGTTCCGCTGGTAGATGGGGTACTGGCCTGAGCGACACTTGCTGGCGTTTCTAATTTTTCGATAGCTGAGCGTAGTGGTGCCATGGTGCTCTGAATTTCTTTTTTAAAAGAATTGAGCAGGTCTTTCAAAAATCCCTGTGATTCTTTTGCCACCATTTTGTCTAAGCATTTCTGACACAAGGGCTTTTTCCAATCTGGGGAAAGCCTGTGGCTGCATGAGGCACATGTTTTGCCTTTAGCCTTCCTTTCCTCGGGGGTCTTTGCCTGCAAGCAAGCATAGAGACAAAAAAACCCCGTGAGGTAGGTGGTCAAAAAACCTGCCTGTAGATAGGCAGTAAAGAGGTTAAGACAGAGATAATTCAGAAATATTCTGGCTTACCTTGGAGCTGTCCTGGCTTGCAGGATCTGCAGGGCAGGGTGGGGAAGCGTCAGACATGATCAGCCACCAGGATCCTCTGCTTAGAGGCCTTTTTATCTGCTTCCTGCATAAGCTCCGGCCCCGCCCCCGGCTGACCCCGTGCAGGTTGGTGGACACACCTGCACATGCCGCTGTATTGTAGAGTAACTGTGCTGGTAGTCTGTTTTCTTCTTCCTTCTTTTTTTTTTTTTTTTTTTTTTTTATTTATTTTTTTTAAACTTCCCGCCCCTAGGTGTCCCTGCTCTATCTCCGCAGTAGATAGACTACGGGAAAATGGCCGCCAACCCGGAAGCGGAACTTCCTCTGCGCCATCTTGGTACACCCCCGACTTCCTGTAGCGGCCTGTGGCGGTGAGGACGCTGCTGCGCCACCCGGAGAGCGGCGGATTCGTTTGGGGGGGCAGCCGCAGCCACCAGGGACCTAATTGGAAGGTACGAAATCCTCCCTGCTAGACCCTCTGCTGCTGAGGTTCGCGGCGGTCGTCGTCGGCGGCGGGGGGGGGGGGGCGCCCGCCTCTGTGCATGTATCCATCCCCCCTGGCGGGCTCCAAATTCTGCGGAAAGCCAGAGGGGGGTGCTTGCAGAAGCATACACAGGCCTGAACAGCGGCATGGGGTGGGAATGACAGTTCTCCTGCAGCCTGGGAGGATGATTGCAGACCCCTCAGTAGGGGCGAAATCTCAGGCTTTGAGCAATGTTGCCCAGTGCTGCTCCTGCTCGCCCTCCCAAAGCCCCTTGGGCTGTATGGGATGCTGGCAGGGGGTCTCCTGCAACAAGCACAGAGACAGGTGAAAATAAAATAACAAACGTTTTTGCAGCTCCTGTGGGTCCGGAGGAAACACAAACAACTGAGGCACACAGGTAAGAGTGTGAAATTTATAATGGTGGACTAATGTGTTTCCTGTTTTAGGGAGGAGGAGCCTATCTCTCGGATGCTGCCCTGGAAGACGATTCGAGAAAAATATATAAAATAAAATCATTGCTCTCTCTCTAGCTATCTATCTATCTATCTTGACAGCGACAGCGTTTGCTCCCACGATATATAAAGCCGTGACTCCAGCGGAGGTGATAAATGCCAAAGCATGGGTGCAGCAGGGGCGGAGGAACGATTTGCTCCTAACTTTTGGGGCGGATGCACCCATGCTTCGGCATATATAAATGGTGCATGTATGCCCATCATTAGAAGTGGGTGGATGAAGGGAGGTATTCTAATGGTGGGCATACCCACCGATCAAGCTTTTTTTCGTTCAGCCCACAGGCTGCATGAAAAAAAAAAGATTACAATATATGCCCAACAAGGACCAGCAACGTACTCGTATGTTGCTGGAATTTGAGTGGTTATACCAGAATGATAACTGCAGGTTTAGGTATCATCTTGGTATCATTCTTTTCAGCCAGCGGTCGGCTTTCATGTAAAAGCAATCCTAGTGGCTAATTAGCCTCTAGACTGCTTTTACAAGCAGTGGGAGGGAATGCCCCCCCCTCCCACCGTCTTCCATGTTTTTCTCTGGCTCTCCTGTCCCAACAGGAAACTTGAGAATGCAGCCGGTGATTCCGCCAGCTGATCATAGAGCTCATCAGAGACCAGAATGGCTCCAATCAGCTCTATGGCCTAAGAAACCGGAAGCTACGAGCATTTCATGACTTAGATTTCGCCGGATGTAAACAGCGCCATTGGGAAAGCATTTTATCACACTGATCTTGATGTGGTCAGATGCTTTGAGGGCAGAGGAGAGATCTAGGGTCTAATAGACCGCATTTTTTTCAAAAAAGATTACCTGTTGCTATCATAGGGGATATTTACATTCCCTGACATAACAATAAAGAAACCGTTTAAAAGTAAGATTAAAAAAGCAAAAAAATATATAGAAAAAAACAAAAAAAAGCACCCCTGTCCCCCCCTGCTCTCGCGCAAAGGCGAACGCAAGCGTTGGTCTGGCGTCAAATGTAAACAGCAATTGCACCATGCATGTGAGGTATAACCGCGAAGGTCAGATCGAGGGCAGTAATTTTAGCAGTAGACCTCCTCTGTAAATCTAAAGTGGTAACCTGTAAAGGCTTTTAAAGGCTTTTAAAATGTATGTAGTTTGTCGCCACTGCACGTTTGTGCACAATTTTAAAGTATGTCATGTTTGGTATCCATGTACTCGGCCTAAGATCATCTTTTTTATTTCATCAAACATTTGGGTAATATAGTGTGTTTTAGTGCATTCAAATTTAAAAAAGTGTGTTTTTCCCCAAAAAATGTGTTTGAAAAATCGCTGCGCAAATACTGTGTGAAAAAAAAATGAAACACCCACCACTTTGCTTTAAAAAAATATATAATGTTTGGGGGTTTAAAGCTGCAAAATACTCACCATGCCTCTCAGCAAATAGCTTGGCGTGTCCACTTTCCAAAATGGGGTCATTTGGGGGGGGTGGGGTTGTGCCATCTTGGCATTTTATGGCCTTGGAAACTGTGATAGGTAGTGAGGAGTGAAATCAAAAATTTACGCCCTTCGAAATCCTGAAGGTGGTGCTTGGTTTTCGGGGCCCCGTACGCAGCTAGGCTCCCAAAAAGTCCCACACATGTGGTATCCCCATACTCAGGAGAATCGGCAGAATGTATTTTGGGGTGTAATTCCACATATGCCCATTGCATGTTTGAGCAATATATCATTTTGTGTCATCATTCAATCACTTGGGACAAAAAAATGAATATTCAATGGGCTCAACATGCCTTTAAGCAATTTCCTTGGGGTGTCTAATTTCCAAAATGGGGTTATTTGGGGGGGGGGTTTGTACTGCCCTGCCATTTTAGCACCTCAAGAAAATCTTTTTCCGTTTATAGCGCAAAAAATAAAAACCACAGAGGTGATCAAATGGCATCAAAAGAAAGCTCTATTTGTGGGAACAAAAGGACGCAAATTTCGTTTGGGTACAGCATTGCATGACCGCGCAATTAGCAGTTAAAGCGACGCAGTGCCAAATTGTAAAAAGTGCTCTGGTCATGAAGGATGTAAATCTTTCCGGGGATGAAGTGGTTAAGTAGTTAAAGTGTAACTAAAGGCAATTTTTTTTTTTTTTCATTTTAGGTAGACTAAGGGGGGGCGGTTTATAACCCTCAGTAACAAACAAATTGCCACCACTCCCATCTATAACTTGCCTTCACAGCAAGGAGCCCATGGAAGGGCAACGCATGCAAAACAAAACCAGAGAAAAATCCCAGCTTAACCAGTCTGCTTACCAACCAAATTAACCTGTCTAACGGTATGTGTTTTAAAAACCGGTTGGCACGCATTTGCAAACACATGCAGGATGGGCTACCTCCAAGCTCACCTCCCCTCCATCTATTAGAATGCATGTGCTTCCACTGTGGAGACTTTCATAAATTTACAAAAATTAGGACTGCAGATAATACTGGGGTGCCGTGAAGTGGCTGTGCAGCTTATGCATGTGTTTGCAAATGTGTGCTAACTAAACCCCTGTTTTTTAATGCATACTATTGGACAGGTTAATTTGGTTGGTAAGCAGACTGTTTGGTGAGTTGAGCTGGGAATTTCTTGCAGCGTTCTTACCCCTGTCAGGTTTTTTGTTTTTTTTTGCCATCTGTGACCCATTGGGAGGATTTCCTTTAATTTCCTGTCCCATAGCCAAAACTGGAAGAGGAAATCCTCCAGTGAGTGAATCTCTAGTTGTCATTAGAACTAGTATCCTCATTTAAAAGTTTTTTTTTCCTCTTAGTTTTCATGTTTCAACCTAAAATTTGGGAATTAATTTGCTTTCACTTTTGTAGATAACTGTAAACGGCACCCTTAGGGAGGGCACAGATGGCAGTAAAAACTTGTCAGATGTTCTAATCCCTCTCCACTCAATCCAAAACTAAAGGGACACTCAAAGTGTTGATTACAAGCCTATAGTCTATGTATGGAAAGGCAAATATGACAGAAAACCTTATCCTGAGGTTTATGTATGTCTGAGATTCTCACTCATAGCACAGGAATGACAGGCTTTTGTGTGTTCAAGGACTACAGCATTTGTGGAAAGTGTATATTGCAAGTAGATTCAACCATGTCCATGTAAGTCAAACCCAATATTCAGTACAGTGTAGCCATGGTTACATTTCGCCTTGTGCACCGAATATCTTCTCTGCATCAAAGAATCCCTCTTTCTCAAGTTCTGAAGTTGGAAAGTGTATGGTTTATCGCCTATAGTCAGCACCTTCATCTGCCTTCACAACTATTAATCCTTTGGCGGGCTCAAAATCAGCATTCCATGTGCCACTGCCTTTGTGTTGTGGAATTTGTAATGTTTGCATCATTACATCTATTAAATCCTGAGGATTTAGTAGCCTAGTGAGGTTCCCAGCGGTGAATCCGTCTTAAATACCTTCATTAAGTTGCTGTGAGCTAATCAGCACCAAAGTGTTAATGCACCGTTACAGTGTGGTGGAGGCATGTTTTGCTCATTCTACTACATGTTCTTGAGTGAGGCTATAAAGATAAAAAGGTTTTATTTTGTCACACATGGTAAAAACGGCTCCTTTTTTTATGTTGCATGCACGCTTTCCTGCTCAGTATACATTTGTCTCTGCACTTTATCTTCTTTCTTCTTGCCTGTGGGTCTTGCAGGAGGCTAAAACAAAGAGCACTTATTATGATGAGATGTGAACGGATGGGAAGTGTGCAGCCTAGTTTAATTGTAGGCTCTGTTCACACACAATGCGTGTTTTTGCTTACATTTACGCACTTTTAAATTGTATAAACAATTGTGTTTTCATATGCATATTTTTTGTTGTTGTTCATTTTGTTGTCCATAGTAAGTGAGAGACAGAATAACAACAAAAATATCCAGAAAAATGCATTTCAAAAAAGTTGTACTTTGATTTGCATTTTAATGAGTGAAATACGTTTTTGATCCCCTATCAATCGGTAAGATTTCTGGCTCCCAGATGTCTTCTATAGAGGTAACAAGCTGAGATTAGGAGCACTCTCTTAAAGGGAGTGCTCCTAATCTCAGCTTGTTGCCTGTATAAAAGACACCTGTCCACAGAAGCAATCAATCTGACTTCAATCTCTCCACCATAGCCAAGACCAAAGATCTGTCCAAGGATGTCAGGGACAAGAATGTAGACCTACACAAGGGAAGAGGTTCAAGAGTTCAAGTGATGATAAAGTCAAGTTTTTTTTTCTTTAAAAAAAATAACAAACATGTCATACTTGCCTGCTCTGTGCAGTGGTTTTGCACAGAGCAGTCCCAGTCCTCTTCTTGGGTCCCCTGCTGGTGCTCCTGGCCCCTCCCTTTTGCTGAGTGCACCGAGAGCAAATAGCTTGCTGTGGGGGCACCCAAGCAGAGCCGCTGCTCTGTGTGTCCATTCCGACACTGAGCTGCAACTTGGCCGCAGTCCCTCTCTTCACATTGGCTCGCTGACTGTGATTGACAACAGCGAGAGCCAATGGCTTCCGCACTTATTAAAGCCAAAGAGGAGGGAGAGTCCCTGGAGAGCCGAGGCTGTCGTGCAAATCGCTGGATCATGGGAGGGCTCAGGTGAAGGTTCGTGGGGGCTGAGGGGGCCCCTGCACACAAGTGGTTTAAAAAAAAAAAAAAAAACTTTCATGCATAGGTGGTAAAGGTAAAAAAAAAACCTTGAGGCTTTAAAAACAAAAAAAAAAACTCAGTAGTTTATGCTTATGGATTATTTTTGGAGACTATGGACATTTTAGTGTCACTTTTTTAAATTTTAAAAAAATATCAGTCATTGTCTAGTTATGTGCTTCAGCTGGACTGGAGTTGAACGCTCAATAATGCCAACATTTGAAAAAAATAGTTGGAGGCTACTGTGTATCAAATCTAGGGTTTAAAACATATCTCAAGTGCTCTGTTTACTAGATAAGTCATGCAGCATTTTCTACTGTCATGTTTACCTGTGAGATTGATAGATAGAACTGCAGACCTCTAGGATGTACACAGTCAATGTGAGCTCTTGTTTGAAAGCATGCACTGAATGGGGTCAACAGTTTTTTGGCACCGTGACAAAGCCCTGTTTAATCTGTTTTCCAGGAATGATTTATTAATGGTTTGCCGCCAGCTGAACATGGAGGATTCGGTGGTTGAAATCATGCATCAGCTTGGGGCTGACGAAAATGGGAAGATATCTTTTCAAGATTTCAGCAAATGTCGTATGCAGCTTGTGCGTGAAATCCGAAAGGAGGAGGTGGATTTGTCTGACGACTCCTGCAAAAACAAAAAACTGCGTGATCGAATCACCTCCTGGCCGACTGGGAGTGATCACAGCTTAGGTGGGTCCTATGCTTTTGTGCAAATATGAAATGCTACTAGTATTTGGATTGTGGTGCTGCTGCAGTTGCATTTTAAAATCTTTAAGACGCTTTATTCATAAAAAATACTTTCCCACTTTTTTTTTTTTTTTGTCAATGTTTTAACAAAATATGCAATTTTAAATATCAGTAAATAATTCCCCTGTCAGTGAAAATATTGCTGATAGGCACTAAAAATAAGCACTTCAGAAAAAAAGTACTTTATTACAAAGACTGATTGGCCTTAAAGTGTCATTAAACCCCACATTTATTTTGTCATTACAGTGAGGAAGAAATTATTTGATCCCCTGCTGATTTTGTATGTTTGCCCACTGGCAGAGAAATGATCAGTCTATAACGTTAATTGTAGGTTTATTTTAACAGTGAGAGACAGAATGACAAAAATATCCAGAAAAACGCATTTCAATAAAGTTTTATAAATTGATTTGCATTTTAATGAGTGAAATAACTTGACCCCTTCACAAACCATGACTTAATACTTGGTGGCAAAACCCTTGTTGGCAATCACAGAGGTCATAAGTGATTGTAGTTGGCCACCAGGTTTGCACACATCTCGGGGGGGGGGGGGGGGGGGGGAGATTTTGTCCCACTCCTCTTTGCAGATCCTCTCAAAGTCATTAAGTTTTAGAGGCTGACGTTTGGTAACTTGAAACCTTTAGCTCCCTCCACATATTTTCTATGGAATTAAGGTCTCAAGACTGGCTAGGCCACTCCATGACCTTAATGTGCTTCTTGAGCCACTTCTTTGTTTCCTTGGCCGTGTGTTTTGGGTCATTGTCATGCTGGAATACCCATCCACAAGCCAGTTTCAATGCCCTGGCTGAGGGAAGGAGGTTTTTACCCAAGATTTGACGGTACATGGCCCTGTCAGTTGTCCGCCCCTTTTTGTTTATTGATACGTTGAAGTTGTCCTGTTCCCTTAGCAGAAAAAACCCCCAAAGCATATTGTTTCCATCTCCGTGTTTGATGGTGGGGGTGGTTTTCTTGGGATCATAGGCAGCATTCCTCCTCCTCCTCCTCCTCCTCTTCCTCCCAAACACGGCGAGTTGAGTTGATGCTAAAGAGCTTGATTCTGCTCTCATCTGACCACAACACTTTCACCCAGCTCTCCTCTGAATCATTCAGATATTCATTAGCAAACTTCAGGTGGGCCTGTACATGTGCTTTCTTGAGCAGGGGGCCTTGCGAGCGCTGCAGGATTTTAATCCTTCACGGCGTAGTGTTTTACCAATTGTTTTCTTGGTGACTATCGTCCCAGCTGCCTTGAGATTGACAAGATTCTCCTGTGTAGTTCTGAGCTGATTTCTCACCGTCCTCATGATCATTGAAACTCCACAAGGTGAGATCTTGCCAGACCGAGGGAGATTGACAGTTATTTTGTCTTAAAGTGGAGTTCCACCCACTTTTACAACTCTTCAGCATCCCTCACTAAACTGTGCACTGTAAACGAATTGGATATTTTTTTATTTTTTTCTCAGCACCTACTGTATATCTGCTGTATTCATTTTTCACTTCCTCCTCCCTGGCCGTGGCCCATCGCATCATTTCCTGTTTTCAATGCCTTTTGGGAAGGGGCGGCAACTTCCTCTGACACTGCCGTTGCTATGGAAACCTGACCTGAAACCTATTACACTGCTTGTGCTGCACTGAGCATGTGCGAGATCTGCAAGGATGAGATCCAGGAAGAAATACAGTCTGGCTTCAGATGCCCACACTTAAGATGGCCACAGCCTGCTGTAAGTTTATAAAATAACAAACTACTGGTATAAACTAACAAAACAGACCTTAGTTTACAGACTAACTTTACTAGAATACATTAAGCTTGTGTATTATAGGGGTATTTTTATCCAAAAAGTATAATTTTGGACGGAACACCACTTTAATTCCATTTGTGAATAATTGCACCAACTGTTGTCACCCTCTCACCAAGCTGCTTGGCGATGGTTTTGTAGCCCATTCCAGCCTTGTGTAGGTTTACGATCTTGTCTCTGACATCCTTGGACAGCTCTTTGGTCTTGGCCATGGTGAAGAGATTGGAATCTGATTGCTTCTGTGGACAGGTTTCTTTTATACAGGTAACAAACTGAGATTAGGTGCACTCCCTTTTAAGAGTGTGCCTAATCTCAGCTCATTACCTGTATAGAAGACACCTGGGAGCCAGAAATCTTGCTGATTTGTAAGGGGATCAAATACTACTTTCATTCAATAAAATGCAAATCAATTTATAACATTTTTGGAAAAGCATTTTTCTGGATATTTTTGTTTGTCTCTGTTAACATAAACCTTCCATTAAAATGATAGACTGATCATTTCTGTGTCAGTGGGCAAACGAACAAAATCAGCAGGGAATCGAATACGTCTTTCCCTCACTGTACATGTAAAAATGCTACCTCTACAGGTCTGCACAACTTTTTCAATTATGCATTTTGTGATTAAATATGTACCTGGTTGATCCTGCCATTTCACTGTACTGCCTATTCAGCGTGGCAAACCGAATTAATGCTGGGTGTGCATGCCCTGGAAGATCCCTGTTCAGAAGCAGTGCTCTTGTTTTTTGTCTAGAAATTGCCCCACGTGACTTTGTCATCCTGTGGGGTAGTTCCAGCAGGTGCCCTGACATCTCCGTCAACCCCCTCCGCTTTTACTTATGTTGGCTCAGGAGTATGACAAAGGTCGTCAATCGGCACAAAATCTGCCTCTACTGGGACAGTGCTTTCCTTTTGCCACTCCACCCCTCTTGCATTACAGTACAGAGCAAGTACCCAAACTTCTTGTGACCACAGTATTGATCATATAAGATTGTTTTGAGACCTAGAGAATGTAGCATTTCCTTTCCTAATGATTTATACAAATCTGTTGTATTGGGTTTAATGACACTTTTAAAGACAGCTTTACTTTGTAGGTGTGAGAATACCCAAACAGCAACTTCAGCTGAAAGGATGCAGCCATCTGACTTTTTTTTTTTTTTTGTAAATCCAAACCTTGTATGGCTAGCGCCAGTTAAAGTTGTCTTTTTCTTCCTTCCCTGTATGTCGATAGGTAGCTCAGTCCTTTTTGTATTTTTTTTTTTTTTTTTTTTACAGTATAAAATTTGCAGTTTTGAACACTTTTAATGCACCAATGTAGTGACACAATAACACATTATACTGATCGCTTATTTTATCTTGGAGCTCCAGTTGTTTCAATAGAGTCCTCATGCTGTGTTAACAGTCTGGAAGTCATGAATCCAAATGACACAAAGTCTTTCCTAAATATCTTTGTGTACAGGAACAAATGCAGGGACTGACCAAGATTCAAACCATGTAGGGCTGGCTGATTGTACCCAAGTCGATCTGTCAATCTGCTTTAGTACAACAAGCATGTTAGATTTTTAAGATGCAATTATTGCCAGTGGCTATAGCTAATCGCTGTGTCCCCAGCAAGGACAGCTCCAGTGCCCACCCACCGGGAGAACACAGTACCTCTGCAGGAGGGATTCTCCCATCAACACGGACTGTGTTTAAAGTAGTTGTAAAGTCACAAGGTTTTTCATCTTAATACATTCTATGCATTAAGGTGAAAAATCTTTTGTGCTGCAGCTGCCCCCCAGATTCCCCCCCTTTTTCTTTCCTGATCTGATCCAGGGATGTGCTCCAGCTGCTGTCACTCTCCTCATTGTATAGGTTAATAGACCGCAGCGGGAGCCAATGGCTCCTGCTGCTATCAAAAGCTGTGACGTGGGGCGTCGGACGCAGCAGCAGCAAGACTCAGAAGTGAGCCCACACGGGTGCCTCGATTGAAAGTGGCTTTTGTGGGGGCACCCGATAAAGAGAAGGGGTCAGTAGCACAGGCGGGGCACCACAGAAGTTTGGGGCTGCTCTGTGCAAAATAATTGCACAGAGCAGGTAAGTATAGACATGTTTATTTTTATTAAAAACAAATTGAAGACAAACTATTTAATGGGGGAATCTAACAATTTTCTTCAACCACGGGTAGAAAATTGTATTGTAAGCTATGGCCAACCTAAGGGCTGTAGTCTCACAATAGTGAAAGTACACAGCATTACAGAAAAGGGAAGTAAAACAATAGTACTCTGTTACTTCATTATCCTACGCTTCTGCAAGGTGAGCAGTGCAGAAGGATGAACTGGCCTAGGACAGCCTTCCCCACTTGTGCAGATTTGTTATCAGACTTTAGCAGTTGGCTCCTGCTTGCTTCAAAGATGTATTCTTATTTAAATCACAAATTTCTGTGCATAGAAACTTTATTTTAGCAAAGTAGCCTTTACTTTAAGGAGACTGGATGGGCAAAGTGAAAGCTCTCTTTTAAGAGGAATCGCCCCACTGATATTTTACCTTCATGCAATCCTTTGCCGCTCTTGCTCCACCATACTGCTAAGTCCTATCCCTTTCAGGGCTTACACAGGGTTAACTTAATCCTTCTGTGACAGTGTTGGGGCTTGGTGTTTAGTTGTTTAGGTCCAAGCCTTGCATCATGAGTAAGTCATATGCTCCTATATACCTGGAAGGACCGATTATTTACCTAGTGTTCCGACAAACGTCTGAATGGACAAAAAAAACACACATTCCTTCTTAAAAACCGTAGCTTACACAAAATGACCAACATTACTAATTTTGTTTCCATTCCTTATAATGCAGGAGCTCTATCAGGAGCTAGAGAGAGTTGGGAGTATGATTCTGGAGCACGAGACCTCCAGAGCCCTGACCCGCAGAATCATACCATCATGCAGAAGTTTTTGGAATTTGGGGGTAAAGCAACAACACAAGCAGCTTTACAAAGGATTCTTTCTCAAAGCTCCTGTCTCGGCAACAATGTTGGAGGAAGCTACCTGGAACTTGCCAATACTGTAAGTGAGGCCCTGTCTAATGCATCAGTTTTATTGTCTCTACCAAGGTAGGAGGTTATTTTATTATGAGCCTAGTATATGGGCTTCTCTGTGGTTTAAGCTTTTTTGCAGCAGCAACGAAGTGGAGAAATTATATTTGTGTGTATGTGAGATTTTTTTTTTTTTTTCTTTTTAAACTTTTACATGAAATTAGACCAGGAAATAGGGGGTATTAGGTCTGTATGGCTAGGGGAGTAGGCCCTTGCATTAAACTTGTACCAGAACCCAGGTAGCTCTCATGATACCTGTCTGGATGGAGAAGTGGCTAGTGATGCATGTTTTATTGTTGAATGTGCACATTTAAAAAGAAATGATAAAAGTGAGAAATTTCAGCTTGGCTGAATGGGGGGAGGAGAATAGAGATCCCAGCACTGGATCTAAACTATGGGCCAGTGATCTTGCATAACACCCTGCCTAGGTGGAGAAGTGGATAGTGATTTGTTTTAGTCTAATGATTTGATGTTTTCCAATTTGAATGTCGGCCATTGAGCTTCCTTTTATGATGATAATGCTGTACAAAGTGAATGTCACTATACAGCATGGAATTCATCCGTGGGTTTCTTTCTTTAAATAAATGTCTTTTTGGAAATGTTAATCGGCGACTGAGGGATACTGAATCCTGATTGAACTGTGTAATATCATTACATTATTGCACGCTTAATTATGTCCAATCTTTAGGATTTAACAAATTTCCATCTTTCTGTTGTGGATTTGCAAATGTAATTGAAATTCCACACGTTTTGCAGAGAGACTGATTTGTTTAAATGATAGCCGTAATTTTCTGCAGTGTACATTTCCATCTATTAGAGCATATTTAAATTATAATGAACATCAGGCTGAGAGAGTGTCTGCCTTTTCATTTTGGGAACTTATGTTGAGGGAATTTTGCCTGTTATTCCCAAAGGACTGCAGTCTTAAATTACAAGTGCCAGAAGTCTAATCAACAAAGAATAGATAGTAATTGCCAGCTTCAAGTCAAGAAGGCAAAAAAATAAAAAACAAAAATGGTTAATGCAACCGATTTTTTTTTTTTTCTTCTATTTTGTTTTACTTTGTTGTCTGCCACCAATCTCTGACCTTTTTTGCATGGGTGGGAAACGTTTCAGGTGATTTAAGTCGTTCAGTCTGATGTAGGCACTAGAAGACACTTAGGCCTGGTTGACAAGGGTGTTAAACACAGGGGGTTGATCCTCAGTTGCACCGTCCCCCTACTGTCCACCTAAATACCTTGCAGCTTGAGTGGTTTTACACCTGCCACGACCATGAACCTTTGCTTTGCCATTTGCAAATTTGACTTGTTTTACTGAGTGTGACAGGCAGCACTGCCTGTCACACTCCATGATTAACTCAACTCCATGAAAATGAGAAAATCTGCCCTTGTCCCCTGCACTGTAAGAATTGAAGTGGTTGGTAAGCCACTCTAACCTGTATACACCATCAGCCCTGCCTTCTATTGTAGTATTCCCCTCTGTGTGTGATTTATAAAAATGAATGCTGTAAATACCTAATTTCACTGCTAAGATTGTGATCACATGACTGGCCAGCTTTCTCTGTTCTTCCTCTGAGAGCTACAGCGGGCGGGCCTGAGTTTCCTCTGCTGATGTCAGTCTGGAGAGGAGGAGGAGAGAGCTGTATGGTCATGTGATCGCAATCTCGGCTCTTAAATGAGGTGTTTACAGCATTTATATTTATAAATCATTCACAGAGGGGGACACTGCAATAGGAGGCAGTGCTAATGGTGTTATACAGGTTAGTGTTATGAGAGCAGCGGGAGGGGGAGGGGCGGCTCTTACAGACAGAGAGAGGAGGGGGAGGAGAACACAGGAGCAGAGAGGAGAGCTAAAAAAAATTCTCCACCTAGACTAAGCAATTAACCCTCAAGGTTGGCCCACTGGAAGGTGTGTGTGTGTGTGTGTGTGTGTGTGTGTGTGTGTGTGTGTGTGTGTGTGTGTGTGTTTTTTTGTTTTTCATGAAGAACTGTGTTTATATACAGTTAAATTAGTGTAGCCACTCTGTGGGATTACCAGGTGAAAATAACGAAAAAAGCCATAATAAAAAACCCAATGTAGCCACCTTCTCTAAGGATTGGCATGCTGTAGTATATTACATATTTGGTTTTGGTTCAGACACACTTTAAGCTCTAAGCTTTCCTTATTAGGGGCAAAAAGCATTGGCGCTGAATGTAGGCATAACTTACAGTATCCATGTGGTTGATACTGTCAAGATGAAAATTAGATTATCTCTCCTATTCTAGCGCTGAATGTGCCTTCAATTTAAAGTGCCAAAAGAAATCAATTCTGCAATATATCAAAATGTAAAATATTGGTGCTGATATATTTGAGGCACCAGATTGTCAGCCAAAAATTATGTGTTGAATCCAACTGAGCCACACTGCTAAAAGCATCTGGCATTGTCTGCTTGAAATTTAATCATGAAAAAAATCATACAGCAAACATGTAAGATTGTTAAAATCCCATTAAAATGAATTTCAGGTGTATTTTACTGTAACATCTGAGTGATTTGTTTACTTAAAATTCATAATGATTAGAATATTAATATTAGTAATATTTTTTTAAAGTGTACAAATTACTTATGAATCAGATTAATAAATTGGGCTGTTAATATATTTCTTCAGAAAATTAAAAAAAAAAAGTCCTCCTAGACTCTTCTTAACATGAAATAACCTGTGGGGTTTTATATTTTTATAGTGAGAAATATTTACTCTGGATCGGCAAATTATAAAAATCTCTCATTATAGACTGATCAAAATTGCACTGGGTGATTTGGCACACCTTATGCACATTGTATAAATTTTTGGATTGTTGTTAAGGGTAAAATTTATGGCTTACTGCAATGCAGCTGATTTTGGAACCTTGCCTAGCACCAATATTAATAAGACATTTCTAGTGTTATCCAATATCCAATTTCCTTTTTGCAGCAACATTATGCTTTCAATGGGCTGGGAAAAGACTTGCTTTGTTTAATAAGAAAATATCCTTTCATACATTTCATGTACCTTATTCATCCCTACTGGCTAATTAAAAAATAACAAAAGATCAAATTGGATGTCGGTGAGCAAAAGTTCAAGCACATAGTTTTTTTCATTTTTTAATACTGTTTGCTTAATGCGTTTTGAAAATGATTACAGTCACTGGTCTTTGTAAGGTGACATGTGATGCAGCCTGTCATTGGCATAAAAGCAGAATTAAAGTGTAAAAATAAAAAATTGCGAGCAGGCAGACCGTTTATTTCAGAAGATGCTATGCATGCTATTTCTCTTCTGCAATAAAACAAACTTGCCTGCCTGTTCTCAATCTTCATTAGAATGTACACTTAGCTGCTCATGCACAAACCGATGTATTGTCTCTGCACAGGGAATCCTCGGTAATGTGTTACATATTTATTAGTAAGAAAAGATTGTTCGTCGAGGAAAAATCAGATGAAACCGTTTTAAAAACATTAAAATACAGTGACTCTCTAATGGTTTCTCCTTAATATTTATTCAACTTATAAACTGAACTCTTAACTTAAACCTAACCTAGTGACTTAAACCTGAACTCAACCTTTAGCTAACTCTCGCCCTTAACACTTAAAGTGGTTGTAAACCCTTACAACACACTTTTTGCTACAGGTAAGCCTATAATAAGGCTTACCTGTAGCTACCCTGGATATCTCCTGAACGGTTTAGGCGATATCCCCTGTATCCCCACGTACCTGCTATTGCTTCAGTTAGACTGTGCCGTTCTTGGCGGCTCCCGCGCGCATTCGCGAGAGTGACAGCACGGCTCCGGCCAATCACAGCGCCGGAGCCCGCGATACCTGGAAGTAATTCCGGAATCCATGTTGCCGGCCGGAGCGGTGAACGAGGACCGCTGCGGCGGCTTCGATCTCAGGTAAGTAATACATAATGAGCTAGTATGGTATGCCTTTGTCTTGCAGTTTTAAAAAAAATTTTTTTTTTGGTTCTAAAGCTAGAAGTTTTTGTTTTTCCTTTTTAATGAGTTGCCTGCATTAAAGTGGTAGTAAACCACTAAAAAAATAATTAAGAAAACTGTGGGCCCCCTGCAGGTTTGTCATAGTGTACTAGTATGCACTGCATACTAGCACATTATAACAGACTTATCTGTACGCGGAGCTCTCCAGTGCAGCATTGTCATGGCTCCCCAGCACCGCCATCTTCACCGGTCTTCCTTGCGGGTTTGCGGGCTTTGGCTGTGTGTATGGCTTGTTCCGCAATGTCACCGGCTACATATTGTGAGCCTTATTATAGTCTTTCTTGTAAGTACAATTACAAAAGTGGAGTTTAATTCCATTTTAAATGTAAAAAAAACCTCCAATAGTTGTTAATGTTGATGAATGTAAAGTTATGCACTTGGGGGCTAAGAATATGCATGCATCATACATACTAGGGCGAGTACAACTGGGGGAATCCATAGTGGAGAAGGATCTGGAGGTTTTGGTAGAGCATAAGCTTAATAACATGCAATGCCAAGCTGCGATTTTCAAAGCAAGCAAAATCCTTTCTTGTTTTGAGAGGTATAGACTCCAGAGTGAGAGAGAGCATTTTTTCCCCTGTACAAATAATTAGTAGGACCTCATCTGGAATATGCAGTTCAGTTCTGGGCACCAGTTCTCAAAAAGGATATCGGGGAACTGGATAAAGTGCAGAGAAGGGCAACCTTCTTATTGAATTTATTCTCTCGAAGAGGTGATGAGGTGGGGATATGATCAACATGTTCAAATACTTAAGGGGTCCAAATAGTGAACTTGGTGTTGAGCACATTAGAGGACAAGGGGGCACTCTTTACATCTAGCGGAAAAGAGATTTCATCTCCAAATACAGAAAGGTTTCTTCACAGTTAGAGCTGTGAAAATTTTGAATAGACTCCCTCCAGAGTCTTGCCTCTGAATCTGACCCTAACCCAGTGGAGTTGTCGGGTGATCGTACAGTTATACCATTTAGAGTGAGATCTGACTTTTACCCAACCAGCTCCCGGGGGAAAGATATGGCTCTCTTTCAGAGGCTAGGGGAGAAGGATTTGACTCACCTAGCCCGCAGATGCTCCAGTAGCCCTATATCCAATAACCTTACAGTAATTGAAAATGAGGCTCTAGAAAATCTGAGTAAAGATAGCAATATTGTTATTAGGAATGCGGTTTGGGGGGCTCCATTGTCGTTTTGGGCTCTGAAGTGTACAGGAAGGAAGCCATATGCCAGCTTTCTGGTAAGACCCATTTGAAACTTAGAGGTGATCCTACACCCACATTCAAAAAAGGATTTGTATATACTATTGAACAGAGTGATGGCAGCAGGCATTTTCACTTCAGAGGAGAGAGATGTTCATTCTGGAAGCGCCCATTATGCCCATCCTTCACCATTTACCAAAAGTTCACAAGGAGGGAATTCTTTATCAGGAAGACCCATTGTGGCAAGAATTGGGTCTCAATGAACGCCTAGGTCAGTGAGTGGACTGTCACTTACAACTCCTTGTCTCCTAATTTACCAGGTTTTCTTAGGGATTCAAAACAGTTGCTGGTTGATCTATAGGAATTTAAATGGATTCCAGAGTACATGATTACCTGTGATGTTATGAGTTTGTACTCATCCATCCGCCATTCTCTAGGACTCCTTGCGGTATCCTAATTTTTGAGGCATTCGAGCAGCTACTTGCTTGTCCACAAGGAATTCATGTTGCAGAGTTTAGAATACTTGTTGGCTCACAATTTTTTTTATTTTCGATGGGGACCACTACCTCCAAAAGTGCAGGGCTTCCATGGGAGCTAAGTTCTTACCTTCCCTAGCTAACCTTACATGGGGTGGTGGGAGAGGACCCACATTTTTGGGGCTAGTTCAGCAATTGAGTTCTTTTGACCTGCTTTTTGTCTGTACTAAGGAGGTGGGCAGCATAAGTGAATGGCTCTCATATCTTAACAACAATAACCTCAATCTACAGTTCACGGATCTCATGGATTTCAAGTCAATAGAGTATCTAGATGTTATCTTGGTGGGTGAAGAGACTAGGGTGGTATCAAAGCCTTATAGGAAGCAATCTGCCCGCAATTCTCTGAGAGCAGACTCTGGTAGCTCAAAACATACGGTGAGGGAAAAAAGTATTTGATCCTCTGGTGATTTTGTACATTTGCCCACTGACAAAGAAATGATCAGTCTAATTTTAATGGTAGGTTTATTTTACCAGAATAACAACAAATACAGAAAAATGCATTTCAAAAAAATTCTAAATTGATTTGCATTTTAATGAGTGAAATAAGTATTTGACCCCTTCGCAAATTATGACTTGGTACTTGGTGGCAAAACCCTGGTTGGCAATCAGAGGTCAGATGTTTCTTGCAGTTAGCCATCAGACTTGCACACATCTCAGGAGGGATTTTGCCCCACTCCTCTTTGCAGAGCCTCTCCAAGTCATTAAGTTTTCGAGGCTGATGTTTGGTAACTTGAACCTTCAGTTGCCTCCACGTATTTTCTATGGGATTAAGGTCTGGAGACTGGCTAGGCCACTCCAGGACCTTTTTTTAATGTGCTGCTTCTTCTCTACTAAGCACCTGTGTGTTTTGGGTCATTGTCATGCTGGAATATCCATCCATGTCCCATTTTCAATGCCCTGGCTGAGGGAAGGCATTTCCCGCCCAAGATTTGATGGTACATGGCCCCGTCCATCGTCCCTTTTGATGCGGTAAAGTTGCCCTGTCCCCTTAGCAGAAAAATACCCCCAAAGCATAATGTTTAAACCTCTGTTTGATGGGGGGATGGCGTTCTTGGGGTCATAGGCAGCATTCCTCCTCTCCTAAAAACAGCGAGTTGAGTTGATGCAAAAGAGCTCAATTTTGGTCTCCTCTGACCTCAACGCATTCACCTCTGAATCATTCAGATGTTAATTCGCAAACTTCAGACAGGCCTTTACATGTGCTTTCTTGAGCAGGGGGACCTTGCAGGCTCTACAGGATCACGGCGTAGTGTGTTACCAATTGTTTTCTCGGTGACTATGGTCCCAGCTGCCTTGAGATCATTGACCAGATTCTCCCATGTAGTTCTGGGCTTATTCCTCACTGTTCTCATGATCTTTGAAACTCCATGAGGTGAGATCTTGCATGGATCCCCAGACCGAGGGAAATTGACAGTTATTTTGTCTTTCTTCCATTTGCGAATATTTGCACAAACTGTTATCATCCTCTCACCAAGCTGTTTGGCGATGGTCTTGTATCCCATTCCAGCCTTGTATGTAGGTCTACAATTTCTTGTCCCTGACATCCTTGGACCGCTTTTTGGTCTTGGCCATGGTGGAGAGATTGGAATCCGATTGCTTCTGTGGACAGGTGTCTTTTTTTTTTTTTTTTTTTTTTTTTATACAGGTAACAAGCTGAGATTAGGAGCACTCCCTTTAAGAGTGCACCTAATCTCAGCTCATTGCCTGTATAGAAGACACCTGGGAGACAAATCTTGCTGATTGGGGATCAAATACTTATTTCACTCATTAAAAAGCAAATCCATTTATAACTTTTTTTTGAAATGTGTTTTTCTGGATATTTTTGTTCTCTCACTGTTAAAATAAACCTACCATTAAAAGTATAGACTGATCACTTTTTGTCAGTGGGCAAACGTACAAAATTAGCAGGGGTTCCAAATACTTTTTACTTAACCACTTCAATACAGGGCACATTCGCACCTTCCTGCCCAGGCCAATTTTTAGCTTTCAGTGCTGTCACTTTTTAAATGACAATTGCGCGGTCATGCTACACTGTACCCAAACTAAATTTTTATCATTTTGTTCCCACAAATAGTTTGCTTTTGGTGGTATTTGATCACCTCTGCAGTTTTTATTTTTTGCTAAACTAAGAAAAAAATAAAAATAAAAACTGCGCTACAGAGCAAAAAGTCAAGGTAGAAGCTGCACATAAAATACACCAATATCTGTGTATACCATGGAAAATAAAAATAAATAAGGTGCGCTAACTGTATGAGAATATACACATAAATGTGAATGCATATGAGTGGTATTGAAAACCACAATCTACTGAGAGCAAATAAATGACTCAATGGGTGGTGAAAAAATATACGTGCCAATCATAATTCAAATAAAAAGAAAAAAGTGTACATGTGAAGTACAACAATAATAACGTGAAAACATGATAATCAAACAGACTCAGTCCATGAGTTCAAACATAAAATGTTCATCAGTGAAAAAATGCTTCCATCCACTATACACTAAACTAAGAAAAAGGACTGAAAATTTTGAAAAAAATAAAGTTTTTTCTTTGTTTTTGTTATAAAATTTTGTAAATAAGTTTTCTCTTTCACTGATGGGCACTGATGAGGTGGCACCAATTAGATGGCACCGATAGGCAGCACTGAGATGTGGCACTGACGGGCATTGAGTGGCGACACTGGGCACTGAAAGGTGGCACGATTTCACTGATGGGCATCACTGGCAGGCATTTTTCATGGGCACTGATTGGCATTTACCTGGTGGTCTAGGGTGGCATACCTGGTGGTCCAGTGTGGTGGCCATCCTGGGTGGGCATCCGAGGGGGGTTCCGCTGATAAACAATCAGCACAGAGTCCCCCCTGTCAGAGCAGCCGATCGGCTCTCCTCTACTCGCGTCTGTCAAATGCAAGTGATTTACAAGTGTTTACATCGTGATCAGCCGTGATTTGGACATGGCTGATCACGTGGTAAAGAGTTTGTCATTTTGCTAGATGGCGGGCGGCAAGTGGTTATGGACAGTGCTAATAATAATAATAAAATGTTCCTGTGTTTTTCTACCCCTTTTTAGTGTCGACTTTGGCAACACAATCAAAAAATATCAACCAATCATCGATTACGATCCTTTTTATGCTCAAGTTTTGTCTAAAGGGATTAAGATTGTTTCCCGTAGGGCTCCCACTCTGGGTAGAACCCTGTCCCCCAGTCTGTATACCAGTAAACCACACCCTTTCCATTGGTTACAATTGAACCACCTGACATCCGCGCTATGGCCGAATGACGGCCACAGCGCGGACCTGCATTCCCGGGAGGCCATCATATGACGGCCTCCCCTGTGCACGCTCCTTTGGTGTGTCACATCAAGCCGTTCCTTTGGTGTGTCACATCAAGGTAGAAAGGTGAAAAGGTGCAGAAACACTTCCAAGCCACCAGAGTCTCTGAACCGTAAACAGAACGTTCCGCCGAGAGCCGCGTCCGGGGACTTGTGATGAGCCGAGCTCAGCAGTTGGATCAGCTCTGAGTTGGTGGTGCTCGTAAACAAGACCCGGACATCTATATTCTATCTGTCCCTGCAGAGGGTTATATCTGCAAGCTCGTATGACCTCGCCATAGAGGAGGTCCAACAAATGGGGTAAGGGCACATCCACTACTCCTCTCCCGCAACTAATGGTGGCTTGGAAGTGTTTCTGCACCTTTTCACTTTTCTACCTTGATGTGACACACCAAAGGAACGGCTTTTCTTCCTCACATATTTTGGTTTTTGTTAACTTGCTTTTCATGGACTGAATGTGGTGTCCTGTAAATGATTGAGCGTTCAATCGCATCTTCAGAACTTTCACCTCTCTTTTTTTATTAATTTTTTTTATTAATTTTTTATGGAGATATGATATAATTCACAAATTTTATTTGTTTTGTTATTTCTCTGCATTGGGATTTAAACACATTGTAGCTCCGGGTATTATCCCAAGGAGCTTTCTAATTGTACTATCATTATATGTTATGCTAGCGCACAAATTTTAATTTATATGCAGAAAAAGAATGCATTAGTGAGCATGCTGTATACACTTGTGTCTATTTAGTATTATTTTTTAAGGCTGAAACAGGACATGGTTTTCCTGATGGGTGAAAGGAGCCCGATGTCTTGCTACGAAGAAAAGGTACGGTACTCATCTGTAAAAGAAATTTGTATGTGGTGTATGCGTACTGCTAGCTTGTGTTTTTTCCCTTTTACTCTTTGCGTTTCCATGAATGGTCATGAGAGGGAGTTCTCAGACAGATTAATGAGGCCAGTCTTTGTGTAGCACAGGCTTCTTCAGTGTTTTCACTGTGTGTCTACAGATATGGTGCCAAACTCTGTTCACTAGAGACAGTCTTCCCGTATGACGATGCCAAGTATTCTGCCAAAAACTACTTTAGCAATTATTTGTGTAGCAAAAATATAACGTGAATTGACTTTACATACTGAGATGCTTCATTATAGAAGAGCTGGTTTAATTGTTCTACAGGCTAGGCTGGACAAAGTGCAATTTTTATTTTTAATCGTAAACACAGGTTTTCAAGTAACCTGAGCCATATCAGCATTTGCAGTGTATTTCTATCAAGACCTATTGTAAACACACAAAATAGTTGAAGAAAAACTGTTGCAGATGATAAGCTTTTCAGTCTCAATCCAGCACTGGAAAAGTTGTCCACTAAAAGTTTGAATCTCGTTCTAGAAAAGTCAAGCTACTACTACACACAGAAGTGAGGTAATAGTCTCTCAACCTGGATGGTTTGTGCCAGATTAGATGACCACTTTATCTTTGTTTGCACCAGTCACCTGCCAGTCCGTCACTCTGAGGCCATGGTCAATTTGACATTGTAGAAAACTCCCTCCCATCTGTTTTCCTCTCTGGTGTAATTGGAATAGCTATCCATCACTGCCTCTTATTACAACTTCCCTCTTCATTCACATAAACACACGTATGCTTGCCAAAGACTCTGCTAAGTGTAACTCGGGGCAAGACCGATGCTATATGATGGCAGGTAATGAAGTTCTATGCTAGTCAGTCAATGTTCCCACTGCCCTGATTGGACAGAAGCATCTGGGAGACCTTTTAAAGTGCTTGTAAACCTCAGACATGAAATATAAACAAAGCATATCCTTCTATAGTGTGTACTTGTCTCAATTAAAAGCACTAAGTGTCCTTTCTGTCTGCTGCTTTGTTCCTCTATCAGCATGAATCGCTTGTGACAAGTTTTCCTGACACCTAGATGGTGATGGGAGGGAGCTCCAGCAGGTTGACGGCCTCGGCTCTGTTCCTGTGAACTGTGTGAAGGGGTGGTGTCCTTTCCCTTTCCTTTCCATTTTCCTCCAATCAGATCTCTCCTCACTAAGCTATGCAGAGTGTAACTTTAGTTCTCCGTCTCCTTTTTTCTCTACTCTCCGACAATCTTATAAATTATGCACTTTCAGATGTAAAGACAGATGTAAAGAAGAGAAGGTTGCAGATAAAAAGGTACAACTTGCATAGGAGTATTTTTCATCTCTGTCTATCGCCACTTCACTGGATATATAAGGATTTTCAACCAATTTAAGCTACCTGCAGACAAAAGATAGTAGACCTTGAGCAATTTAAACTCAACATTAGTTCAATACTGAACATTTATTTTTCATACATCATGGGACACAGAGTTAGGCTAATATTCATTGCCTGCTGGGTTATTCTTCATCCCCAGGTGAATGGACACTGGTAGACCAAAGGTCTTTAGACAGGAAGTGATCCCCTATATAACCCCTCCCATACAGGAAGTACTTCAGTTTTTTTTACCAGTGTCTGCAAGGTGGATGGTACGGTTGTCTGAGCTCCAGGTCTCTAGTCCCACAAAACGGTTCTTAAATGAATCAATAGTTTGACCGATCGGATCCATTTGACACATGCTCTATATGCTTAGAGAAATGGTACCCGAGCCTCGCAAAGAAGACTCAAGATCCTGCAATGTTTTGCCTGTAATGCGGCCTCCGGGCGCTCGATCCTGCATAGTGGAATCCTGAACACCACAATGCTAATGCATTCCTGCAGGGTGCTGTACAGGTCCAAGGGAGTGGACCCCAAACATGAAAAGGGTACCCAGTCCTTGAAGGTCCACAAGTGACAGGAACCCACCGTGAAGATTGCGCTCTTGGTTTCTAAGCGGCCCTGTACCTGGACGTGTAAGTGAAACCCCTTTTATTATTGTGGGGTGTCCCAATGATTGTAACAATCAGTCAAGCTAGCTAGAGGTTGGACACCTGTGTGCGGTGACCATACAGGGGAGTTTTTGGACTAACTGTGGGTGTTTGCAAATTGTACCTTTTTATTTATTTTTTCTTGTCTGGCTGTTTTTTACTTGTATAATGGCGCATGACGGTGTGCCATTTCGCCTTGGTTCCCCATGGCGCACGTGAGTTCGCAAAAGCTCCACTCAGTAGCTTGTTTTGGGGGCCATGGCGCATCCGGCTTCTCCGCACATGCACCGTAGCCTTTATTTGTGCGCACGAAGATTTGCGTCATATGCAAATACGGCCATGCCCGTTCGCCGGGACCGCGTGCGCATGCATGTGCAGAACGTTCCAGCACACAGCCAGCTTTTTTAAGCTGTGTATGCCAAGCATGCGGTGCTTCCAGAAGGAATGTGGGATATAGGTGTAGCTTTATGGAAAAAGCATGATTGTAAAGTCCATAAAAACATTTTCAGGTTGTCTGAAGCAGTCAAAAAGCAATTCACAGCAGATCTCTGCAGATATAGAGGGAGAAGAAGCCCATCACCATCACCCAAACACACTGACCCTTACCGTCAGCAGGCGGGTTATATAGCATAACATTATGGGATGGTAACCACAGGAAACGTCTCTTTATCCCAGGCTCCTCACTCCAATGATGCGATAGAGATTGATGGCCAAGATGGTAAACCCAACGAACACACTCCACATTTGCAGCGAAATATTAGGTATTCTTAGTGCTCATCAGGGAACAAGTCACCCCAGGGCTTTACCATCTTGGCTATCAATCTCTATCGCTTCATTGAAGTGAGGAGCCTGGGATAAAGAGACGTTTGTTTCCTGTGGTTACCATCCCATAATGTTATGCTATATAACCCATCTGCTGACGGTAAGGGTCAGTGTGTTTGGGTGATGATGATGGGCTTCATCTCCCTCTATCTGCAGAGATCTGCTGTGAATTGCTTTTTGACTGCTTCAGACAACCTGAAAATTTTTTTATGGACTTTTCAATCATACTTTTTCTATAGCGCTACACCTATATTCCATATATCTTTTTATTGTATCCAACAATATTGTGTTAGCTGCTCATTCTTACTGTTTCTGTTATAGCGCAACAAACTCAATCTGTATTTTTTTTGCTTCCAGAAGGAAGCTGTGGGACACAGAGCAGGCTCTCAACCAGGCACTTGCAGCGGTTCATTTCTCCTTACCCAGGTCACGTGAGTCACCATGTGTTGCTTTGCAGGCTAAAGGTGCTTAGCAGGATTGTTGTATAGGGGCTTGGTGAGCCCTATTAAAGGGTCTCCCTTCTGAGATGTGTAAATGCTACACCCAGGTACTCTCTTTTTGTGGCTAGTAAATGTCTTCAAAAAAGAGGAGCGGGACTAACACTACAGGGAAGGGCACACCTATGTCATCAGTAGTTCCTGATGAACCTAGTTGTATCCCTAGTATTGTATCTCCTGAAGGACCAGAGGCTTCCGGGCAATCTGAGCCGCTGCGCCTGTCTGGGATCGTGTCTACAGTCAACACTGCTACTTCACCCTTTATCACTAAGGATGAACTGTCCTCAGTCCTAGCTGGGTTAGAGCACAGGTTTGCTGGCATGATTGCCTCCATCCCGCAGGGTGGCAAGAAGCGTGACGGCTGCCCCTCCCCAGAGCCTCCTAGTCTGGAGCAGGAATGGTTTGAGGAAGGGGAAGAGCTTAAAGCTCAGGATTCTGTGGATGGCCTGGTGGATGAGTCTGCTTCCGAGCAATCTGGACAAGATCTCCAGTTAATGTCTGCCTCTCAATCACAGAGGCTTTTGATCCTGACTATTACTGAAATGGTTCCTTTTGCCTTTAAGTTGCCTCTTGCAAAGTTGAGCCTCCCTGGTCCTCTTTGGGATCCCTGAGACCTCTTAAAGTGGAGGGCCTAAAAAAAAAATTGAACCAAAAATCTGCAAAAAATTAAAAAAAAAAATGTGCAAAAAAAAAAAAAATTACTTACCTGAAACCCTTGTTGCTAGGCAGTCTTCCTAATCTGCCTCTTCCTATTCCGCGGCGCGTCCTGCTCCTCGGTGAGTGGCCCCGTTGCCTTCTGGGAACTGTGTGTGTTCCCAGAAAACCACAGGGCCATTCACAGAGCGCCGCTCGCGCGTGCGCAGTAGGAAACTGGCAGTGAAGCCGCAAGGCTCCACTGCCTGTTTCCCTTAGTTAGGGTGGCGGTGCCAGGACCCGAGAGCCGAGGGACACGGCGGCCGATATCGCGGGCACCCAGGAAAGGTAAGTCTACTTATTTAAAGTCAGCAGCTACAGTGTTTGTAGCTGCTGACTTAAATTTTTTTTTTTTTCGCGGCCGGAACCCCCCTTTAAGGCCACACAGGCTTTCCCCTTACACCCTCTGTTGGAACAGGCGGTGTATGCTGATTGGGAACATCCTGACAGGATTTTTGTTCCTCCCTAAAAGGTTTTCCCTTTTATATTCCATGGATAAAAAGTTCTTTAAGTGGAGCATGCCAGCTGTAGATGCAGCAGTCTCTTCCTTAAACAAGAACTTGATAACTGGTAGATAGCACACAGGGCTTGAAAGACCCTGTTGACAAGAAATTGGAGTCATTATTAAAGGCTTCCTTTTCTTTGGCCAGTTCAGCTATTCAGCTAGCTGTTGCAGCAACGGGTATCTGCAGTCCGTTAAGGATCAGGTCAGGCGGCCTGACAGGCCTAACCAGGAGGATGATCTGTTTTGCTGTTGATGCCTTTTAAAGGATTCAGTACAGCAGGATTCTCGTTTTGGCTCTTGTCTGTACATATGTGCAGACTTTTGTGGCTTAAGAACTGGTCAGCCGAGCTTCCTTGTAAGAAGTTGTAGGCGGGTTTCCCCTTTCATGGGAAATGTTTGGTGATCATTTGGACAAATATATCCGAAGGATTTCCGGAGGTCAGAGTTCTCTACTTCTTGTGAAGAAAAGCACCAGGCGTCCCTCTTTTTAAAACCTCAGGGACTGCTTCCTCAAATGTCAGCACCAAGGCAGTTCTGCCACCAACAGGGCGCTAGGGCCAGGGGCAAGCCGCAAGGCCAGGGTCAGAAAGCCCTGGGTCCAAAATTCTTCTAAATCCAGCACCAAGCCTTCCTTTTCATCTGGTGGGGGGGGGAAAGCTGCTGCGCTTTGCGGACATTTGGAGAACAATTGTTCAGGACGAGTGGGTCACCTCAACTATATCCCCGTGGTTACAAGCTGGATTTGCGGGGGGTTCCCCCTCAGGTTTTTAAGATCCAGCATTCCCTCGGATCCTCCAAAAAGACTTATTGCTTCAGGCACTACATTATTTAGTGCATCAAAGAGTTATTGTAGAGGTTCCTGTTCCCCTAAAGGGGTGCAGGGTTTTACTTGAACCTATTTACGATTCAAAAACCAAATGGGGGGGCTACAAGGCCCATTTTGGACCTAAGATCTTTGAACCAGTATCTACTGATCCAGTCCTTTCAAATTGAGTCTGTCCGCTCAGTAGTAGCCTCACTCCAGATGGGAGACTTTCTAGCCTCCATCATTATAAAACATGGGTATTTACACGTACCTATCTTTCAGCCTCATCAGAGCTTCCTGTGATTTGCAGTAGAGGAATGTCCTTTTTCAGTTTGTGACTCTACCCTTCGGGCTTGCTACAGCTCCCCGGGTGTTCACAAAGGTCCTAGCACCAGTACTGAGTCTTTTAAGGGCCCAAGGGATCCTGGTGTTTGGTTATCTGGATGACCTCCTGCTCAGAGATCACTCACTACAGGCTCTAGAACAGAGCATTGCATGCACAGTACGGTATTTGGAAAGCTTAGGCTGGATCATAGATAACGAAAAGTCAACCTTGAGACCAGCTCAAATTCTAAAGTATTTAGGTCTGATCCTAGATACGGTCCAAGCAAGAGTATTCTTGCCACCCGCAAGGATCTGTGCCCTGAAGGATCAGGTGCGTCAGATAAGGGGCACCAGACAACCCTCCATTCAGCTCTGTATGAGCCTTCTAGGGAGGATGGTATCCTCCTTCAAGACGGTGCCCTATGCCCAGTTTTATTCCAGACCTCTACAACAAGACATCTTGTTGGCTTGGAACAGGAGAGGACAAGCCCTGGATTATGCAATGTTCTTATCACCTCGGGCACTCTTAAGCCTAAACTGGTGGCTGCAGAATCAGAACCTGCGAAAAGGAAGATCCTTCCTCCCGGTAACTTGGAGAGTACTGACTACAGATGCCAGTCTCTCAGGCTGGGGAGCGACCCTACAAGGGCTTGCAGCTCAGGGGAAATGGTCAGGGACAGAACAGATCCTGCCCATCAACGTCCTGGAATTACGGTCAGTCTAGCCCTACCGTCTTGGATGGCAGAGCTTTAGGATTGCAATATCAGGGTTCAGTCCGACAATGCCACTGCAGTGGCCTATATAAACCACCAAGGCGGTACCAGGAGTCGTTCAGCTCTGAAGGAGGTGAACCACATACTAGTGTGGGCAGAGGGACATGTGCCGATTTTTATCGGCAGTCCATATACCGGAAGTAGAGAACTGCGAGGCAGATTATCTCAGCCCCCAGCAGATCTGCCCGGGAGAATGGTCCCTACACGGAGGTGTTCCAGGAAATTTGCCAACGTTGGGGATGGCCAGACCTACTGGCATCCAGGTTCAACAGCAAGCTACAGCAGTTTGTGTCCCGAACAAGAGATCCTCTGGCAATTGGAGTAGATGCTCTGGTAGTTCCATGAAGCAAGTACTTCCTGGTTTTAAGCTAACCCTCCGATCCCTCTCCTTCCACATTTGTTGCG
The DNA here is from genome assembly GCA_037952835.1 of Lithobates septentrionalis. NCBI lineage: Eukaryota > Metazoa > Chordata > Amphibia > Anura > Ranidae > Lithobates > Lithobates septentrionalis. The sequence continues at coordinate 2,537,415 of JBBDGP010002050.1, forward strand.
CAGGATTCAGAGAGAGGGAGTTTCAGTCATTCTGGTTGCACCAGCCTGGCCCAGAAGGCCCTGGTTACCGGATATTGTGAGACTGACAATAGACGGGCCATGGGCGCTTCCATGTCGCCCCGATCTACTGTCCCAAGGTCCTATATTCCACCACAATTTACAGTCTCTCTAAATTTGCTGGCATGGCTATTGAAGCCAGGGTGTTAAAGGACCATGGCATCGCGGGACCAGTGGTGTCTACCCTAGTGAATGCTAGAAAAGCTGTCACTAGGAAGATCTATCATAAGGTCTGGAAGATTTATATTGCTTGGAGTGAAGCCAAAAAATGGCATCCTCAAAAATGCATGATTGGGAGAATTCCTTTTTTTTTTTTTCTACAGTCAGCTGTGGAAACCAAATTGGCTTTGAGTAAAATCAGAGGTCAAGTTACGGCCCTATCAGTATTTTTCCAAAGGCCTTTAACCTCCCATTCACTGATCCAAACCTTTACGCAGGGGGCAACTCGCTTGCTTCCCACCATTAGGTCACCTATGTGTCCTTGGGACTTGAACTTGGTGCTGTCTGTGTTACAGAAACAACCATTTGAGCCTATTAAGGAAATTCCATTAGACTTGCTGTCATGCAAGCTAGCCGTTCTGATGGCCATCACCTCAGCTAGAAGGGTGTCAAGAGTTGGTGGCCCTTTTGTGCAGGGAGCCATACTTGATCCTTCACCACAACAGGGTTGTGTTATGACCTGTACCATCCTTTTTGCCAAAATTGGTATCGGCCTTTCATTTAAATCAGGACATTATTTTGCCTTCTTTCTTCTCTCAGCCTTGCTCGGTGGAAGAGAGACGACTGTTTTCTTTGTACGTTGTCAGGGCAGTCGAGGTTTATTTGTCTAGATCTGCGTAGATCCGAGGATCAGACTCCTTTTTTTTTTTTTTTTAACAGTTACGTTTTTATTCATCTCCAACGGAGAAAAGTTTCAGTACAAAGATAAAAAAGTACATTCACAAATATATATATAAATGTACATATACCTATACATATACATAAAAATATAAAAGGGGACGATAAGAGAGGATTACATAAAAAAGGCAAAGAAGAACCATTTCCAGAAGGAAAGTGACAATCTAGGATAAATAGTCTCAAGTATTACATCAAAAAGCAAGGCACATCAGTTCACATCTTAGTTGCAAGTATTCATATCACTGCAAAGTTGTATTTTAGGAGCAATACCTCCTCCTCAAAGAAAAAAAAGTATATTTTAGTGGTAATTTTAAGTGTATTCTAAATATTTCTTAACCGAACTAGTGGTGTATAAGTTCAGCGAGTTCTCCCGGGGGGATCCGCATCAGTGGCCATTCACTTAGAAACCCATGCACCCCAAATTTTTTCCAACTTTTTGGGACATTTCCGGCTCATAAATGTGAGCTTATATAGAGGGGAGGGTCTTATCAATGAGTGTTTTCCATTGTCCCACTGTTGGGGGGTCTATCTGTTTCCATTTAAATAAAATGGTTTTCCTTGTATAGAATAGAGCGTAGAAAACAAATAGCCTCTTATGGGTGTTTGCGATAAGGGTATCGCAGATCCCCAAGAGAAGAACTCGGGGATCCAGTGTAAGTGTCAGGTTCCCAATTAAATTGATGTACTGCACCACCTCCCTCCAGAACTGTTGAAGAAGGGGGCACGACCACACCACATGTAAGAAAGTACCTATATCCGTATTGCATTTTGGGCACCTATCAGAGTGAGAGGGATATATTTTAGCAAGCCGTTGGGGTGTGTAGTATGCCTGGTGAAGGAATTTTAACTGGATGTACCTGTCCCTGGCGGATATCATCAAAGGAATATATTGTTGGACTCCCTCTTCCCAATCGTCATCCGTCAGGGAGGGCACAGCCAGCTTCCATTTGTTAAATAGCCTAGTCCCCTGGTTATCAGTTCCCAGGGTCACCCGGAGATGCAAAGAGGAAAGGATACGGTCCACATGCTTGGAAATAAGGAAGCGCTCCACCATATGTGATTGTAGTTGAATTTCTGAAGGGAATTGAGCCTGAATTGCGTGTCTCAGTTGCAAATAGCGGAAAAACATTTTGGTAGGGAGTTGGAAAGTATTACGCAATTCATCAAATGTAAGGAGTTTACCCTCTGGCATAATATGCTGTAAGATTTTAATTTCATACTTAGCCCAGACTGCTGGGTCTGGGATCATTAGCAGATGTGGTAGTTTAGGGTTACCCCAGAGTGGTGTATAGGGTGAATAAGTTTGTGGTGGGTTGAGCTTAGCTGTCAGCTGTTCCCATATTTTGGCGGTCGTGCGCATGGGGATGGTCATATTATCTTGTGCTTTTGGACCCCTGAATACCAGGTTGCTCAATGCTGAATACGACCCCAATATGGCTGCTTCTAAATTAACCGCTGGGTTATGTCGTGACTGAACAAACCACCAGCGTACCGTCACCAGCACCGCTGCCCAATAATATTTCCTGAAGCACGGCAATGCCAGCCCACCCGCAGATAGGGGAAGTTGCAGGCTTGTTTTGGCAACCCTGGGGGTCTGTCCCGCCCAAATGAAATTATTAATCACCCGATCTAGTTGCTTAAAAAATGATTCAGAGATAGGTACTGGAGTGTTTCTAAATACATACAGGAATTTGGGGAGGAATATCATTTTGAGGAGGTTTATCCTACCCACCGGTGTCAGGGGAAGTGACTTCCATGTTAAGCAGCGTCTTATTAGTTGCTGTAGAATGGGGTATACATTATCTGTCAGATAACAAGAGAGATCCCTTTGTATTTCAATGCCCAGATACCGAAACTTAGTGACCGTTTGCAGGGGTATATGGGGGGGAGGGAGTAGGGGCGGCTGGGAGATCGGAAAAAGCATGGATTTGTTCCAGTTTATGCGTATACCTGAGAAGGAGCCAAATAAGTCTATGATCCTTAAGGTCTCCTCGAGGGAGTGGGAAGCATCTGGGAGATAAAGAAGAGCGTCATCCGCGTAGAGGGAGATCTGTTCCCGTAGAGGGCCCACCTCCAACCCCCCTGCAGCCACGGAGGACCTAATAAGGATAGCAAGAGGTTCAACAGCTAGGGCGAACAAACCCAGGGATAAAGGACATCCCTGTCTAGTACCCCTGTGTAGTTTGAAGGGGGGCGAGAGGGACCCATTGGTTCTGACTCTGGCAGTGGGGTTAGCATACATCCGTTTTATCCAAGAGATAAACTTAGGCCCAATATTAAATTTTCCCAAGACATGCCAAAGATACTCCCATTCGACAGAGTCGAACGCCTTTTCGGCGTCTAGGGAGGCCACTACTCCGGGGGTACCTCTGGCAAGGGCATGGGATATATTTGTATACAATCGTCGCAAATTGATGTCTGTTCCCTTACCTGGCATGAAACCCGTCTGGTCTCCATGAACCAGAGAAAGGATAACAGTATTAAGCCGATTCGCTAGAATTTTTGTGATGATCTTAGCGTCGACGTTTAATAGCAAAATAGGCCGGTATGACTCGCATAGCTCGGGGTCCTTACGGGGCTTAGGTATTACAACAATCACCGCCTCTGACATTGATGGAGGAAGGGTTTGACCCTCCAGCATAGACAGAAGAAGTTCATGAAACTGAGGGGCCAATGACTCACTATTAGTTTTATAAAACTCGGCCGGTAAACCGTCTGGGCCTGGGGACTTTGCAGATTGCAGTGAAGAGATTGCCGTCTGCACTTCTTTGAGGGTAATGGGTGCATCTAATTTAGTTTTATTTTCCTCCGAGAGGACTGGGAACTCTATTTGACCTAGGAAGTGTTGCAAGGTATCTAGGGTGTAGTCAGTTTTGGATGTATATAAGCGTTCATAAAATTGTGCGAATCTGGCATTGATCTTAGCGGGATCCGCCAAAAGGTTCCCCATGTCATCTTTAATGTTGGCAATGTGTGCTATGGTGGAGCGCTCCTTGGCCAGCCACGCCAGCAGCCTCCCCGATCTCTCACCTTGTTCGAATATTCTCTGGGACTGTGAGAGCAGTAGCTTGCGCGCAACAACGCAATCTCACGGTGGAGAGCTTGAAGTGTGGTATAAGTTCCCGCATCTTTGGTGGTCACATAGCTGGATTCCAAACTCTGAGCCCGTCCCTCAGCCTCCTCCAATGCAAGCCTATTGAGTTTCCTAACTTTATTTATAACCATGCGGTACTGACCTCATGTATATGCCTTAAAGGCATCCCACACCATTGCAGGGGAGGCCGTTGCTTTATTTTGTAACCAAAATGTATTCATCTCTCCCTCTATCTCAGGGGCAACACTCTCATCCGTTATCCAAAAACCCGAGACCCGCCATAGGCCGGAGCCCGTTGGCGAGTCCGTGTTTAGTCGTAGTACGAGGGGAGCGTGGTCAGAAATGCCACGTGGCAGAATCTTAACCTCCTGGACACGGGAGAGAATGGGTCCCCCAGCATAGAACAGATCAATTCTTGAGAAAGAGGCATACGTGGCAGAGTGACAAGTATATTGCCTATCCCTGGGGTGACGCCATCTCCACACATCACTAAGGCCGTATCCCTCCGCCCATCTCTTCAGTGGGGAGTCAGAAGCCCCATAGTCACCCAGCCTATCCATACTGGGGTCCGGTGGCATATTAAAGTCTCCAGCCAGAAGAATGGCTGCAGCTGGGTATTGAGCCAGTATAGGGGTCAGTTTATGTAAAATCGCCATGGAGGCTGGGGGTGGAATATATAAGCCCACTATTACCATCTCAATCCTGTCGCACATGGCATGCATGACAACATACTTCCCCTCGGGATCTAGGTGGAGATCAAGCAGTGTAAAGAGCAGTGATTTATGGACCAGGACGCTGACTCCTCTAGAATAGGTAGAGTATGTAGAATGATAATATGAACCTACCCAGGGCTTTTTTAGAGCCAGCGTCCTGCTCCCCGTTAAGTGAGTCTCCTGCAAAATGCAGATATGGGGGTTGTATTTTTTTATGTAAGTAAAAACTAAGGAGCGTTTTATCTTAGAATTTAGGCCCCGTACATTCCAGGACATAACATTAAGGAGATTCATTCTGGTGCCCTGATACATGTGCCACCGGATTGGTACAGCATACGCTCCATACAGAGCCTACATGATAACAGAATACTCTTAGTGAGATACACATTTGTGATGATACAGTGAGCCGAATAACCCTCCCTCTCTAGTATTAGCAGATTAACTCTGCATGTCTTGCTTTGAGTAGAGCACTGATTGTACAATCTGGAGCAAATAAATGCCATATGTATAAAAAGTAAAAGAAAAATAACATAACGTAAAACTAATCTGGGGTAAGGACCCCAGCACCAACCTTTCCCAACCTCCCCCCTCCCCGCACCACCCCCCAAACTTCGGGATGCTCGTTCCCCAAAACTAATTGTGACAACTGCCCATGGGGCTCGTGAACAGTGAGCCATCAGAGCGACTTAGTCTGTGTTCATAGAGAGCAGCCAACAAGACCCAAATTTCCCAGATAAACGATCCCAGCATATCAAAATTTCTCCCAAAAAATCTGGGGGTACTATTCTTAAACTTAAACACGTTGCAAACTGGAGATTCCGGTCCCCTCACCATATATTTAAGCACGATCACAAACAATTCTTCATCTCTTTTTGCGTAAATCTTCTTTAACTAGTAGGTATATATACTCACAGAGCCGGATCTTAAGAAGAATATAAAAGTGACTTATTCTGAACTGGTTGGACAAGCCAAGGTAAAGGGTTCGGGCTTGTAGTGAAGTCAGCAGATGAAGGTGATCTTTGTTGCAGTAAAACTTATGTTATAAGGGGATTTAGTAAGGGCGATCGGATCAGCCTCGTGGTACTGTTTCAAGCCACCTGGATGCTTCTTCTGGAGATGTAAAAAACCGCACTGACTCTCCATCCTGTACTCTCAGACAGGCGGGAAATAGCATACTATATTTGATCTTGCGATTACGGAGATCCAATTTGATCTGATCGAACGATCTTCTTGACTTTTGTGTGTCGATGGAGAAATCTGGGAAGATTATGAGTCTCGCTCCCTCATGGCGAAGCACCTCGATCTTTCTCGCCTCCCGCAAAACCAGATCTCGATCCCGAAAATTGAGGAGTTTCAGAATAAATGTGCGTGGAGGAGCTCCCGGGGGCCCCCGGGTAGCAGGCATTCTATGTGCCCTCTCCACCACAAAGACATCAGAGAACTTGGCATCTGGGAGAAGGGTGCACAGCAAGCGCTCAGTAAACGTCGTAGGATCTTTACCTTCTGCGCCCTCTGGCAATCCCACTATCCGGAGGTTGTTCCTTCGATTTCTGTTCTCTGCGTCCTCCGCACGAGCTTCCAGGACTCTTATTTTGGTCTGCAGCATGCGGAGTGAGACTCCCTGATCTTGTAGTATATCTTCTGCCTCCCCCACTCTTCTTTCAGCTTCAGTGAGCCTGGAGCGGAAACAGTCCATGTCTCTACGAATGAGGCTGATGTCCAGCTGCATGCATTCTATTTTCCCCGTCAGGGTAGTTTGGCAGGTAGTAATAGCCTGCATGAGGGCTTCAAAGTTAGTTTGTTCCCGTAGAGCTGCCTCTCCCTCCTCTGCCTGAGACGCCATGCTGGCCGCTGTGGCGGGAGACAGGCGCACCACGGAGGCCTGCTTCTTTGGAGTACTCCGGGGCTTGCGAGATGCCTGGGAGTGTCTCCCTCTGGTCATACCGGTCCCGAGAAGCTCCGGTACCGTTTGTGTCCACTTTCAGGTCGGAGAGTGCAGGGCACAGAGCCCAGGAAGCAAGGATGCAATACTGGTGGGAAGGCTGAGAGCACCAAGATGGCCGCCGAGACTAGGCCGGATCCCCGGTTCGGATTTAAGGCTGTCGCTGTGTGGGGGGGCACTATTAGGTTCAGACTCCTCTCAGGGTCCCATGCAGGGGGGTCAGCTGGTAGTGGGAAAGCCAGGTGTCCCAGGGGCCAGATCGTAGCACCCCTGGAGAGGCCTGGAGGAGCAAGATGGCCGCCGGAGCTCCGGACCAGGCCGAAGCCGCGGCCTAAATTTGGGGGCTACCGCCGTGCGGACTTATACCACTCCGTCTGAGCCTCCTCTGGAAGCTCTCAGGGCAGGGTCCGTGGGCGGGAGGAGAGCCAGACACCCGGGAGGCCGAGGAGGGCAGGATGGCCTCCGGAATCCAGTAGGCCCGAAGCCGCGGCCTGTAGTTGCGGCTGCCGCTGCGGAGGGGCTCCGTGCCGGTTCGGACGCCCGTCTGATCAAAGACCTGCAGGAACAGGTCAATATGTTTGCAGGGGGCTCAGGAGGTACCTCAGGCTGGTGGAGGATGATGCTGGGAGACAGGATGGGCAAGGAGTTAGGAGTACTGGACGGAGCTCGGGTCTAACACGTCCTACTCCATGCTGCAGCAGGCCACGCCCCCTCAGACTCCTTTTTTGGTTTACCAAAAGGACCCAAGAAGGGGCAGGCAGTTTCCAAAGCTTCCATTGCCAATTGGTCATTCAGACCTATGGTCTGAAACGTAAAGCTCCTCCCTTTTTATAATGAGAGCTCATTCTACCAGGGGTGTAGCAACCTCCTGGGCTTTTCGCTATCCGGTATCTGTGGCTAAGATTTGTAAGGCTACTTCCTGGTCTTCAGTGCAAAAGTTCACAAAATTTTATCACATGGATGTTCGAGCAGCTGAGGATTCGGCTTTCGGCCGCAGTGTTACTGCAGGCTGCCGTTTAAGGTCTGATGGCTATTGTTTGGTAGGGTGTCGCCCTCCCCTCACGGCTATTGCTCTGACACATCTCAGCAGGTAATGAATATTAGTCCAGAAACTGAGTATAGAAGGAAATAATCACTGCTCCAGGAGCATTTAAGCAGACTAAGGTAAATCTTTCTTGGTTCGGAGGTTGTAGGTGTTGGCTATTGCTGATAACGATAAACAGGAATGAATTCTGGACAGCCGCACTCGTAGATTTGCCTTGTTTATTTAGAAAATGCACATCAAATTAACATCAAAGTAACAGCAGACAGGGAAAGAGCTGACATTTCGCACTAACGTTAGTGCTTACTCATAGCAGCTAAGCACTAACGTTAGTGTGAAACGTCAGCTCTTTCCCTGTCTGCTGTTACTTTGAATTTGATGTGCATTTTCTAAATAAACAAGGCAAATCTACGAGTGCGGCTGTCCAGAATTCATTCCAGTTTATAGGTAATGAATATTAGCCTGACTCTGTGTCCCATGATGTCTGAAAAAGAAAATAGGATTTTTTTTTTGTCATACTTACCTGTAAAATCCTTTGAGTACATCATGGGACACATAGGTCCCTCCCCTCTTTTTGAGGATTCAGTGCTTGCTACAAAACGGAAGTACTTCCTGTATGGTAGGGGTTATATAGGGGATCACTTCCTGTCTTTTTTGGTCTACCAGTGTCCATTCATTTGGAGATGAAGTATGACCCTGCAAGTAATGAATGTTAGCCTAACTCTGTGTCCCATGATGTACTCTAAGAAAAATCATTTACAGGTAAGTATGACAAAACAATCCTATTTTTATGCAAAATGTAGACAAAAGTCCCCACAGAAATTCAATACAACTGACATTTTTGGGCCATTTTCCACTAAACAAAACTGTTTCTCACATGTACATTTTTACACCAGATATTAAATCCAGTTCAGATTTCCTTTTACCTGGAAGCATTATTTTTATATTATCCGGCATGTGTATTTTGCAAGCCGTGTTTTTGTTATACAAGTTGGTTCCTGTTTTTGGAAACCTATTTTAACATGAAGCCTGATGGGCTTTCCTTGCCCCGTGAAGCCTGATGGGCTTTCCTTGCCCTATCTGTTATCTAAATACAGTATGTCATAGAACAGACATCAGATCAAAATTTCGATTTTTAATGCTGGGTATCTAACCTCATGTCAAGCTAAGCAGTATTTGCTTATGCAATCTGTAGATGTAAATATTTGATGTGTGTACAATGTATACTGTATATTTACAGGTGTGCTCTAATATATGAAGAACAGCAGCTTTTCTGCAAAGCCTTTTCAGATGAGCTGCTTCTGTAATTAATTTCAGCAGGATGACCTCATGGTAAAGAGCATATTATCACTGAAGGGTGGGCTCAGCTTATTTAATAAAAATTTGATGAAGGGGGATGCTGGTGAACATGCATTGTAATATCCTTTGCTCCCTATGAAGCTACAAGAGTGTACTTCCCTTGTGAGCTGAAACTGTTGTATTTTTACAGGTACGTACAATTTAATGGGATCTTATGAAATAAATTGCACACAGCAGTACGTATGCAGAGCATTTTGTGTGATTTATTGGTAGGCTTTCTGTTTTGATATCCACGGGGGCTGTATATACTAAAAACAGAAAAGTTTATGTAAGCTCTGTGGTTGTCTGCTTTTCTTTTTTCAGTTTGTGCATTACATACATACATACCAAGAAGGAATCAATTTGTATTGGTTCATTAAGGAATAGAACTGTCATTAAGATGTCATGAATGTTCCACTGTGATTCTTACCACACATTCTGGTAGATTTTTTTTTTTTTATATATATATTTTGGGGTTGCATGTTTTCAGAATTATCCATGCATTACTGTCAAGTACTGCATTTGTATCCCTTAGAAGCAGTGATTTAGAATTCTCAGAACTTTCCCATGTAACAGTTGGTGATGGCTATGGCTTTGGATGAAGATAAGCTGATATTGATATCTATGAGTAGTTGTGGTGTGACCTGTCTTGCCCCTAGATTTGTCTAGATCAGTGTTTTTCAACCTTTTTTCAGTCAAGGCACCCTTTAGAACTGTGCACAATCCTGGGGCACACCAGTCTGAGGGCTCGTTCACACCAGGAGGTGCATCCAAGCACACGCTTTGTTGCGTGTTCACACGTCACATTTTTAAATGGGTGCTAATGTACACGCATTTGCTGGATGCGTGGGGTTGCCATTAAAAAATGAATGTTGCCTCACTTGTTACCTCACTGCACTTGGTATAAACAAGCCCTAAAGTATAGTCCGTGAGGCAAAGTTCAATGATCTTGGGTTGTAACTCCTCCTCCTAATTCCCCCTTCTAGCACAAATCCTCCACTAAATCCCCCCCCCCCCCAAATTCCTCCTAGCACAAACCCCTTCAAATCCTCCCTCCTAGCACAAAAAAAATCCTCCTCCCAGCTCAAAGCCCCCCTGTTCCCAGATCCCCATTCCAATCCCCTCTGCCAGCACAATCCTCCCAAATCCTCCCTCCTACCATAAATGTGGGCTGTGCTTAACTTCCGTGCAGTGTGTGTGTGTGTGTGTGTGTGCTTTGTGTTAACTCTTGTGCAGTGTGTGGGCTGCCCTCTCTTGCAGTGGCGACTCTGGGAGGAGAGAGAGCACAGCCCGCATGGCTCGCTACCTCCCTGCAGCTATTTGTACTATTGCCGGCAAAGCAGAAAGCTGTAGTGCCGCCCAACATGTCTTTTAACCGATGACGTCAGCCGTTGGTAGGATGCAGGTGGGTGGCCCGCACAGCTTTCTGCTTTGCTAGCAATAGTACAAATAGCTGCAGGGAGGTGGAGAGAGCCGTGCGGGCTGTGCTCGCTCTCCTCGCAGTTGCACTGTACAGTGGTAGCGCTCAGACCTGGTTGTGTCCATGGAATCCCTGAGGACTCTTTGTGGCACCCTGGTTGCAAAATAAATATATAATAAATAATATAAATTATATCCATAAAGTATATCTAAAGGCCAAACTTTTTTTTTTTTTTTTTGTTTTTTTTTCATATTGTGGGAATAGTAAAAAACCAGTATTAATTTTGACGTCAATTTTCAGTTTTTAGTTTTAGTCTTAGTCTTTTGACTAAAATGCCATTTTAGTTTGTCGTATTTTAGTCATCTGAATTGTTTTAGCTTTATTCAACTAAAATCTCCAGTGCATTTTAGTCGACTAAAATCGAATGGGTTTAGTTAAATTGTGATGCATTATTTGAAGCATAACTACTTTTGTGTGATCTATATACATTGCATGGATTTTTACAAACTTTGTTGCATATTCCCAGTTTTTTTATCCTGAGGAAATCCCTGTGTTTTTCTGTGTCCATATGGAAAAGTGTGTCTAATGGGATTGGTTATCAATCAGCTGTGCACCGGCAGGGCGCTAATGAGGAAAGCCGCTGGGCCTGCATCCCTTTAGACGGAATTTCTTATTGGAAGCATTTCACCAAAAAAAACTTTTGTTGCAGGGGATCCTTGAAATCTGACCTGTATCTTAGTGCAGACTTCTGGGAAAATCAGTGAGCCAATCACACAATCAGGAATCTGAATTGTTTAGTCGACTAAAATAGTGAATATGAAATTAACGCTGGTAAACTACCTCTATCGTGGCGATATTTCTCCCTGTCCTGTATGCACAACAGGTTATGAAAAGAAATCTCTCCAAAGTTCGAGAAATTTTACTCATAGACAGTTGTTACCAGAGCAAGTGTCACCATTGGAAGAATTATTCTCTATTAATGTTGCGGTGACTATGCATAATTATATTTTTCTGCACGCTGTCCAAAAAATAATGTTCAGCTTTAGATATACTTAAAAGTGGAACTGTAGTGCTGCTTTTTATTTCCCTAGAGATGACAGATTAGAGTAGCTCTGTCCACCTCTGCCACTATGTTCTTCTGTGTTCACATTGCCCCTATCTGACCATTAAATGACCACGGATTTAACACCTATGCATGCATGCATACAGTATTTAGATTGTCCTGGCTCCATTTTCATTTTTCGGATTCCGGCAATGTGTTGAGGGTGTACAGTGCATGCTCTTTTGGAAGTGGTTAAGAGACATGCCAAGTCTCTTTTGCTAAAAACTATTTTTTTTTTAATCATATAAATAGAGCTGCACGATTCTGGCCAAAATGAGAATCGCCATTTTTTTGCTTGGAATAAAAAGATCACGATTCTCGCGGCATAAAATCTTTCACATTATACAAAAAAATAAAAATTGGGCTAACTTTACTGGTTAGTTTTTTTTTTTTTTTTATAATTTATTAACGTGTAATTTTTTTTCTCAAAAAATTGAATTTAAACGACTGCTGCGCAAATACAGTGGGACATAAAATATTGTAACAACCACCATTTTATTCTCTAGGGTCTCTACTAAAAAAATTATATATAATGTTTGGGGGTTGTAAGTAATTTTCTAGCAAAAAAAATAAAATTTTAACTTGAAACGTCAGAAAAAGGTTTAGTGTTTAACCACTTAAACTGCCCTCATTTTCACACCAAAGTGTATTCCTTTGATCTGAAGGACAAATTGTTACAATGTTTATACTTAAGGTTCACTGCTAAAGAATGTTGTGATTCTTGGCAGACTGCCCTTTTTTTTTTTTCCTTTCTTTTGACGGCTGTCGGCTTGAGCAGAGAGAATTCTCTGCATAGAAAGAATCGTGAACTACTCTTTTCAAGATCACGATAACTATTCTTAACGATCGCGCAGCTCTAGTGTCAAACCTTGGCTAGCTCACAAGCCACTTATAAGCTTATGTGCCTGCTGGCCATGTTAACGGTGACTTGGTATCTGCTTATTTTTACAACATTCCACTGAAACTGCCCTACTAAAACTCACCAATGGCCTACTAACTGCTAAAACCAATAGCCATTACTCCATACTTTTAGACCTCTCTGCTGCCTTCGACACAGTTGACCACCTGCTCCTCCTCAGCAAACTACACTACACCTTGGCTTCTGTGATTCTGCTTTATCCTGGTTCTTCTACCTATCTCTCAGCGCATTTCAGTGTCACAACTCCATTTCTCTGCTCCTCTTCCTCTCTCTGTTGGGGTACCCCAAGGCTCTGTCCTTGGGCCCCTCCTATTCTCGCTCTATACCTCTTCCCTGGGCCAGATGATAACCTCCCATGGTATCCAATATCACATCTACGCTGATAACGCCCAGATCTATCTCTCCACTCCTCAACTCACCCCCTCGATCTCCACGGATCTCAAACTTACTGAATGACATATCGGTATGGATGTCACACCACTTTCCCAAACTCAATCTTTCTAAAACTGAGCTTGTTATATTTCCTCCTTCCCGCCCCCCCCCCCCCCTCCCATGACTTTACCATTAAGATCAACAGCACAACCATTGGTCCTGCCACACATGCCAGGGTGCTGGATGTAATCCTTGACTCTGACCTCTCCTTCAGCCCCCACATCCAATCACTGGCTAAATCCTGCCGCCTTAACCTTCGCAACATCTCCAGAATTTAACCCTTCCTGTCTAATGACACCACAAAGCAACTTATTCACTCCTTGATTATTTCCCGCCTTGACTACTGCAACTCTCTCCTTAATGGCCTACCCTTACGCAGGCTATCCCCCCTTCAGTCTATTATGAATGCTGCTGCTAGACTAATACACTTCACTAATTGAACAGTGACTTCTGCCCCTCTCTGCTAAGGATGAGCTCAGGCGTTTGCACACCCCACGTGCAGAGCCCGCCAGGAAGTCGGCACTGCGCTGCGCTAATCACAGGCAGTGAGACATTTCCCGATCTCTGCAGCCACGCATCGAAACAATGTCCCACTGTCTGTGATTAGCGCTGTGCAGTGCCGACTTCCTTGCGGGCTCTGCTCTCTCTCATGTAAAAGAGGCTTAAAAGAAAACGTGGCAAGAAACCAAACGGTAGTGAAGTGTTAAAAGTGGCATATTCTCTTGTATACAAGGAATTTAAAATGCACAAGGGTTGTTTGGATGGCTGGGTCATTTTTAACCTGCGAACCTGCTAATAAGTTATGACCAAAGTCAATACATCAGCACACGTGGCCTTAGAACACTGGCTTCACATGACTTGTGCAGTTTATGCTTTCATTACGGGGCTGGTAGGGAACACCTTTAGAATCATTCTAAGTCTTTAGGCATTCTTTACTAGCACTAATGAATTTTAGATTTCAATGGCCATACCATGAAAAATAAGGTTTGGCTTGCTAAAAGTGGTTTTGATGGAAATGTTTATCTATTTTGTATTTACAAGCTACTTTGTCTTCGTGTAGCAATGCGAAGATGGTCTTGCTTCCAACTGAAAGTCCCATATTGCATGGCCGCTGTAACTCCCAACACTTGGGTATTAATTTAGTAAATGGATGATGTTTTAGAACAGGCTTGCGGTAAGCACAAGTAAATGTATTCACAGTCACAGTTTAATAGTCCCACAACACATGTCTGCGGATGCTTTATCATCAAGTTCCAAACCATATCAGAGGCAATCGTACCATATAAATATTTTAAACCTTTTTCCTTCGTGTAACCTTTTACTCATGTCGTAAACAAAGAAACAAGGATGCATATTTTGCTTAGAAGAGAATCTTTTATATGAGCTGAGTAGCTTAAATTCTTGAAACAGCTGATGGTTTTGAGGTGTAGTACTGTTTGATTTGTTAAATCTAAACATTTTCGGCTTTGTAATCTTATCCTTCTGATAAACAGATGTACCCAAAAATTAAATTATGTCCCAAAATAAGGAGAAATATTTTGAGACAGGCGGAGCTCTATTGCTTTGCAAAGTGCTGTTTGAACAGGCTTAGGAGGTGAGAACAGAATGATGACTTCACCAGTAGTATTTTGATCACAAGATTGGTTGATAACAGATCGTCCGGTTAATAAAACCTTTCCAATGTATATATTTTTGTTTTGTATTGGTTTTTAAGTGAACCTATGCTTATGCTCATGTTTTGCTTGTAGTTTGCCCACTAGAGAAAAAGTGAAAGAACATTTAGTCCAGGTATGGGTGTATCATGTGACGCACTGCTTTCTATCATAAGTGCAGTGTTGGGTGCCTGAACAGCCAGTTTCCAGTCTTGGGCAATGTCATTCTTTCCCCCTAATGCAGGCGGTCAGGCACTATAACTGGCTTCTGTGTTCACTTATAGCCGCCCCTTTTCCCGCAAAGCAAGCATGCCTACCGGTACTCTGTTGCCCCCATGATTTATACACGATTCTTTAGTGCCTGGACACCACTCTGGGGCAGGCCTAAACAGAGCACAGCAAACGGGTACTTGCGGTTTGTAGACAGAGTGGTTCAATGACAATCCACCTACAAGGCAGGCAAGGTTCTGAATAGTCTGGGTCTAATCCATAAGTAAAAAGGCAGAGAGAGTTCAGACAATAGTCAATATCTGATCCCAGCTCGTCATCGAGGGAATCCAAACTAGCATAGCAGGGCAGACCATCAGGAGCTTGGAGCACGTGTAAAAAGCGCAATATCAAAAGCATGAGACTACAGGCTTGGCTGGCTAAAATCAGGTTTGGTTTCCACCAAGAGACTGGCAACCTCAATCACCTTGCAGGTGGACAGACAAGGGGAATGCCACAGCCAAAAACCAGAATGCTGGAATAAGGAGCAGGAGCGTTACTCCTGGCAGGCATTGTCACATAGGGGTGGGGGAGAGCCTGCACACCTCTAGTAATGCGGAACCAAAAATACATTTTCTTGTCCAGGTACAGTTATGACAAATTCTCTTTAAAAGGATGGGCTCACCAAAGCTGATATATCAGTATTGGGTTAATAGCATATTGCAGCACCTGCCTGATGTTTATTCCCTTGGGCCTCACAAAGTGAAGTCTTTGCTGAAATTTCCTGAAGTAGCCATGACCATTCTGTTTGGTTTAGACACCATGGGGGTCATTTACGAAAGGCAAATCCAATCTGCACTACAAGTGCAAAGTGCACTTGAAATTGTACTGAAAGTGCTCTTGGAAGTGCAGTCGCTGTAAATCTGAGGGGAAGCTCTGCTGATTTTTTTTTTTTTTTTTATCCAATCGTGCAAGGTAAAATTCTGTTTTTTATTTTCCTTGCATGTCCCCCTTAGATCTGCAGCGACTGCAGTACAGTACAATTTCAAGTGCACTTTGCACTTGTAGTATGCACTTGTAGTGTAAAGAGGATTTGCCTTTAGTAAATAACCCCCATGTCTCCAAATTATTTATTCTCCTTTTTTTGGTCCCCAAGGTCTTTCGGTGGTTTCCTGTTCCGGTTGGATGGTCGGGGCTCTTTCCTTCTCTGTCTCCTTGCGTGGAGGGGGGATGGAGGACTCCAGGGTCTGTCTCTCCCACCATGCCTCCGGCTTCAGCTGGTGATCTCCCTCTGCGCCAGCGGCATTCAGTGGCTGACTTCAGGCGCTGGTGTGTGTCGCACTTGTGCGCATGGCCACCACCAGGGGGTGGTGTACTAGCGCATGGCATCACAACACCGGGCAGGTTTCCATGGAGTCGGCGGCCATTGCTGGGATTCTCCCTGAATGCAGAGGAGGCCATACAGCTGGCCTTTGATTCATTCATTGCTGGAAAGCCTGTGCAATACAGGATGGGGAGGTCAGACACTGATGCGTTGGTTAATATCTTGATTATGCACACAGGTGAGGTCAGGGCATCAGCAGGCTTCCATATAAACGGCACGGCATAAATTTTATTCCTATGTGGATACAACACATTGGATAGTTGCAGGACAGGAACATGTAGTGAAAGACAACTCTCAGTAAGTAATCATTTACCATCCCTTTCCTTTGAAAATATATTGCAATATGGTCAGTTCACCTGGGGGTTTGAGATAGCTGTCTCAGCCCTCTGACTAATTAATTCAGTCACACATGTACATATACATATATTTTCCTTTCAATGTAGCATGTGGGTGGCTTTAATGGTGAGGAACTGATGATATCACTAATCTTGTGATGAACGTATAACTAGCTGCTTGCCCTGACATACTGGATAAATCAACATATATTACACACTGGATTGATAGTTAAACAAGGTAATACCCATTGAATGTAGCTTTACCTATATGGACATGTTATAAACTTCTATATATCTGTATACACCTGTTGGAAATTTATATCCCTCAGGTGATGCATTTAATCTGGGAAATACATTCCTTCAGCATAAAGCACAGGATTTGCATCAGCGCATAGGATATCCTTACAAAAATAATAATAAAAAATTTGAAGGTAATTCATCCCTAGATATTATATATATCATATGCGCATTTGTGTCTCCTCCCACCCTTGCACGTCTAAGTATGACCTCTTGTAGAAAGAATTGGACTTCCTGCCCACTTTCTGGATGGTGGACCACCGTGAGCATATCCTGATGTGTTGTGACATTTTGTCTTTCTGCTCTGGCTATTTAAATATTTCTCGTATCAAAGGTAGGACCCTTTGTTATTTTTGAATTCCTGCATATACAGGCTCTTTATTTCTGATGTTATTGATGGAAGGGCTGTGCCCTTCCATCAATATGGAAGTAAGGAGTCAATATTGCTAATATTCTGTATTATTAATATAATATTCTCCCCCTGAAGAAGATCCTATACAAAATTATGATTGAAACGTGTTGGGATTACTCTAAACAGTAATATTCTCAGATATACCATTTGTGAATTTCTTTTTGTAAAATGTTATAAAGACATCTAATATGTTTTTGTTTTTGTGTACACCAGAGCTCTTGTTGTTCCTCCTTTTTCCACATGTTCTCCTTCCCATCCCCTTTCCTTTTTGTTATTGCTGCTTTTATTGATACAATTTTACTCTTTACTTACATAAAACAAGGATTTTTCATTACTTGTAAGCTGCGTATAAGCCATTGGGGGTACTTCTTTTCATTCCTTTATGAATGGTTAGGTAGTGTTAAGTCCATCTAATACGGTCCTTGTGATAATCCATTTAGGCTTAAAGCTGACCATTTATGATGGGGAACAAAAAGTAATAACTTTTTTTACAGATTGTGCATGCTCAAACCTCTTCCCCATGTTCAAACCAGTTCTTCGTGCACTAGGGACCCCCAAACCCAAGTCTATTCGGTGTACATACTTTGACGTGTAGCCAGAGTTGAGAAGCATGCCTTCTTCTCCAGACAAAAAAAAGATATTGTATATCTGATATAAGTAATCTTGCCTTTTAGTTTAGCTTTCTTGTGCAAGGGTGAAAATTGATACATTACAGCAGCCACTTGCTCTATATAGTTTTCCTCTCTGAATAATTAGAAATGGAAAGCCCCCCCCCCCCCCCTTTAGCAAGTCTCTGCTGTAAGAATAGTTGACTTTTCAAACTCTTCTTAATCTGGTTTCAATTTTCTTTAGCGCTCTTCTTCAATCTGTGGGGAGTACTCCATGCAGAGCCTCAAAACCTCCCCCTTGCTTTTTTAATTCTTGTATAAACCAACTGCAAGAAATGATGGAAGTAAGCACTGCTGTTCTACATGAATACTATTTTATTTATAATTCCACAATTGAAGCCCTTAATATCAAAGAAACGATGTCTTGCCATAAATATGTATATGCAGGTATTCTCCATATATCTTTAAGATTATTTTGATGATTAGGAAAGGCAAGGCAAGGCTGGGTGTACAGATGGGAGAACAATACCAGGACGTGGTATGGTGCTACATATTCCATTTGGTAACAAGGGTTTCATAACACTTCAATTAAGTATATTTGTAGTGCAGCTTGGAGGCTGATGGAAACTTGCTTTGTTTAGCTAATTATGTGATCCAGACAGCAGAACCAGGTCCTAGACCCTTATTCAGAGTACAGTGCAGAAAAGCAGTACTGCATGGTTTTGGACCTGCCCTTACCTGAACAGTGCAGATCAATTATAGAAGAATTTCTTACCTTACTGGTGCAGAGCAATAATGCAGCACAGTTCTGTACAGAAAAACGGACAAAAAATACCGCTTTCAATGCAATTGTACGATAATCTGATCATTGGTAAACAACTTTTGAGAGCCGAGCACGACCGTTCATGCGAAAGGGACAAACGTGAAACATTTTTCTCTTACGATGTCAGAACGTATGATTTTCATTTAATCAGTATGGCGTTTGTCTGAAAAAAAATGGAATACCAAGACCACACATGCTCAGAAATGAAAGAATACATTACAATAGGGGAAAAAACCCTCAAAAAACTGATGATCATTCGTCCGATATTCTCATTGTGTGCAAGAGGCTTGAGTGCTGCTAAGCGGATTTCAGGCGATTAGCCCCTGTGTGTTTTTTTTTTCTTTGTCATCGGTGACCCATAGGGAAGATTTCGCGACACTTCCTGTCAATGGCTCCTATGAGGTTGAGTTGGCCGTTAAAGCTGAAGTTCAGCTAAAAGCAATTTTTAGTCTTGCAGCTTCGTTAACCAAACTTCCCATAAAGAAGTACCGTATTTTCCGCACCATAAGACGCACTTTTCCACCCAGAAATATGGGGGAAAAGGTCTGTCTTATGGTGCGAATATACGACAGGCACCAACCCTGTCGCCGCTGGCACCGCCCCCCCCCCCCCCCCCCCCCCACCGCCACCACCGGAAGAGAGGCAGGAGAGTGGGGGACAGACATCCGATCTCCCGGCTCGGCCTGACTGCTCCTGAGACAGAAAACAGCATTTGGCCACTTGGGCTGCTCTTGCTTTTGTCAGGCGATAATATCAGGTAAGACTGTATGTGCCAATGGTCACTCTGCATTATTGGCAATGGTCAGGCTGCGTTTCATGGGCACTGGAAAATATTTGACTACACCATTTGGTTTAGAATATTATTTTTTTCTTATATTCCTCCTCTAAAACCTAGGTGCGTCTTATGGAGCGAAAAATACGGTATGTCTCATCTTGTGCAGGCTGGTGGATTCTGTAGGAATCTTCACTGAAGGGTTTGCCCTTCTGAACTTTTGGTGCGCAGGGGGTTAAAAGCTTTGGGTCTCCATGCTAAATTGAATAGGAAACGTACTTGATGAGAACCCACCCCTTCACCCTCCTTCTCCTTTAAGAGGAGTTCATTTCTTTCATGGTCTCTAACATGATCTGTGAATGGGCCAGTTTACTGTCCTTTAGACTTTAGGAGGGCCAGATTGTGGTCTACAGAGGTAGAAAATGTCATGGGCCCAGCATCAGTGAGAATAAACATGGCCTCAAGGTTGATGGTCTGTAGGAGTAGTGTATTGTATTAGTAGGATCAATAGTACTCCATTGATGGACTCAGTGGGAGGAAAAGTGCCCCATCATTAGTGGAATTCTGCCCCACTGTTTGGGTCAGTGGGAGGAATAGTGCCCCAAGGCCCGGCTACAGGCTACCAAAGGGCCACAGTTTGGAGACCAGTAAGTTGCAGGTCTCTCTGCCCCATTGCCTGGATCCAAGAATGAAATGCTGCCCCCCACCCCAAAAAAAATCATGCCCACCAAAAGGCCCCCTATCCATTATTTTATATCATGATGATTAAAACTAAAATTACATTTATCAGGAAGTACGATTTACATGCAACAGCACCTTGTCTGTATGCAAAATTATAGGACATACTCCCCATGTTACCGCTCCCCCATCTTGGCACCCTAGGGCATCCATGGTTGCAGTGTGTGTCAGCACGGTGGCCCCCCCGCCCACCCCTCAGGGCCTGTGTGCAGTGAACACGTTTCACCCATTGATAATATGCCACTAGAATAGTTCAGTATAGGGGTGGGCTAGGGTAGTATAGGGGCGGGGCTAGGGCTGTATAGTGATTTTTGAGCATTATAGGTTATGCAACATTTGGTCATCCAGCAGATCAGCAGCCACTACTAGAAAAAATGATGGACCCCCGTTCTGTCACAGAGAACTAACTTGAATTACCTCTGTTACTCTCTCCCCCAGTGCTTCCACAGTCTTCAGTGACTAGCCTCCATGCATGCACAAGAGCAGAAGGCAGCGGGCCAGGCGCGAGGCCGGCCACATACCCTCCTCCAGTTCCACCCAATAGAAATGCAAGCCTTGCAAGCATCAACTGCTGGCAGAGCCAGTGGGGAAGGGATCTTTCATTGCTCTCTGTCTCCTGTGGGTACCCCGCTCCCGACAGCACACACACCTGAGCTCTTTGTGTGCTTGGGTGTTTAACAGCCGGTGTTAGACTGTGTGCGCGCACCCTCGTGCCTGGCAACTATGAGTATGCATGTTGAGGGCAGCAGGGCGGTCTTCTTACAGGGCTGTGGAGTGGCCCAAGGGGCAGTTGTCAGTGTCACCCTGCCCCCTAGCCCAGTCTGTCCCTGGATGACACACAACTGCTGGAAACAAAATCTTGGGCGTCAATTTGCTGCCCCTCTCAAAGTGCCACCTAGGTCCAATAAACCCAGCGGGACCCATGGTAGGGCCGGCCCTGTGTGGGTTCCTGTCAGAAACTTTATCTATTGAATTCAGCACAAAGACTAAAAGCTGTTAAACCTCTGTGTACTGGAAGTGCAGGGACAGAAAGAGGACAGGGCTTCCTTACAGTGAAGATTTCTCTAGGATCCAGCTGCCTGCATGATGTGGAATGTACTTCATTTACAGGTATCTTGGATCACTAAAGCTGTAGGGATAAAAAAATTTTATAGGTAAAATTTTCCTTTAAGTAAATACTCCATGCTTATCTTATGTTTTAACAAGTTGTCATCGGTAAGCCTTTACATGTATTATGTCCCTGTCAACCGTTTCCCTGGAAATGATTTTAAAATATTGCCATTTGTCAGTGCTTTCTGTATGTCATACTATAGCAGTTTAGTGTTCAGTAAATACTATAAAAGTGTGAGCCACAGGCTCCATATATTTGATGTCGCCATATGTTTTCTTCTCTGTATGAAATCCATCATATTACATAAACATACAGATATTAGTGGATGTTGCAGCCATCAAAGGATATCGGCACACTGAGGAAAATTGTTAACAGATTGTAGTCGTTAAGCCATGCTGTTGCGGGGATGTTCTTTCTATTGCTAGTTTAACAGATTTGTTTTGAATATTTCAAGCAGTCGTAATGACCGCTCTCTGATGAAAATGTTTTAGGAGGTGGAAGTTTTCTCTTCTTACTTTTTGTGTTTTTCCATGTTGCATAGAAACCTGATGGACTTTCAGACCTGTAAATGTATTCCGCACCGAAGAACCTTGATGAATTAACGTGAACTGCTCTGAATATCTGCTCTGCATCTTAGAAAGCATAGGAGGAGATTAAAGCACAGCAAGTGAACAGAGTAAATTGTTGGAAAGAAATTTAAGGAATACTTAACATTTATAGTTAATATGGCTGGAAGGCACATATGGAAAGGTTCCTTGGGCAGGAGCTTTGAAAAGTATCTGAGATTTTTTTTTTTCTTTGTTCATTTCATTTTGACCTCTTTTGCACACTGCTGCCTGAAAATGCTCACTTTTCAGGCGTACAGGCGTTTTTTTTTTTTTAATTTTATGATCTATATGCAGCCCATTGTTTTCCGTGTGCCTGCACACACAGGCGCGTAAACATTCACTTTATATTGGTCAGCAAAACCCCCCAAAAATCTGATTTGCCGGTCAGTATTTTTGTGTGTATACGTGCAAAGGCCACGCTTCCTGCTTGTGTGCGCATACGCACAAATATGCGGAACGGATATATAGCTCATCCTTGCTTTTATCTGCCAGGAATGTTTGCTGCTCATACATCATTACAATGTGCAAGAGACCTTTTGACTTGTGTGGGCAGCTTAATATAATATTGGTTTGAGTTGAGTTTGATGGGATTCCAGGAACTCTGTAGCTCAGGTATGACCTGTTGCCTTGCAGGCTGTGGATTAGTGAACTGTCTGGTAGAACTTGATCATCTCATATGGTTGGGGACAATGGTCTATATGAAAGATGCTGTTTGTCTATTTGTGCTTGTGGGAAGTATAATATCTCAGTGATTTTAAAGACACTTTTTTTTTTTTTTAATCAGAATTGACCATAAAATGTTCATTGGCGTTGGTTTTCTGAACTGGTCAATAGCTCAATATTTACTTGTTGTTTAACTTTATATTGTTTAAAAGAACAGTGGCTTTTCCAGACACACATCCGTTATCAGACATTTATATTAATGCATTACACAATCAAGGGAGTTTCCACTTTGTGTTCCTCTTCTGTTGGGCCTTGTATTTAAATGATTTTAGTCAACTGTACTGATGAGCTCTTTCAATAGAGCTTGAAGGCCCTGCATGGACTTTTGGAGAATACCTTAGCTATAGAAAAAGCTCAGTTTCTACTTAAGCCAGCCATATATATGGATCTAAATTTGGCCGGTGCAGCAGGGACCAGCCAAATTTTGATCCATGTATGGGCACCCTAGTTGTACAAAAGTCGATCTACCACCCGTATTTTGTACAACCAGCCTTTTTGGGTTTTTCCTGATCAATCAGTTCTATCAGCTAGAGCTGGCAACACTGATATATGTATTCTGCCAGTGGGGAAAGTTCCCTGTCGGCATAATACAATAGCACAGCGGGGAAGATTTCCCCATTCCACATCAAAGTGTGGATAGCGGAATCAACTCCATTTTTTTTTCTTCAGTCCGCTGGTTGAAGGGGGAAAAAAAAAAAAGAATCCTGTATGGCCTCCCTTAGCCTCTTTATGAGATGTTATGACTGTGAACTGTCAAATATACAAGAACTACAAGATTTAATGTATTCAACTATATAAATATTCTCTATTATACTGCATTCATAGATTTGTCTGTGTTCAAGGTAGGATTTAATGATGTAGACATATCTGCAGGTAGCTTCGGTGGTGCATATGGAGGGATCTATGAAAGCAGGTAGAAAATAATGTGACCTTATCTGATTGGCCTGCAAGTTGGACAGAAAATGTTTACAAGTCCGTCCCTATGATTTAACTGTAGACCAGTCCATGCTGTATGAAGATAATCCTCCGTTTACAATGAGACTAAATATTTGGCTGTGTCTGCTTATTTTGAAGCAGGCTAATTTATTTATTTTAATAAGGACCCTAGTATTTTAGTGGACTGGCAAAGGGATATTTGGTGACATTAGTTTACATGTGACTGATGGTGCACACCATTGCTATCGGGGAATATGATGCAATATGGATTACTCTAAATTACACTGATTATGTTTGTCAGCAGATTATGTACAATCTGTACAGTGTAACAAATGATTGCTTCTAGATAGGTATTTGTCATCCTTTGTGAGATCCATGAAAGTAAATCAGTCAGCGAGAACCGGGGGACCTTTTTGTACTGTGTACAGTCAAAAATGCTCCCCAGTGCGCTAGTATATTTATCTCATACACTGTGTGTATAGTCCTATTGGAGAGAGTGTTGCACAGGTTTAGAGTGGTTGTACTAATTAAAATTGCTAGAACCTCAGATTGTTTTTATTGTTGTGTCTCCATTGCAATTTCCCAAAAGGGGCACATGATAGAAATATCAATCCTTTCTTCATTCTAAAAATAAAGCCAGCTCCATTTTTTTAATTCAGTGAAACATATTGGATCACAAATTTTTAGTATGTGGCATCCACTCCAAGATTTGCCATGCAATGGAAGTCAGTGGGGACCTTTCCAACACAGGAATGTTTTTTTATTTATTTTTTTATTTTTTATTATTCATTATTCTATTATTATAGAATCTATTTTCTTTCACTGTAATCATAGTCACTTAATGATTGCCATCCAGTTCTGTGAAGGGCGTGATATAGGTACCTTAAGCGCCGCACCACACCACAGCTTTGGCGTTAGTACTGCGATCTTCCCTGCTGTTCTTTTGTGTTCTGATGGGCGGACGGCCCTGAGAACACTCTCGTCAGCACTCTTAGCCATTGGCTGAGAGCGCTAATTGGGAGCCGGTTGGCTTCTGGTTTTTCAGCAAGCTTGTCTGACAGAAGCTGGCCCAACGGCTGACTTTTGTTAGACCGGCTGCCATACACATGGGCCGAATGTCATTAGGCCCTTGTGTACTAGGCTTAAGGCTAGGCTGAAATTTTATAAGCTAGAGGTTTATTGTTTTTTTTAAACACAAATGAGGAATTGGTATGTCAAGTGCAAATGTAAATATGGCCACTTGTAGCATTGTGTCCATATCTGCCTGAAATATTAGAGGGGCATCTGTTAACACAGTATGTAGGCAAAGGAGACCTCCCTGCCACAGCCCCCAATTACATTCAGATTTAATATGGAGAAAGTGATGGACTTACCCACTCAAGTTTGTGTGTGTTTTTTTTTTTCCTGTAAATTCTTCTTTTTATTGCTTTTTAACAATCGTATACAAAACATCAGTTACAACCTTAACCACAAGCACTACAATGCATCTGCACCAGAAGTCAGTACAACTCGATGGATCTTAAAGTACACTTCCAACACATAGGTGAGTAACATCATGGCCACAAGATGTACACATCAAATTAATGACCAGTTCCCATAACGGAGTAACCAGGTAGAGAACCGAACAGCCATAGCCTCAAAGTGGTCAGTACAAAGACTTCCCTGGATTCCCTGGATTCTGGGGCTTAGAAAGGCACAGCAATTTTGCGTAAGGCCCAGAGGGAGAAGCACAGAAGATACATATTCTCAATGAGATACCATAGACATGTTGCTTACTTAACCACCCCGCTCTTTATCCAATTTAGCTGGCAAACATCTACTCTCATATGTGGCTTTATATAAAGGTAAATCTTTATTAATGTTTCCAGGCCAAGATAGACTGGGCAGAGTTTTTTTCCACAAGAGAATACGCTTCCTAGCATAATAGAACAATAATGTAAGCAGGGTATGTATTCCCTTTGTGGGAGCCAAGAAGTCAACCAGGGAAGACAGAGTCATATTGCTTTAAAATGTCTGCCTGCTTCATAATAAGGCTACAGGTATATCTAGGGGAAGTGTTATTTTTCCTTTTATTTATTTTTAAAAAAATGTTTTACTGTTGAACATTAGGTGCTTGAAATCAACTACACAGCTGTACCAGATCTAAAATATTATCCTTCGAAATGTGAATAAAGTTGTGTGTCATAGTTGGGATCCCTAGAGGCGCTCAAATTTTTGCTCTTTCGAGGCCCTCGGGCCCCCTATCCACTGACACCCTCCATGCGCACCACGCTGCGTGCATGGGGGGCAGGTCTCAAAATTGAAAAATACCCTCAACAGGCAACCTCGCCCAATGCTCCCCTATGGCTAAATCCAACTCTGAAGCACATCTATAAACTGCCCGAGCCCCATGCCTGGACCAAATTTAACATAAAACGGTGACACAGATTGTTTCCAATCAATCCCTAGTACCGCTCTCCAAACTGAACTCCGATTTTAATATACCGCAGTCCTATTTTTTCAGATTCCCTCAACTCTCCCATGCCTTCGGCTGCCAATTCTCCAGCTCCCCTCCTCAACTTGTCCAGTCTTCACTGGAAGACCTTCTTAGGTCGGATTGTACAAAAAAACCCACTTCTCAATTATATTCACACCTGACTATCACCTCCCTCCCGACACTGGAAAAGCTAAGATCTAAATGGTCCCGTGACATCCCCGATTTTGACAGTGATGACTGGGATGATGTATGGGATTTCCCATTTGGCTCCCTGGTCTCTCTGAGAGATCGCCTGATCCAATTCAAAATAGTCCATCGGGCATATTTCACTCCTCATAGACTACACAAAATGAACCCTGACTCCCCTCCCGATTGTTGGAGATATGGTGGGACTCCTGGGGACTTTACCCACATCTTCTGGACCTGTCTGGCAATTGTCGGCTACTGGCGGGAGATATTAGACTTTATCACACAAATCACCTCTGTGCCACTACAACCATCAATGTCAATCTGCATACTAGGCCTGACTGAACAACTAATTCCTACGGTGGCAGGACGCACACTGGTGGGATTGCTCCTGTTGTATGCCCGTAAAGCCATCGCCCTTAGTTGGCGCAAATCAACCCCCCTTCCTCTTTCTCTGTGGAAACAATTAACAATAGCTTACCTCTGTATAAAGACACATATGACAACAGAGGCTGTCCCAACAAATACAGCAAAGTCTGGTCTACATGGCTGGCAGATCCCTCCACTGCTTCGGAGACCTCTTAGTAGATCCCAATCACGAAATAACCCCCAAGCGGGTGCCAGGTGTACACAATGAATCTATAATATGATACCATATCATGTACAAATATGCATAGCATCATCTAGCGACCCAGCGAACTGTGCCGGTATAACCACTATCATACTATGTATTTCATGCCAGATATTTACATATGATGCGGTGATAGCGTGACTCCTACATATAAGACCAATGTATGTTTGAGTGTTTGTTCTCTTTGTTTTTTCTCTTTGAAAATCAATAAAAAGACTTTAAAAAAAAAAAAGTTGTGTGTCATAGAACAGACTGAAACCATGTAGAATTTGCCTTTTTTTGAAAGCATACCAGCTTGAGCATTGTGATACAAGTCAGTAGTTAATGATACAGCGCATATAGTAGACAACGTTCTTTAACCCCTTCCTGCCCACCTTTGCTGTCCCTTTAAATCAGTGGTCACATGATCGGAAGCAGGTCCCATCGGCTCCTGATCTTTAGTCCAAACTGGGAGCTGTCTTTGACAGCTCGATTTGTGTGCTGGGAGTAAGCAATAAGGGCACTCTCGGTACATAAGCTTCGGCCGCCAAGTAAAGCATGCGAGCATTAAAGCCCACCCTTTTGCCACCATACATATTTTAGGTGGTCGTAAAGTGGTTAACATCCATTTCACACGGTCCATGTAGAACAGCTCTTCCTGTTCCATGACCAGTTTCACTGATTAAACCATTTGTGTAATTCAGTATTCAGAAGCAGGGGTGGCTGGGGTATACGTATTCCATTCCTGATAAGCTTCAGGCTCCCAGGGCTTGTTCAGAAAAGCCTACACGTTAAAATGTGTACGCTGGTATACGTTGTGTAGGGGCAGAGGGAGGTGGTGCAATGTGTTACAATGCATCACACTATTTACTATTTTCTTTAACTTTTAAAATGACACTTCATTCAACTTGTTCAACGTGCCCTGCAGTGAGTTGCACTATATAAAAATGCATACTGTACTTCAACACAGCGATAAGGTACGACAAGGCACATAGAAAACAATTTTATATCCATGTGCCGTTGCATTGAGTCTGGGTTAATTATTATTATTCAGGATTTATATAGCACCAACAGTTTACGCAGCGCTTTACAATATAAAAGGGAGACAATACAGTTATAATATAATAAAATACGAGTGGATTAAGAGGGCCCTGCTCAGAAGAGCTTACAATCTAATCAATACAGATCTAACTCGTGCATTGGATAGGGTGTGAACAGGGCCTGAGGACCATAATGTGCCTTAGCCCTGTAATTTGTGTGGAATTTGTGCTGAAGGTACATTGTTACACTGATTACTTTGCCACATTATATTGTGCTAATGATTTCCTGTTGGACAGCCAGTTTGGATTTTCAAGCATAACTCTGGGCTAAACTAAAAAAGGTAGATATATGATGCCTCTACCCCCAGTAACATTGCTTTTTTACTTGTTGATCCTGGCAGTGGCTCCTTTTTTTATTTTCCACTTCTTTTCACTGGGTGAGAATGCTGTTCAATCTGCAGCGAGCACCAGAGATTATTTTAATAAGAAGAAAAGATTGAAAATGACACTTTAAATAATATAACGCATATGAGATTTTTGTAATTGGGTTCATACAAGTTAATGGTAATGTAAAATTAGGTTAAGGATCGTTTCTGGGCAAGTACATGGTTCATATTCTACAAACTCTACATGGTACATACTAGGGCTGCAACTAATGATTATTTTCATAATCAATCAGTTTGCCACTTTATTGTATCGAACGATTAATCGGATAATATCCTTAAAAGTGTGGTGTATAATTTAGTTTGTGAAGTATTAAAAAAAAAAAGGCAATTTATTCTTAAATATCTCAATGCAGTGGAGAATATAAATAACCAACTATATTCTTGACAGAAGAGATATATATACTGTATATACTATTAGAGGTTGAATCTGGTAAATATCATCAGACTCGGATCTAATTTTTTATTTAACCACTTGCTGCCCGCCATATAGCAAAATGGCGGCAAAGTGGCTTCATATGACATATGACATCTTCAGGATATTAAGCCGCTACGCGCTCCCGGGGGCATGCATCGCGGCGCTAGTTGTTGCGGTGTATCAAACTGACACACCGCAACACCAATCTAGGTAAAGAGTCTGACGAAGACTCTTTACCACATCACCAGCCGTGTCAAATTTTTTATTAGCTGGTTTTTATTTTTTGCGCTATAAACAAAAAAGAAGCGACAATTTTGAAAAAAAACACAACGTTTTGTACTTTTTGGTATAATAAATAACCCCATTTTTTTTTTTTTTTTTTTTAAAAAGCTATTTTTTTCCTCAGTTTAGGCCGATATTTTTGGTAAAAAAATCGCAATAAGCGTATATTGATTGGTTTGTGCAAAAGTTATAGCGTCTACAAAATGGGGAATATCGGGATTGCAACATTATGGAGGACACTTTGGACTCATTTTTGAAACCATTGACAATTATACACACACATCCCTGTTCTGCCTCTCTTGCCCGCGATCTCGTGTGGCTGGCGGTCATCGAGCCCCTTAATGCAGCGTGCAGGTGCCTGCTATCCCACTTAAAGCGGAGCTCCACCTTAAAAAAAAAAAAAAAAAATTAAAAGCCAGCAGCTGCAAATATTGCAGCTGCTGACATTTAATAAATGGACACTTACCTGTCCCAGGGTCCAGCGATGTCAGCAGCCGATCGATCTCTCGGCTGCCCCACCACCATCCTCGGTCAGGGAATCAGGAAGTGAAGCATTGTGGCTTCACTGCCCGGTTCCCTACTGCACATGCGCGAGTCGCGCTGCGCGTCTTCACTGGTCCCCATTGTGTTGTGGGAACTGTGTGTTTCCCAGAACACAACAGGAGGGGGGGGGGGCATTATCGGGTATCTGCAGCTAGGTATTCCCGGAAGTGGGTGCAGATACCTGTATTAGACAGGTATCTGCCCCCCCCTCCCCCCTGAAAGGTGCCAATTGTGTGTATAATTTAGTTTGTGAAGTATTAAAAAAAAAAAGGCAATTTATTCTTAAATATCTCAATGCAGTGGAGAATATAAATAACCAACTATATTCTTGACAGAAGAGATATATATACTGTATATACTATTAGAGGTTGAATCTGGTAAATATCATCAGACTCGGATCTAATTTTTTATTTAACCACTTGCTGCCCGCCATATAGCAAAATGGCGGCAAAGTGGCTTCATATGACATATGACATCTTCAGGATATTAAGCCGCTACGCGCTCCCGGGGGCATGCATCGCTCACTTCTAGGACAAATGCATCTATCAAACCTAGGAGATAACAATTTGGCATACAATGATAAAAATATATATGTAAAAATATGGCATATCAATGGTGCAAGAAAGAAAATTTATGGAGCAAACCACTCAGCAAGTTCCAGATGACACAAAGAAACCATGAAAATGTCATCTATAATATAATATAAAAACTCCTTCATGGGGCAAACAATGAAAAGGCTTCCAACTTTTCCATCTTTTCCAACAACCAGGGCCAATCGTGTGGCGATGTAAAAGGTATTGCTCGTACACCCACAGAAGCACACGTTCCACCGAAGGAGAGAAGAGAGGTATATAGCATAAAACCTTAAAATACCAAAGGTCACCTGCGCATAAATGCGCTACTCACGGGACCAATAAGGAAAGCAGGCATTCAGATATTTCGGTCGGTTCGCCGCTCTTGGCGTGCGTTCCACCGCCAGGAAGTGATGTCACTGGTAAGACACAAACGAACGTAGGCAGGATGTTGCGTCGACGCGTTTCGCCCCTCCCCCAGGGCGTTATCAAAGACTTAACATCCTGCTGACGTATAAACCTTTTATATTATGTTCAATGAGTGACAGCCATTGACGGCCAATGGGTGAAAAGTTACCCATTCCTTCCTCTATCATCATATCCTGTTTGCGAATTAAAACTTTACTCAATGGTTGGAGACAAACAACTCCAGTGTACAGATAGGTGTTTACAACATCTCCATAAGGGAACCATCTTGACACTCACTACTTTCCATAGAACAAAGTATATGCAAACGAAAAATATATATACTAACATCAGGATATCTAGATAGGCAGAAAAAATTTGTGCAATATATATTGAATATCTAAACTCCTAATAATAAAAACAATAGTTTAATACATTATCCAATAATAAAAAAACTCTATAGAAATGACAAAGTAACATATGGGAAAATATATATAGATTAAAAACATAAAAAAATATATATAAAAAAATTATATAAAAAATATATATAGCATCCCATATTTCACTCGATGATTTACCAATTTCCCAGATTAGATGTTCATGATTAGGCATGGGAGAAAACACATGATCAAAAATACATAATAATGAATAAAGCAAAAATAAAAATAAGATATAATAAAAATAAGAGAACAAATAATGATAAGTATAGAACTAAAGTGCACAAACACATGTTGGGATAAAATACAAAAATATATATTTATACACTACCAATTCGATAAAAAACAATTCAAGTCTAGCTCGATATTCAGGCCCAAGGGGTTCAAAGTGCGTAGTCTATGTATCCACTGGGTTTCATTTTGTGAGATATTTTGTCTAAGGTTAGAACCTCGCCAGTGATCCTCAACTCTGTCAATTCCACAGAAAGTAAGTAGGCTAGGATCTTGGTTGTGAAAAAGCCTAAAATGATTGGAAAGACCATGAAATCTATAACCCTTCTTAATCCTATTTACATGCTCATTAAGCCTTATACCCAATTGTCTGGTGGTTCTTCCTACGTATTGTAGATTACAAGGACAAGATAGAAGGTAGGTGACGTGCGTTGTGCTGCAGGTTATAAATTTTTTAATTGCATACGATCTACCATCTACCAGAGAGCTGAAGTGGGTGGTTTTCCGCTTGCGAAATTTAGACGTCTTACACATTCCACACCTCCCACAACTATAGAACCCAACACTGTCTAGAAAAGTGCATGTCTTCCTAGGGGGATCTATAACATTATGTGCTAACTGGAGCCTCAAAGTGGGTGGTTTGGTATAAATAAAATTTGGCTGTTTTGGCAGCACCTTCCTCAAGTCATCATCCTGGTGAAGGAGAGGCCAATGCCTCTTTATGATTCTCTCCAGATCACGATACTGTCTGTTGAATCCTGTGATGAAGGATAGACTAAAAGTATTCTCCCCTTTTGGTTTGGATTTGAACAGATCATCCCTATTCATTTCCCCGACTGTTTGCTTTATCTTCTCTAAATTTTCCAGACTATAACCTTTTTCTTGAAATCTTTTCACCATGGTGTTAGCTTGCAAATCATAGTCACTTAAGTTACTGCAGTTTCTTCTAATCCTAAGTAGCTGACTCTTAGGGATACCCCCTAGCCATCTAGGATGATGGCAGCTTGTCAGGGGGATATACCCATTTCGGTCAACATCTTTGAAGAAAGTGCGGGTGAGTAATTTATTATCTTCTCTAAATAGTGTTAGGTCTAAAAAATTGATTTGTTGGTGACTGAAGCACTCAGAAAAGGATATACCAAACCTGTTGTTACTTAATTTGGCCATAAATTCTAGAAAGGAGTCGGGTGATCCTGCCCAAATGATCAGGATATAGTCTATGTACCTCTTATATAACCTGAGCTCTGGGATACTGGATCGATAGATGGCCTCATCCTCCCAAAAGCTCATGAACAGATTTGCCACTGAAGGTGCATACTTGGCACCCATAGCGACCCCTTTCTTTTGCCTATAGTAATCCTTTTGGTGCCAAAAAAAGTTGTGGCTCATTGCTAAATCCAAAGCTTTTAAGATAAACTTCTTTTGTTTTAGTTTTATATCTGTATCCTCTAATGCCCATCCCACTGCTTGTAACGCATGTTCTTGTTGGATGTTGGTATAGAGTGAATTTACATCAATACTTGCAAGCAAACAGTTTTCGTCTATTGTTATGGTCTTAGTTAATTCTATGAGTTCTCTGCTATCTTTAAGATATGCAGGATATTTTTTGGTGAGTGGTTGCAGGAAACAGTCTAAATATTCACCAAGTCTAGAGAAGAGGGATCCGATCCCGCTGATTATTGGTCGGCCTGGGGGCTTGGATTTATTTTTGTGAATCTTTGGCAATTGGTAAATCACCGGTACCCGTGGTGCATCCGGAGTAAGATATCTAGCCTCTTTTTACACAGGTGATGTCTGACCATCCAGCTTGGTCAACATTTCAGCGGGTAATAACTGACCTTGAAATATATACCGTCTTGCTCTTTGTGATATCAAGCCTAAGCCTCCATGCACACTGGACGCTAAATTAATGTTCTAAAAATGCCAGTAGCTTTGCAGTGAGTCTTTCAACGTTTAACGTTTTTGCAATAGCGTTAGCGTTTTTTAGCGTTTTTTTTTCTTTTCTTTTTTTTTTTTCCTTAAATGGGTCAAAAACGCTGGTGAGCCACGTTTTTGAGCGTTTATTGACGTTTATTGACGTTTATCGGTGTTTGGCGGTTTTTAGCTTTTTCTTTAGGTCAAAAAATGGCAGTTTGGACGCGATTTTTGGGCGTTCAGAAAAAAGCCCATAAACTCCACTGCTTATTAAAGCTGAAAAACTTCCATGTGTGCATGGACGTTAGAGTGGAGTTGATGGGCTTTTAAAAAAAACGCCCAAACTCCAATAAACTGCAGTTTATCAGCTCCAGTGTGCATGGAGCCTAAAACCACAAAAACTATCCTTAATAAGTAAACTCCCTCAAAAAACAGTAACTATTTTTAATTCCTTTGCTACGATTAGTAAATGGCTAGGAAAGTATATAATATTTAGGCCTCGTACACACAGACGTTTTTACAGCGGCGTGTTTGAGCTTTTTTTGCAGCTTTAAAACGCCACTCCATGGTATTCAATGGCCTCATACACACCATGGCGTTTTTGAGCTGTAACAGGCATTGGTGTTTTTTAAGCTCCAAAAAAAAACAAGGACCAGCGCGTTCTGAGACTTCAGCGCTAGAGCTGTAAAAATGCCAGACGCCGGTAAAGGGTGTTAAACGCGGTTTAACGAGGCTTAACGCTCCCCTATGGGAGCCCATTGATTTGAATAGAAGTCAGATCAAGATCATCTGACTTGCAGTGAGACTTGTGTGCTGGGAATTTTGAAGGGGAACCCCACCAAAACTAAAAAAAAAGAAAATGTGCATGAGGTTCTCCCCCAAGACAATACCAGACCTATGGATCTTAAGGGGAACCCCCACGTGGGGGGGGGTCTCCCCCAAGATCCATACCAGACCCTTGTCCGAGCACACACCCCAGCAGGTCAGGAAAGGGGGGGCGAGCGAGCACCCCCTCCCCCGTCCTGGACCATACCATGTCACGTGCCCTCAACATGGGGGGGGGGGTGCTTTGGGGCCGGGGGGCTCTGCACCCCCTAACCCAAAGCACCTTGTTCCCATGTTGATGTGGACAAGGGCCTTTTCCCGACCACCCTTGCCCGGTGGTTGTCAGGGTCTGCGGGCGGGGGGCTTATCAGAATCTGGAAGATTCCCCCAGATCCCGGCCCCCACCCTATGTGAATGAGTATTGGGGTACATCGTACCTCTACCCATTCACCTTAAAAAAAAATAAAATAAGTGTCAAAAATAAACACACCCCACAGGTTTTTAAAGTATATTTTATTAAGGCAGCTCTGGCTCTTCTCCCTCTTCTCGTGACGTCTTCTCTCTCTGCTGGTCCTTCTCCCCTCTCCGGTTCTTCTACTCTCTCTGCTGTCTTCTCGCTCTTTTGCCGGATCTTCTCGCTCTTTTGCCGGATCTTCTCGCTCTTTTGCCGGATCTTCTCGCTCTTTTGCCGGATCTTCTCGCTCTTTTGCCGGATCTTCTCGCTCTTTTGCCGGATCTTCTCGCTCTTTTGCCGGATCTTCTCGCTCTTTTGCCGGATCTTCTCGCTCTTTTGCCGGATCTTCTCGCTCTTTTGCCGGATCTTCTCGCTCTTTTGCCGGGTCTTCTCGCTCTTTTGCCGGGTCTTCTCGCTCTTTTGCCGGGTCTTCTCGCTCTTTTGCCGGGTCTTCTCGCTCTTTTGCCGGGTCTTTTCGCTCTTTTGCCGGGTCTTTTCGCTCTTTTGCCGGGTCTTTTCGCTCTTTTGCCGGGTCTTTTCGCTCTTTTGCCGGGTCTTTTCGCTCTTTTGCCGGGTCTTTTCGCTCTTTTGCCGGGTCTTCTCCCTCTGTTCTTCCGATGTTGACTCAACGCAATCTCAAGGTGTAGTGCTGGGTTCGCCATGTGGAATGACTTATATTGGCATGGGGCGGAGCCACCCGAAGACGCAATTTAGAGGCCACACCCCTTGTGATGTCACTGCCCAGGGCATGATGGGGCAATGTCACAAGGAGCGTGGCCTCCAAATTGCATCATCGGGTGGCCCCACCCCATGCCAATATAAGTCATTGCACACGGCGGACCCAGCATTACATCGTGAGATTGCGTTGAGTCAAAATCGGAAGATGTGTATAGAGGAGAAGGACCGACAGAGGGAGAAGATGTCACCAGAAGAGGGAGAAGTGCCAGAGCTGCCTTAATAAAATACTTTAAAAATCTGTGTAGTGTGTTTGTTTTTATTTTTGACATTTTTTTTTTGGGGTGAATGGGTAGGGGTATGATGTACCCCATACTCATTCACCTAGGGTGGGGGGGGCCGGGATCTGGGGGTCACCTTGTTAAAGGGGGCTTCCAGATTCCGATAAGCCCCCACCTGCAGACCCCGACAACCACCAGGCAAGTGTTCTCGGGAAGAGGCCCTTGTCCTCATCAACGTGGAGACATGGTGCTTTGGGGTGGGGGGCACAGAGCCCCTTGCCCCAAAGCACTCACCCCCCCCCGTGTTGAGGGCATGTGGCCTGGTATGGTCCAGGATGGGGGCTCTCGCTCGTGTCCCCCCCCCCCCCTTTTCCTGACCTCCCAGGCTGCATGCAGGGATAAGGGTCTGGTATGGATCTGGACGGGGGGGTACCCCACACCATTTTTTTGGGGCGGGGGGGTTCCCCTTAAGATCCATACCAGACCAAAGGGTCTGGTATCAGCTTGGGGTGGCCCTCACGCAAACAATTTTTAAACATTTTGGCGAGGTTCCCCTTAAGATTCTCAGCACGCAAGTCGCTGATCCAACTTCTGGTGCGACTTCTGTTCGAATCAATGGGCTCCCATAGGGAACCATTGATTTTGAATAGTGGCAGAGAAACGCGGCTAAACGCGCATTGACGCCAATGCAACGTGGATAAAATCGTGTTTATATCGCTGATTTTTCCAGGTGTCAGTACTAGCTTTACAGCTCGTTTTTTAAATTGTGTGTGTGGCCTTACTGGTTTTAAATTTTTTTTTTTTTACATTTTTGAAGTTGCTTCCTGGTTTCTGGCCTAGGACAGAAAGATGTCATACATCCTAAGAGCCTTCATAAGCATATTTTTTTTCGTTCATCAGGAGGAGGGGTTTTTATTTTTCTTTTTTTTTCAGCTAAGTACACCCTCCTGCTAAGAGCAGATGGATTCCAGGAATGCTACATGAATCATCAAGATGACCTTGGCTAGAATGCTAGAGGGATGTTTTTCAAAGTGATATCTCGGAAAAATAAAGCATAGAGTCATGGAATGGATGGGGGAGTTTGCTTTGAAAATAAAAAAATGTATTAAATAGCATTTTCAGTGTGTAGTGCTCAGATGCTGTTTAGTTCCACTTTAACTATGTTTTGGCAGTTTAGTGGCACTTCAAGCTTCATGTACACTGGCTTATGTTGACCGGGGCAGCAGAAAACCGCAAAATCGCGCTGCGTTCCGAAGTGGGAGGTTGAAACTCGCCTAAATGCAGCAGCTCCTATGTGTAAATTGACGCAGGTTTTTATGGAGTTGAGTTTAGGATCTTTGGCAAAAAACGCCAAAAGCTTCTCAACTCAAGTTTATTCATTAAATTCTATTTTAGTATGCATTGTTAAAGCCTTGTAAACACTACTAGTTTTTTTTTTTGTTTTTTTTTTAAACCCAGGGGGTCGGAGACGCTGTACTAACAATCCAATGTTAATACAGTGACATCCCCTGCTGTGCTATTGTATTCTGACACAGGGGGATGGTCTCCCGCCAGTAACCTGGTTAGCGCTCTTAACCATTGGCTAAGAGCACTGACCAGGAGCCGGTCAGCAGACCTTTTTTGGACATGAAGCTCCGACAGAAGCCAGTCGAATGGCCGGCTTCTGTCAGACTGGCTGCCGTACACACGGGCCGAATGCCAGCTGTTTCTATTGAACTGGCCGATGCCGTCTGACATTCGGCCCGAGTGTACTGGGCTTAACTCTATTGCTCTCAGCCTCCTCCCAGTCTCCAGATTCCTTTTTGATTCTATGATTCCACTTCCAGTAAGAGGGAGGCTACAATAATTTTCCATGGTTTTATTGAATGTAGGATTGCTCCTGAGATGGACTATGGGAATGTGTAGTGTGCATATAATGGTGCGCTTGGCCATAACGAGCACATACTGCTTGTTTCAAACAAACCTAAGCGAGGGGGAAAAGGTGAAGTTCATGGAGGATGTTACAACCAGGCAGGAAAACCATTTCATTGAAAATAGATTACAGGGGCCATTATGTAGTGTGTATGGATTAGACAGCCTTTTTCGTTTTGAATAGAATATGGATCAATTGAAGCTCATGTCAAGTTTTTTACTACCACCAGAGGCTCCCTTGGAGAGATTCCTTCACTTCCTGTCCTGGGGACAGCCTTTTTCCCAAATAGGAAGTGAGATCTCCAACAGCAACACAGATGTAAACCATCTTCTTTTTAAATTGAAGTAAAGGTAAAACTTTTTTTCTTTTTCAAGTTTTAGTTGGAACGACTATCAGGTTATTGTCTGTCTCGTAAGGGATTCACTCTCATTGTTCTGATCACCGGTGGGAATAAAAGTTTGAGGAAAATCCAAACATTTGGTTTACCACCAGAACAGGAATATAGAGGAGATTTTCCAGTATGATCACCTGTCCCTGTGTTGGTGTCCTAAAGCTGGTCATACACTAT
Organism: Lithobates septentrionalis; assembly: GCA_037952835.1. Taxonomy (NCBI): domain Eukaryota; kingdom Metazoa; phylum Chordata; class Amphibia; order Anura; family Ranidae; genus Lithobates; species Lithobates septentrionalis. Next base: position 2,575,249 of record JBBDGP010002050.1, read on the forward strand.
ACAACCTGATTGTGCAATCTCTGTATGTTCTTTATCTTTACCAAAACTACCCAATGTGTTAAGGCACATTTAAACAATCCTTTGCATTCATACCAAATCAGGCAGGTCTTTAAACTGCACAATTGATGTAAACAAGAGTGTACAATCAGATTGTAAAGTGTATGGGCAGCCTAAGTCTTCACTGACACGGCCATAACATTTTTACTGATGTTATTACACATTTTTTCTAGAAGAAAAGTTCCTGCGTAATGATCTGTAAAACACTTGCTCATCGATGTTTATTAAAGTGTAAAGATGTGTAAGCGTACATAATGATTTCCCCTTTTGTTTAGACTTGAAAACAATGTAGCTGTGTTCTGATCCATAATTAAAAACATTTGTTTTACAGCCGTGTGAATGAAACCTTTTATTGGCCTTAAAAAGTGTGATAAAACTGTACGACCAATGTCCGATTTGACAAGACGATTAAATTGGACACTGATCGAACCAGATAAAAATGGCGTGGACAAGCAATGAGTGACAGATGGCAACGGTTTTGATTAACCAAAATCGTTCTGTTGTGGCGGAAAAAAAAAAGTCCATTGTACAAGGCACCGCTACATGTAGATCGATTGTAAGTGATTCACAAGGGTGTGGAAATTGGTATCAATTGACCTGCGTGATTGTTTTATTTTATTTTTTTTGTCACAACCCATTGCCTTGAGTTGATCAAAACCGTCACTATCTGTCGCTTATTACTCGGGCATACCATTTTTGTCCTACTTGATCGATATCTGTTTTTATTGTTTTGTCAAATTGGGCGTCAATCATTCAATTTTATCACACAGTGTATGGCCATCTTTAGGGGGTTATCTTTAACAGTTGAAAGATATCCTCACACTAGCTGTTGAGGCTATAGACCAGGAGGTGAAGGGAGTTCTCTGAGACACAGGTGAGACCAAAAAAAACAAAAAAAAAACCTGACATTAGTTTTAACCTTCCCAAAATCCCTTCCACAATCTAAAATGAAGAAATTGTTAATGGGGGGGCATATGTGATTCAGTAGACTTATTCCTTTTCCGATAATCTCTCTACATTTGGTAGGTGCCGCCATCTTGGATGTGGGAGCCGGCTGTGATTTCCTGATATCTCAGAGCCAACTCCCCACTGAAGATGTGGGAAATTACTTGGCCCTTTCAGAATGCTCTCGCAGCCTCCTGGCACGTGTGATGCAAACTAGATGGTTGGAGGCAGGGGACAGACCAATCATACACTGTAGAAATGGGAGCAGGTACCTCCCTGGAAAAAAAATAAATATATTTGGATACTGTATGAGGGAGGGGAGCTGGAGGAAGAGAGAGAGCAGAACTTTTGCTTGATGTGAAGGTCCACTTAAACGTACACTATAGTGTCAATAGTATTGGGGCACATGAACTTTAATGGCATCCCAGTCTTAGTCCGTAGGGTTCAATATTGAGTTGGCCCACCCTTTGCAGCTATAAAAGCTTCAACTCTTCTGAGAAGGCTGTCCACAAGTTTTAGGAGTGTGTCTATGGGAATGATTGTTTGACCATTTTTCCAGAAGCACATTTGTGAGGTCAGGCACTGATGTTTGACGAGAAGGCCTGGCTCGCAGTCTCTACTCTAATTCATCCCAAAGGTGTTCTATCGCAATGTTTCTTAATGCCAGTTCTCAAGTACCCCCAACAAGTCATGTTTTCAGGATTTCCCTCAGATGAAATGGCTGTGGTAATTACTAAAGCAGTGAAACTAATCAAATCACCTGTGCAAAATAATGGACAGCCTGAAAACATGACCTGTTGGGGTACTTAAGGACTGGAGTTGAGAAACCTTGTTCTTTTGGGTTGAGGTCAGTACTCTGCAGGCCAGTCAAGTTCCTCCACTTCATGCTCACTCATTCATGTCTTTATGGACCTTGCTTTGTGCACTGGTCCAAATCATTTGGTGGAGGAGGGATTATGGTGTGGGGTTGTTTTTCAGGGGTTGGGCTTGGTCCTTAGTTCCAGTTAGAGAGAGAGACCACCGCTCAGGTAGGTCAGCCAGAACAAAAGCTTTTTCTTTTCTTCTAGAACTGAAGTGCACCAGGTGCTGGCTATTGCATTTAGCAATTGAGGGTGAATGGAAAACTCTGGACGGCTGCACTCCAAAGAGAAATTATTGTGCCTTTATTGAAAAATTGGGATGAGTAAGCACTTTCTGTAGTGTGAAACGCGTCAGCTCTTGTTTATATCACTTTGCTGTGGCTTGTACAGTGTGATCCCAATTTTTCAAAGGCACAAGAATTTTTCTTTGGAGTGCGGCTGTCCAGAGTTTTCCCTTCACCCTCCTTAGTTCCAGTAAAGGGAACTCTTAAAGCGTCAGTATACCAAGACATTTTGAACAATTTCATGCTCCCAACTTTGTGGGAACAGTTAGGGGATGGCCCCTATCTGTTACAACATGAGTGCACGGTCCATAAAGCAAGGTCCATAAAGCAAGGTCCATAAAGATGTGGATGAGCGAGTTTGGGGTGGAGGAACGTGACTGCCCTGCACAGAGTCCTAACCTCAACCAGATAGATCACCTTTGGGATGACTTAGGTGTCCTTTTATGAAAGTGAGGTAAAATACCGCGATTCAGTTCTCAGGCATTCTCAGAGGAGATCGCTCTCTCCTCTGAGTGCCTGTTTATGAAAGTGTGTAGATTGCTTCTCATGTTGAGTTGAGGAGCGATCTACAAACGCCAGGAACTCCTGAGAACGGCTCCTCTCACTGTAATCTTGCGTGATATTGCGGGATTACAGTATGAGGAACCATAAAATACAAAAGTTTAACACAATTCAGCACACATTATTCCCCAACATATTAATAAAATAATAAAGTTAAATTCCCCCTACACAATATACATTAACCTAATTATAAAAAAAACATTGTTTTTATCAATATTTAAAGATCATAAATGTCCCTATTTAAATGTGAATGGTGTATAGTAAATGAATGTAATGCACATATGTAATGCAGCTATACACCATTCATATAAATGCAAAATACATTTATAATCATTAAAAAAATAATTTTAATAAAGTATACAAGTATAAATATTTATTAATAAATTAAAATAAAATATATTTCATAATTGATAAACATAAAAATTGATAAACTGGTGCAATGCGAGAACACTGCGAATCCACTGCGGGTTCCCGCATCACACCGACTCGCATGTCAGTTCACACTGCCATATGCGAATCGCTGGGGAGTGTCAATACATTGTTAACAACACCCCCAGTTCAGCTTGCATATCGCACTGCGAACTGACAGTCCGGACATGAATCGGATCGCATATGTGTGAACACACATGCGATCCGATTTCTGGTCCGAACAGAAAAAAGGGTCCTGTGCGTGTTTGCACCGAATGTGGTGCGATATCAGCCATACTATCTGTACAGCTGATATCGCACCGCACAGACATCGCATGTAATGTGAATGGCAGTGTGCTGCGAATAACATGCGATGCCTGTGTGATGTCCGGCATCGCACAAGTGTGAACTGGGCCTAAAAGTTAACAACACCCCCAAATCAGTTCGCATATCGCAGTGCGATCTGCAAACTCGGACAGTAATTGAATCGCATGGGTGTGAACACCCATGCGATCCGATTCTGCTGTGGACCAAAAAAAGGGTCCTGTAAGAGTTTGGTCCGAGGGCAATGCAAATTTAGCAATACTATCTGTATGGCTGAAATCGCATCGCACAGAGATCGGATGTGATTTTGCACTGCAGTGCGGTGCAAATCACATCCGATCTTGGACACCGCAGCAGTGGGAACTGGCCCTAAACCATATTGCATTTGCACCAAAATGGTACAGGACCCTTTATTTGGTCCGCACTGGAATCTGATCGCATGGGTGTGAACACGAATGCGATCCGATTCCTGCACCATTACATAGTTCGCACTGCGATCTGTGAAATGATCTGGGGGTGTCATTAACTTTACATTGACACCCGCAGTGGTGCGCAGATGTCAATGTAGGTGCGATGTGAAAACCCGCACAGGAATCACGCTGGTTCACGCATCGTACAAGTGTGAACCTAGCCAGAGACGTGAACATCTAAAAAAAAAATCTATATATATCTATATAGATTTAGAGATATATATATATACACACACACACTATAAATTCCTATCCTGCTGGTTTTGGGGTGTGTAATGGTGGGGAAGATGTGCTCTGACTGTTTGGTGAAAGAAGTCAAAAGACTTCTTGCTTTCTCCAGAATATCAGCAAGTTTCAGGCTTCTCACTCTGATTCTCCGCTTCTGAAATGGTGAATCAGAAAGTGAGAATTCTGTCACAGATCGCCAGTGAGGTGCCGAGATCGCACCTTCATAAACTGGCCGTTTCTGTGAATTCTCACTGTGCTGAGATAATCAGTGGAGAACATGTTCTCCGCTGATTATCTCAGTTTCATAAACTGGTAAGGAGCTGAGATCAGCGGTGAGACTCGGGATCGCCGCTGATCTCAGTTTCATAAAAGGACACCTTAGAGCAGAGACTTCGAGCCAGGCCTTCTCATGCAACATCAGTGCCTGACCCCATATATGCGCTTTTGGAAAAATGGTCAAACATGCCCATAGACACACTCCTAAACCTTGTGGACAGCCTTCCCAGAAGAGTTGAAGCTGTTATAGCTGCAGAGGGTGGGCCAACTCAATACTGAACCCTACGAACTAAGACTGCATTAAAGTTCACGTGCATGTAAAGGCAGGCATCACAATACTTTTGACAATACAATGTATGTTTATAATTCACAATCACATCTTTTTCCAGCACGTAATCCTATAATCCAATAATACGATCGTATTAATGAATAAAGAGAAAAGTGTCCATTTTTTTCTGGTGGTTGGCAACACTGCTGCTTGACCCGTGCCCGCTGGCTATAGCTGGCAACACTGATCAGTGTATTATGACTGTAGGGAAGTCTCCCCACGGTCAGAACACAATAGCTTAGCTGGAGTGATTTCCATATACCCTGTACGTACGTATGTATGTATATATGTATGTATGTATGTATTCATGGGGCAATTGGGTCAGTTTTTTTTATTTTATTTTTTTTGGTTTGCAAAAAAAAAACTCAGAATCCTCTATCCTCTGCTTTATTCTGACATTGGAATATAATCCTAGAGAACAGTGCTTTTGGTGTTTATTTTCAGATCAGTCATGCCCAAGTGTTGCCATCTTTTGGGGTATACGTTTGGTTGTAGTTGCGCACACAGATTGTGGATGGCGAATTGCCCCGCTCTTTATGGGCGATGAAAACATGGTACATCTGTCCTAGATTACTGGAGTATATTTGACACTGACTCTTGTTGCCTTCTATAAACGTACACAATTGTACCAGTAATTGGATTCTTTTATAAGGGAATAAAAGCCATTGGTTAACTGAAGCCGTAATACTGTAACAGCCACATAATGTATTGGCATATTTGTTTCATTATCCATTTGAAAGAAGATACATTAATTTGAGAAGTGCTCTGGCGGCTGCCTCCCCCTGGTCCCCCCTCCTTTGGAGTGTCACGGCTCCAAGCCCGTCCCTCCATTGCACTCTGTAGCCATCAGCTAGACAGCTGTTTTTGATCACAAAGCCATGCACTCGCATGTGAGAAGCAGCCAGAAAGTTTATCATGTAGTGCCCAGCTGAAGTGTCTTGTGTTTCCTATTGGAAGTGCTTTGTGTGTTCATGAATGGCTGGAGTGGACTTTGCTCAGTGATCTTCTATGGGGAGGTGTCCTCAGTGGAGGCCAGGACACAGCTATAGGCGAGCACAGCTGCACACCAGCTCTTTCCAAGCATTGAGGTTTTTTTTTTTTTTTTCATCTTCAGATCACAAGTCCTGTTGCTGTGCGCTTAATGTTTCTACATGTCTTCGTCTAGCACTTCCAAAGCAAGCCTGACCTCCTCAGGCTGAGCATCAGCTCATTCCTATGTGTGTCAAAGCTCGTTCTCCTGAATGTCACACTTGTAAAAGTTGTGCCTGTGGATGGCTGGAGCAGAGGATGCATGCTGCTTTGGAAGACAAGCTAAGAGGTGCTGCCAGGATTTCTGAAATGTTTGTGCCGTGAACTCTTATTGGATAAAACCCCCATCATCCTTTTAGACTGGAAACATGAGTTCTGGGCTTGGGATTAACTGTAAGGAGGAATCGAATGCTGAAGCCAGCGAGGTAAGCGTTATGTCATTATGCATGTTCAAGTCATATGCAAATCAGTTCTATGGGACCTCTATGTTCTATAATGTAGCTTAGGGTTTAGGCAAGAAGAGGTTAAGAGAAACCTATATCTGTGTCTGAGTCATAAAAACCACTGGGCTACCCTTTCTGTGATCTCTTTTTTTGCTTTGTACTAAAAATGAAAGAATGCAGGGAAAAAAAAGATGCATGCATGATCAAACTGGTGTCTAGTTCTAGAAATCGGAAACGTATGAACAGGGTGATTGATAGAGCTAGCTTTCCAGATTGTAGCTGTCATTTTTCCAGTTCTGACAATAAACACCTTTTATTGAGTTTTCAGATTTTTTTTTATTTTTTACTCTGCTCCCTTTCGCACTTGGCATGAGCGTAGTTAGGTGATTTGGAGGCGTTAAGCATTTTTCAGATGCTCCCATTATTAAAGTCTCTCTATGGGGCCAAAATTGTGTGATTCTGCCCTAAAGATGCTTTTTCAAGCTTGAGGTGACAAATCGACACAAGGCTCAGGTGTGAATGATCTCATTTAGAATAATGGGATTCTTCACCCTGAGAGATGGCGTGTTTCGGGCATTAAGCCACAAAACGCTCAGGTGTGAATGGGGGCGCGGAGATTGCTGTAACCCTAGAACTGCAAAGTGGCATCACCTTATTACAGAATAGTATAATCTGAAACTTTTCTAGGAAGGTGTATGCCAGTAGTCGGAGATGAATATACTAATAATTTGCGTTGCACTGATATCGGTTTCGATGATGAGCTTTTGCACAAGTACTTATACTCATGCAAATGCTCAGACACTAAAACCGAGACCTGGTTCACATATATGCAAGCGTTTTGAATTGCATCTAACTCACATTTACATGTCAACCTGCAGCCTTTTCAATGGAGCTGGTTCACATGTGTGGGCCAGCCGCAGCGCATGTTCAGGTGCGATTGCCATTGTTACACTTTGACAATTCACACCCGACCTGCTGAAAAAAGTTGCATCGAAGGGGGCTCAAATCCCACTGTCAAAGCCCGACCGCACATATATGTGAACAGTGGCGGCCGGTGCTCCATTTAAAAAAAAAAAAATGTATTTTTATTTTTGGGGGACGCAGGCAAACCCCCCACTCTCGAACCCGCCAGCCCCACACTTACCTCATCCAGGTTGCGGGCGGCTTACCCAGCTTCTCCTCCCGGCCAATCCGGTCGCTTCTCCTCCTGGCCAAACTGGTCGCTTCTCCTCCTGGCCAAACTGGTCTTAGGACCTGCTTCCTGTCCTGACCGGGAGGAGAAGCAGGAAGACAATAGCGAATGCTGATTCGCTAATGTCACAAGTGGGTGGGCTCAACCTTTTTAAAGTCAATTAGAGCCTCCCGGTTTTAATGTGCGTCACAAAAAAAAACCTTGTAGAACTCTATGCGTCTGGCGCTCCGCATGGAGATTAGAGGCCAGGGCATAGAGATTAGGGGGGTGGTGCCCTTGCGCCCCCTTATGAATGGACGGCTGCTGTATGTGAACCCGGTCTTAGTTATAGTAGTTAGATTTCTAAAGAAATGGTAATATTTGGTCTTAAAAAAAATTAATAACTAAAACTGTCACATGACACTAAAAATAGGTATTGGTAATTGATATAGGCAAGTATTTGAGAAAAAGTATTATACTCTTCTTAAAAAAAACTGGTATTGGTGCGTCCCTCCCTACTAATAGATAACCGAAGAAAACAACTGCTACCCATAGCAACCATTTTCCAGCTATTGGTTTTCCATAATCGAATTGAAAAATGAAGCGGAAACCTGAGCGGGTGATTTAGACAAGATCTCCAGTAAATTGCCTTTAGATGTAAGTTGGCTGCATTGGGAGATTTGTATGCGCTTTCCCCTTTTGATCGGCTTTGCCCTTCATCTGTGCAAAGTACTGACAGATTTCACTGATCCTGCTTATATGACGGGTAATGTCCATGTGTTGTCACCCCAGACAAGAGGCCAAGAGATAAAAAAGGAGTTTATAGATGGATGGAGACTTGGAGATGTCAGTAAAATAAAAGAAGCGTACAGCTGCCCTGCGCCATAGACTCCCAATCTCTGTGTGTTACTTGATCTGGCATTTAGAGCGTATTCCTTAATGTTATCTTTATGGGGGAAGGGTAAAGGAAGCAGATTCTTTTTTGGGAAGTTTTTTTTTTTTTTTTTTTGCTTTGCCCTTTTCAAACACAGCTACAGACAGACATTTTCAGCTCCTCCTGCCAAAGTCCTTCCTTAGAATATGGAACACAATCTAAGTGAATACATAATATGCACAAGAGCATTGGATCATATAGCAAGACGGGACTGCACTTCATTGTCCTTAGATTTCCGGGGAATAAAATCTGCAGCATCAGCGGCACGGACTGCAGCCCATGTCCATTTCAGTGTGACCAAGGAAAGTACCTAGCTTGTACTTGTGTGTATTGAGACATTCAGTTCATTACCTCCTTACTGCCTACAGTATTAGATGCACATATTGGTGCCAGACCAGTTTTGTTGCTTTTGCCATTAAAGAGGAACTTCAAACCCCCCATCCCTAGTAATTTTTTCAACTCCTTAACTTTTCTGCTACTTTATCTGCAATAAACGTACTTTCATGCCTAGTAAATATAATGTAAATCTGCTGTGATCCGCCATATTTTATCTCAAACACCAGCCAGCTGCCACTTATTGGTCCTTGCAGCCCCATGATTCGCCCTTAAGCACCACCAGTTCTGCCCTCCTACAGCACTCTTTGTAATTATTTTCTAAATCCAGAAGGCATGTGAAGTGGTTTCTAAAGGATTTTTTTTTTTTAAATAACATGTTATACCTACCCGCTTTTGCACAAAGCAGCCCGATCCTCTTATTTGGGTCCTTTTCCGGTGGTCCTGGCTCCCGCTGACCCCCCCTAACCCCGCCCCCCCCGCCCGCCGAGTGTCCCCAATAGTAAGCCTCTTGCAATGGGGCACTTGAGCAGTCTTACTCCCGAGCCACACTGTCCACATACACACGAGTGTGGTTCCGCCCCGCTCCCGCTCTCTCCTTATTGGCTCACTGTGATTAACAGCACCAGGTGCCAATGGCTCCAGTGCTTTGTGAGCCAATGAAGTGACAGAGCCCCGGGGGGAGCTGCTGCTCTCGTGAACATCGCTGAGTGTAGATCGGCTCAGGTAAGTATAAGATGGGGGGAGCTGCACCCAGAAGGTTTTTCACCTTTAATATGTAGAGTGCATTAACGTAAAAAAAATCTTAAATCTTTAGAAGCACTTTAAGGCTCCATGCACACTAGCGTTTTTTTTTAAGCTCCTAGAAGCTAAATAGTGTTATCTTATGTGTCCATGCACACTACTTTAGGCAGAAAAAAATGTTTTTGTAGTTTCCTGGAGCGTTTTTCCAGCAGAAACGCTACTAGCTTTTTTTTTTTTTTGAGGTTTTTTTTTTTTTCCTTTTTAACTGCAAAAAATGCCAAGAAATGCTAATGCTCCTAAACGCTCCTTCAAAAAGCTATTACCAGCGTTTTTTTATCCAGTGATATATATATATATTTTTTTTTTTCCTGCGTTTTTTAGCTTAAAAAAAAAAAAACGCTAGTGTGCATGGAGCCCATGTCTTGGTGTAATTTGTGTATTTCTACCAAATGTGTGCAGTAATCCAGCGTGGAACTTTGCTTCTGTGCAGAAACTTCCTGTAATAAAGACCAGTCACGGTTGCTTTCTCTCCTTGTGCAGGGTGATCGGCCTTGTCTCAACTCCCTCCTCTCCTCAATCTTTTATAAAGTTATAGCCAGGGTTGCAAAGCCATTTACTGCAGTGGGGTTTATTTACTAAAGGCAAATCCACTTTGCACTACAAGTGCACTTGGAAGTGCAGTCGCTGTAGACCTAAGGGGAAGAAGATCTGAAATTGAGGAAAGCTCTGCTGATTTTATCATCCAATCATTTACAAGCAAAAATGCAGTTTTTTTTAAAATTTTCCTTGCATGTACCCCTCAGATCTACAGCGACTGCACTTCCAAATGTACTTGCAGTGCAAAGTGGATTTCCCTTTAGTAAATGAACCCCATAGTGTGGCTATTGAGGAATATATTTAAAGCGGTAGTAAACACTGCTTGGTTGCTGCTTCCTACTGATAGGTTTAAAATAAAGGTACAATGAATATCTTCTAAATATGCACTGTTTAGGAGATATTCACAATTACTTCAGCCGGTGACATCACTGGTGCATGCACACTGCGCTCAGAAGCGCAGTAAATCCAGAGCGCTGTGCCACGATTGTGACTCCCGTGCATATGCGTGGAAGTGACATAATTGCAGCTCGGCCATTCAGGCGGCCGGAGCCCATAAACCCAGAAGGTAGACTGGAAAAGATGGAAGCCCTGTCAGCTACACGTTGGAAGGATGCTGTGACAGACTCACCTGGGACAGAGGTTTTGGAGGGGACTGAATGCTAGCCTCTTGCCTACTAACGATGGGCCCTGGCATTTGAGGGAGCTACAAGAATTTGGGAAGATTTTCTGTTATGTAATGCAAAAGGACATTATTAAGGAGGCAATGATGGTCTCTGCCAGCTTGGGACTCTGTGAACAGATGTATGTGAAAGGAATGTTGATTGAGATCTGGGAAGCCAGGGTCTTTCACCCAATAGTTTATTGTGCTCATTAACACACCTTTGTCTCCTAGCAAACTATTGGGGGATGTGTTTATACTTATGTGTATTGTAAGTTGAGTGAGGAGACTGCGAGTCTACCCTGAGAGGTCATATCTCTGAGTCACCAAGTCTGGGTAAATGATTCGATAACTAGCTCATGTTAATTAGGTTTCTGGTTACAGGTGTATTGTTAGAGTAAAATGAGCAGGAGGGAGGAACCTCCTCTTCAACTGTATATATGTATTCTTGTTCTAATAAACAGTCCATGTTCAGCAACCAAACGAGTATTGTCTTGATTGTGGTTGTTAGTGGTTGGAATATCTCATATCTATATTCAGACTGGGGGGAAGCGGTATATGACGAAAGCACTCAAGCGGCTTGTGGGACGTTTCGTTGCAGATGCCTTTACAAACAGGTCTATCATAATATGCTAGTATGTGTTGAATACTAGCACATTATGCCATTTATTTGCACGGGGACTTTTATTTTTTATTTTTTTATTTTTTTATGCTTTGTGTCTGGAGTTGAACTTTAAGGATTACAGCAGTCTCTTTGCAATGGTGTTTCATTTGATGCTTTGCACAGGAAAATGCATTGTGTACAAACCTTTTTAGCAGTTTTAACCTAAGTGAGGAAATGTACAGTAGGATGACCAGCCTTCCCCGGATCTGTGATCTCAGCAGGGGGGCCTGGAGGTAGAGTGGTAGGCGACTCCCAAATCCCAGACATCCCAAGTCTCCCGCATTTCTGCTGCGGCTCCCTGACACCCGCACGTGCCTCCCGATATTTCGGCTGCATGGCCAATCCTGAATGGTCACTTGGTTCACAGTGGGGAATGATCGGTACGGTGGGGACAGCTGTGAACACCGATCTGCCTGTATATCTTTTTAGCCATCAGCTGCTACTCCTTCTCTCCCTCCCGCGGCTGTCTGCTAAAAAGCTATACACGGAGATCAGTGTTCACAGCTTTCATTCCAGTTTGTTCCTGTGTCCTCCAGCTGCTCCCCTGGCTCCCTGTCCTTCTCTGACCCCCCCCCCCGTGTTCTCCACCCCCCCTCATCCCCTGCAGCCAGGTTGCCTCCTCTCCTCTCCTGCCGGATGCTGGGGGGGGGTGGGATCTGTCAGGATGGAGAGCAGAGGAAGGGACCGGTAAATCTGTCATTTACCGGCCCCTTCCGTTTCTGAATTGGTCACAGTGAGCAGAAAACTCTCCTGTGCCCTGTGAAAACTGAGCATAGTAAACCGTGTTTACTCTGCTTTGGTTTATGAATGGACAGGAGCCGCTGTCTTCTATCCATTCATCTTCAATGCTGAGAAAAGGACTGGGGAATCTGTGTCCTCAGTCCCTTTCCCTGTCTCAAAGGAGAGACATCAGGGGCCTGTTTAGACCCCTGATAACTCACCAAAGCCACCCAACAAGGCTGATTAAGAAAAATTGTAAAAAATATATATATATAAAATAAAAAAACTACTGATACCACTCCCCCCTGCCCTACCAACACTGTCTACTGCCCCAACCCTGTCCCCAAAAAGCATTGTGGGGAAAAAAACAAATGAAATTGTAAAAAAAATCAGTACATAAAAATAAACTACTGACACCGTCCACTGCCACATAGCCCCCACCCCCTTCCCCAGAAGCGAAGCAACACCTCCCTGAAATGAGTTTTTGCAAGTTTGAATGTCTGAAATCCTGTCCACCAATAAGCTAACCCCTCGCGGTGTAGCTATTTAGAAAGCAAACGTCTCCGGGCCCCCTGGGCTCAGTGGGGGCTGGGGGACAGAGAGCAGACTATTTCTTCCTTTTTCGGGTTTAGTTGGATTAATCCGCCTAAACCCAAAAATGAAGAAATAGTCTGCTCTCTGTCCCCCGGCCCCCACTGAGAACAGAGGGCTGGAGACGTTTGGTTTTCTAAATAGCTGCACCTGCGGGGATTAGCTTATTGGTGGACAGGATTTGGGAGTCCCCGTCTGCTCTACGCCCCCCCCCCCAGTTTCCTCCAGCCTTAGTTGCCCAGCCCCGGTGGTGCCCAGGAGGAAGGGAGAGGACCAGCGGTGCTCAGTTGGTCCCGGACTCCCAGCTCCAGGAGGAAGAAGCTGCCCAGACCAGGTGCACTTGCACTCTGTTTTTTTTTCTCTATCTTATTTTCATAACATTTGGTAGTCCTAGCTCAAAATATTTTAAAAAGTATTTTTTTTTTTTTTTATTATCTTTTATTCATGGAGGAAATGTGAGAAATAAAGTATGTATCATACAATCATTCTATAAACACATACACTGCATATTCTCATTTGAGGAAAATATGCTTATTAAATAGTTTACCATTTGTCAATAAAAAAAAAAAATATCCCCTGATTTCATTTTAAAAATCTGGTCACCTTAATGTAGAGGCAGTGGTTTTGAACAAAGTAAAAGGATTTGTAGATGTCACCTTTTTATCAGTTTAGAGAAGTCACACCAGTGAAAGATAATTGGTTTTTATGAATTATTGTATGTATATTTTGTCTAAAAAAAAAAAAAAAAAAATAGATGGCCATGTGAAGATTTTTGATGTAAGTGCTTTGTTTCATCAGTTGTAAAAGTTTTTACATTAGTACATACATTTGTAATTATTCTAGAAGTGCTGGGTACTGCAGTCAATGTAAAGTAACTCCCGAGTTTTTCTTTGGCGTGTTTCTTTCCCAACGTTGATTATTTAGGAGTAACAGAACATTTTCTGATTGGACGACGACTAATAGCAGGAAATAGCAGAGCGTCTGATCCAGCAGGACTGTGACGGTGCCATCCTCTCTGCAGTGTCAGACAAACTGAAGACAATACCCTTCAGAGCCTTGTTTACCAGAAGGCAAGGAGATGAGTTTTTCAGGTCTGTCCTGATCAGGCATTGATTGCTACTTGAGCCGGTAGATGAAACGTGCAGGCAAATAACCGAGAACGGTTTTCACTTGGCTGAGCCACATTTGTGGATACCACGTCTTGAAAGTGTCATCATTTGACCAAGGTCACAGCGCATATCCCGAGTCCTTGTGATTGAACGCAGGCTATTGCTCCTACAGTCAGCTTTGTTCGAGGTATTCTGCATATTGCAACAAATCTGTGATATACTGTAGTGACAGCTCTGCGTTCACTTTTCATGTGTGGCTATTGGAATTGGTTGATAAATTGGAACATTCTCTTCTATTACTAATATATTATAGGACATATATAAGTATTTGTGTCCTTGCTTTTTTCCATTTTATTTGATTCTTTATTTATGGCCTCTCCCCTTCTTTCTCACGGTAGTGTATATATACATATACTGAATATCTATATGACTTTGTAAATGTAAGTGGAGGACATCGAATGTATCCAAATTCATTAGGATGTTTTGAGTGGTGTTGAACAAGCTGACAGATGACTAATATAACACAAAGGATTTACACGGAAATTAAAAAGTCATGAGGTTAGTGACGTAATAAGTTTTTTTTTTTCTAAGAGCCCTTTCACACTGGGGCGGGGGGCGGCATCGGCGGTAAAACGCCGCTATTATTAACGGCGTTTTACCGTCGGTATGCGGCCGCTAGCGGGGCGGTTTTACCCCCCGCTAGCGGCCAAGAAGGGGTTAAATACCACCGCAAAGCGCCTCTGCAGAGGCGCATTGCCGGCGGTATAGCCGCGCCGTCCCATTGATTTCAACGGGCAGGAGCGGTGAAGGAGCGGTATACACTCCGCTCCTTCACCGCTCCGAAGATGCTGCTAGCAGGACTTTTTTTACCGTCCTGCCAGCGCATCGCTCCAGTGTGAAAGCCCTCGGGGCTTTCACACTGGATACACAGCAGCGGCACTTTCGGGTCGGTTTGCAGGCGCTATTATTAGCGCAATAGCGCCTGCAAACCGCCCCAGTGTGAAAGGGCTCTAAGGTTGCAATTTAAAGCTGTTTCAGCCCAAAGCCTTCTATATCCCCTACATACTCGTTGAACAATGAATGATCTCACATTGATGATTCGTTCTCTGGTGAGTACAGGTAAAAGCCAGTAAATTAGAATATTTTGAAAAACTTGATTTATTTCAGTAATTGCATTCAAAAGGTGTAACTTGTACATTATATTTATTCATTGCACACAGACTGATGCATTCAAATGTTTATTTCATTTAATTTTGATGATTTGAAGTGGCAACAAATGAAAATCCAAAATTCCGTGTGTCACAAAATTAGAATATTACTTAAGGCTAATACAAAAAAGGGATTTTTTAGAAATGTTGGCCAACTGAAAAGTATGAAAATGAAAAATATGAGCATGTACAATACTCAATACTTGGTTGGAGCTCCTTTTGCCTCAATTACTGCATTAATGCGGCGTGGCATGGAGTCGATGAGTTTCTGGCACTGCTCAGGTGTTATGAGAGCCCAGGTTGCTCTGATAGTGGCCTTCAACTCTTCTGCGTTGTTGGGTCTGGCATTCTGCATCTTCCTTTTCACAATACCCCACAGATTTTCTATGGGGCTAAGGTCAGGGGAGTTGGCTGGCCAATTTAGAACAGAAATACCATGGTCCGTAAACCAGGCACGGGTAGATTTTGCGCTGTGTGCAGGCGCCAAGTCCTGTTGAAAACTGAAATCTCCATCTCCATAGAGCAGGTCAGCAGCAGGAAGCATGAAGTGCTCTAAAACTTGCTGGTAGACGGCTGCGTTGACCCTGGATCTCAGGAAACAGAGTGGACCGACACCAGCAGATGACATTGGACCCCAAACCATCACTGATGGTGGAAACTTTAGACTGGACTTCAGGCAACGTGGATCCTGTGCCTCTCCTGTCTTCCTCCAGACTCTGGGACCTCGATTTCCAAAGGAAATGCAAAATTTGCTTTCGTCAGAAAACATGACTTTGGACCACTCAGCAGCAGTCCAGCTCTTTTTTTCCTTAGCCCAGGTGAGACGCTTTTCGCGCTGTTTCTTGGTCAACAGTGGCTTGACACGAGGTATGCGGCAGTTGAAACCCATGTCTTTCAAGCGTCTCTTGGTGGTGGATCTTGAAGCACTGACTCCAGCAGCTGTCCACTCCTTGTGAATCTCCCCCACATTTTTGAAGGGGTTTTTTTTCACAATCTTGACTAGGGCGCGGTGATCCCTATCGCTTGTACACTTTTTCTGACCACAGTTTTTCCTTCCCTTTGCCTCTCTATTAATGTGTTTGGACACAGAGCTCTGAGAACAGCCAGCCTCTTCAGCAATAACCTTTTGTGTCTTTCCCTCCTTGTGCAATGTGTCGATGGTCGCCTTTTGGACAGCTGTCAAATCTGAAGTCTTCCCCATGTTTGTGTAGGCTTCAGAACTGGACTGAGAGACCATTTAAAGCCCTTTGCAGGTGTTTTGAGTTAATCAGCTGATTAGTTTGTGGCACCAGGTGTCTTCAAAATTTAACCCTTACACAATATTCGAATTTTGTGACACACGGAATTTTGGATTTTCATTTGTTGCCACTTCAAATCATCAAAATTAAATGAAATAAACATTTGAATGCATCAGTCTGTGTGCAATGAATAAATATAATGTACAAGTTACACCTTTTGAATGCAATTACTGAAATAAATCAAGTTTTTCAAAATATTCTAATTTACTGGCTTTCACCTGTATATGGGTGATACAAGGAACTGAAAACCTTTCTAACTTTGCAGTGTGATGGCTTATTTAAAGTGATTGTAAACCCCACACATAAAATCTGAACAAAGCACATATTTATATAGTGTTTACTTGCCTCTCTCCAAAGCACTATGTGTCATTTCTATTTCCTGCTTTTCCTCTGTTATCAGCATGAGTCATTTCTGACAAGTTTTCCTGACACCAAGAGAATAAAGGTGACTGGAGGGATCTCCAGCAAACTGCCTGTGATTGACAGCCTCAGCTCTGTTCCTGTGCTGTGTGACCCTCCAATCAGCTCTCAGAGCTCTTGTACATTGTGTAACTGCCACTCCCTGTCCCCTGCTTTTTGAGTCTGTAAAAAAAATAGTTTTCATCTGAGTTATATAAAGATGTACAGGACAAACGCCTGCAAAAAATCTGGTACAACTTACGTTTCACCTCTGCGTATTACCGAAGGCCAGTCACTTCACTTGGATATAGGTAAGGGTTTACAACCACTTTAACATCAAAACAAAGCATGTACCAGATGAAATCCTTAAAAACAAAAGGTTCCCATTTTAAAGCCCTGGACATCAGCAGCATACAGTGAGGGATAAAAGTATTTGATCCCCTGATGTTTTTTGTATGTTTTACCCACTGAAAAAGAAATGATCAGTCTATATGTTTAATGGTAGGTTTATTTTAACAGAGAGCCAGCATAACAACAAAAATATCCAGAAAAACGCATTTCAAAAAAGTTATAAATTGATTTGCATTTTAATGAGTGAAATTTGATTATTTGAGTATTTGACCCCTTTGCAAGACATGACTTGATACTTTGAATTTTGAGGGTTCTTAAAATGTCTATCTCCGTAGAGATACTCACAAAATTTACTCATTTAATAAGGTTGAGAAGTCTGAGATCAGCCAATGCTACGACGTTGAAGAGTGCACTTGTTTATTAACCAGGAAGAGCGCACATTCCTGTGATGCTTCAGCTGTGTTCATCAGACAATGAATCCCGGCTTGTGGGTCAATATTGTATTTAAATAACCCAATGGTAAAGATGAGCCACCTTCCACCCATGCTAACTAAACCACCATATACTTTGGAACAGTGGGTGATGCAGTCCAGATCTACACCATATTGAATGGCCTCCAGTCAGGTTTACAAGTATTCAGCTTTTGTATTCGGACCTATAAAGAATCCAGTACCCCTAGCCTATTACACCCTGACATTACACTTATGTCAGTGAGCACCCCCCAACATTGGACCCTGTACTCTGAACCTCCCTGCTTCCCAGCAATTCTGATCCTGACCCCACCACCCCAAACACTGCAACTTTCTGCCATTTAGCAACTCTGTGTCACCACTGCTTCCCTGTCCTGTGCAGATAGGATAGGCTGTGCCTAGACTTTCTGGGTTCTCTGCTTTATCCTGGTGATATAACCTCCTCCCCAGTGCAGCATGTAGAGGCCAGTCAGTCTTACAACCCCTTGGGGCAATGTGCGCATTTTGTGTTTTGGAGGAAAGCAGCGGAGGTCACAATTCTGGGCTAAGAGAAAGATCAAAGCCAAACGCTGAGATACTACCACCTCCATTACTACAGAACCCTTCCAGTGTATCAGCTATTTGCTGCTGCTTCTTCTCTTTTTTTTTTTTTTTTTTATCACTTGCCCCTCTTAAAATATTGAGCCTTGTATATTATTATTATTATTATTATTATACATTACATATATTATATTTTGAACGTACAGTCCTATTGTAAAACTAATTTAGTTTAGATATGATTTATAGACATGCAATCATAATGAAACACTTTCCTTTTACAATAAGCACAGGATACTGCATTGCTGTATACCAGAGTAGTTGTAGGTGGGTATATAACATCTGCTTCTGATTGGTCCATACATAAAGAGGCCACCAGAGCTTGGGTGCAGATCTAGGCTCATTACCATCCTTGACGGGATCCAAATAAAAAGAAGGAAGATCACACATTGGGGTGGATTTACTAAAACTGGAGAGTGCAAAATCTGGTGCAGCTCTACCTAGAAACCAATTGGCTTCCTTCTCTTTTTTTTGACAAAAAAAACACAAAGCTTAATTGAACAAGCTGAAGTTAGGCGATAGGCTGCTATGCACAACTGCACAAGATTTTGCACACTCCAGTTTTAGTAAATCAACCCATTATATTAACTAGGGTCCGATTCACACCAGATGCAGTCCAGTGCATGCTTTTTTGATGCAGAAAAAAAATAAGACAGTAGATTTTATATGGGTTCCAATCGCCTAGTTCACACCAGTGTAGTCAGTTCCAGTGCATTTAAATGCATCAAAATGCATTACAGCAAAGAACCTCAGGAAACATTTGATAAAAGAGGGGAAAAAAAACATTGAAAACGCATCAAAAACTCACTAGATCTCAGCAAAAAGCTTCAAAAACGCATGCGCGCTGCGTTTTTCTGTGGTGTGAACTGGCCCTAAAAACGTATTTTTCATATTGAAAATTGGCACAGGACACAAGATAGCCCTGAGTATAGCTGAAGACACATCACATCTTTATCTTGTGTGCTGTGCTTTATGAACAGAGTAGTTATAAGGCCTTGTTTTTACAGCTGCTATTTTTGGCTTCAGGCATTTTTTTTTCTTTAGCCAGTAAACTACTTGGCATCTTATCCTATGTGTCCATGCACACATAGGCTTTTATTAGCGTTACTGGCAGGGGCGTTTTGTGGCTGAAAATAAAAGCCCCAGAACTAGTGGGTTTCAAGAGGAGTTTTTCAGCTGTCAAAACTCCCAAAAGCACTGAAAACGTGGCTATAAGGCGTTTATGAGCATTTTTGAGCCATAAGCTTTTGTGGGAGTATAGTTTTGCTAAAAAACAAGCTAGAAACCACGAACGCTGAAAAACGCTACTGCAAAACTTATTCTACAGCTAACGCTAATGGCGTTTTTATAACATCCAGTGTGCATGAGGCCTTGGGCTGAAAAACCTTGACCAAGTGGGCACTAGTATATGAATGCCAACAAAGCAATAAGGGTCTGTTCTATAGAAGGTGGTGGTGCTTACCCGGGACATAGCCTGCAGTAGTGAATCAGATGACCGTATGTAAATATAAGTTGTCTGAAGCTGTAGTTTAGCTCAGACTGATTATGGTAAATTTCCTGGTTTCTGTACCAGTTCAGCTGGGTTGTGTCAATTTCCACTTGGCCGTGGTTGTCGCTGCGGCCACCGGTAAGTGTTGGAAATGCAACAGGCTGGATGCATTGGGTACCCCTTTTACTCAGAAATAACCCTGTGGGAGTGGTTCACTTGCCGTGCATTCTGGGTAAGGGTACATAAGGTACAGGCGCCAATTGGTCGGGGTTCGTTGTTCCTGACCTGAAGGCCCTCCTGGCCCAGGGTGTGCTGTGGCAGCTCTGCTGTCTCAGAGCTGGCTGACCCGAGGCTTTGTTACTACAGAAGTAGGCCCAGGAGTTCTGGGGCCTGCTGATCCAGAGGTTGGTCCTGTGCTGTCTTGCCTGCGGGGAGAAGCCGATCGATTGGAGGAGACCAGGGGAGGACTTCTCTAGAGATGACCGAGCCAAGTATGCTGGTATCTCAGGAGGAGCCTGGAAACCCAATCGGGGGATGCAACCTGGATCATCTAACTCACAGTATCGCCGGGTCGGCTGAAAGAATCTGGTACTGTGCAGCTAAACTTTAAATCTAGTCAAAGTTTGGTTGCACCATCCTGTGGCAGATGATTGTGTAACAACCGCAAAGATTATCTGTTTTTGTTTTTGTTTTGTTTTTTTATCAAGTCTGTGGTAGAGACTGTGTTCAAGCATTGCACCCGGCTGCTAGGTCAGTGAGAGAGGCCTATCCTGTGATTGCTATGTCCAGTTGGGGAGACCATTAGTCCTCTGGATAAGTAGAAATACCCTGACTCGCAATCTAAGGTACCTGAATCTCCCTTAATTCTCCATCCCTATTATTTTGGCTTCAAAGAATTGCAACGAAAGAAACTCAGTGTTTGGTGCAGACATCATTTAATATTCTTTTTTTTCCTCCTCATCATTTTGACCCCTGTGACAGACACGAGGTAAGCCCAATCTAAATCAGCAGCTCCTTCGGGGGTTAGTGCTACACCAACATATTACATTTTAAAAAATTGACTATAGCTTGTGAAAGAGGTTGTTCTAAACAGGTGAAGCAATGTGCAATGTTGTTGCTTGTCTTCAAGTGTCATTGCAATATGAGTTTCCCCTGCTGGATGACCTTGGGAATGATGAGGATAGAGTGTGTGTTTGAGTTGTCTGTTGATTACCACGCTCATTCACAGGTAAATCTTAGGGAGAGGCCATTTTACAGTGAGGAGCAGAAATGTGCTGGCAGGAAAACAAGCTCACCACCCATAGACACGTGCAGAATGACCTCTGTTGTTATTGGGCTAGAGGAGGGATGGGTTTTATTACATAACTCCTGGGTCTGAAGTAAAGTCATTGAATAGCATAGTCTTGTGTTTATTCCACAGGGACGTACTGGAATCTTCTAAATGCAGCACAACTGGCCAATTTTTACACCTTATGATGTGCAGTGATCATCTTCGTCTTGCAAAGACTGCTGTTCATTCAATTTGGCTTGGTATACCTAGAACAAATACCTTGAACATCTATACTCAGTTCAAGTAATGTAGTAATAAAGAATGTATTCCAGTGTCCACTAGGCAGAAGAACTAGCCACAAGACAGAAATTGTCCAACAATGACCACACCCCAGATCATTTCATCAGATTTTCATCAATGTTTGTTATTTGGTGTAACTGTCACGGCATTTGTGGGCCAGGTAAGACCTAAGTTGCTATATTGCCAGTTTTGATATAGTCTGAAATATATTGTATGGCTTCTTAAGGGGAAGGTCAATTGGCCACTATGTTATGGCAAGAACATTGATCTATTGAAACCAGAAGGATGGTAGCGTTACAAGACAACCGATTGCATTCTCCCATTACATAAATACAGTAAAACCTTGGTTTGAGAGTAACTTGATTTGAGAGCGTTTTGCAAGACAAGCAAAATTTTCAAAATAAAATTTCTCTTGATATACAAGCAATGTCTTGATATACAAGTAGCGTCATATCACAACTGAGTATAAAAGAAGAGAGGCACCTCTAAGTGTAGTAATATTACATTTAATAAAGGTACAATATTTAGCAACTCACATTGCTGATGATTAAAAGAGGCACATCTAAGTATGCAGGTATCCGGGGTAAAGATGTCCACATAGACCATCCCCCGCATTGCCATCAACATCATCTTTCACACTACGCTCCGTGAGCACTTCAAGCCTCCCTTTCAGATCTCTCTACTGCAGGGTAGTCTTCCCGGTCACGATTGCAGACTGACTGCGGTGAGAGCTGGTGGTGTGGGGGATGGTCTATGTCAGGGATATGCAATTAGTGGACCTCCAGCTATTGCAGAACTACAAGTCCCATGAGGCATAGCAAGCCTGACAGCCACAAGCGTGACACCCAGAGGCAGAGGCATGATGGGACTTGTAGTTTTGCAACAGCTGGAGGTCGGCTAATTGCATATCCCTGGTCTATGTGGACAGATTTACCCTGGATGCCTGCATACTTAGATGTGCCTCTTTTTTAATCATCAACAATGTGAGTTGCTAAATGTTTTACCTTCATTAAACCATATTGTTACACTTAGAGGCGCCTCTCTTCTCTTTTATACTCTGTAGCTCCTGCTGGCTTTTGCTTCTAATCCCCTTGTGGAGGCTGCCATTTGTGGATGGACATTTTATGGTTACACAACCTATCGCATTGTTATAATCCTTTTTTTTTTTTTTTTTTTATATGGACTATAAACTGAAGTACTTATGAATAAATGGTTGTGGAACTAATCATTTGAGTTTCCATTATTTCTTGTGGGAAAAAGTGCTTTGATATATAAGTGCATTGGATTACAAGCATGTTTCTGGAACGAATAATGCTCACAATCCAAGATTTTTCTATATCTGATTTCTAGGGCCCAGTCTTTCATAAATCTGGCTACTGGTTTCCCAATTGCAATCACAAAGTCTGCGCTGTTAAAAGGCTCTATATTCATTTTAATGCAAATTATCCTCACCGTAGGCACTGGCTTACTTGTTATACATCAGGAGATTAGTGGCTGGATACCCGTTGTGGTGTATTGAAGATTAGTGGTGTTTTATGCTGCCTGTGTACTGTTAATCTGAGTGCTAAAGGAAGTCCATGTATACATTTTCTGAAATTCCAAACATGCCTTGAAAATTCCAGGGGGCATAATAACTGTTCATTATTTCAGCACTGATAAAGATTTAAAGGCTCCGTTTTATGAGCACTGCAAAGCACCAGTAACGACAGCAACAAAAGTTACTAAAAAAACAAAAAAAAAAAAAACAAATACGCAAATCACACCATGCTAATACCTCATCCAAATTCACTATTGATTACCCTCTATGAAAAATCTCAAACTGTGATATCCGGTAGTTTGTCCAAGCAAAACATTTGCTGCAAAAATTTTCTCTGCTGCAGTAGGGCCAGCGACTTCACAATCTACAGTACTACGGACTATCATCAAGTTCATAGGGTAGAAAAAGTTTCCAGAAACTGGCCACACAATGGTATTGCAGCTACACATTTCTTACAACCCAGCACTTATTGAAGTGGCAAAAGTATTGAGTTCTATCGTCCATTTGTGCAGTCTCCTCTGTGAGATCGTTCTATGTGGAAACCCGTAGATATATAGTGTGTAGACATTGATATGTAAACTAGGGATTTCAATTTATTCACAAAGACTTGTATAATACAACATATTACACATATCTTGACCCAGGTTTCACTCTACTGGATTCCTCAGGGGTATGTTTGATATAAGTAATTGGTCATAGTTGGTAGATCTGTTTTAATACATTGTTCTAATTGTTCTACGTAGCTGATTTTCCTTAGGTTTAATAAGTTGGATCAGCAAAATGTACCGTACTTGTATACTGAGAGCCTATCTGATTGGATATAAATTGGATAGTTTGGGTAGTCCTTTCTACTACAAGACACTGTAAAGGTACAGTATCTTAGTTGTTTTTCTAAGGTTGGCCTTATTCACATGAGTGTACTAAAGTGTGTGCAAGGGCACTGTTTGCCTGCATAGGTGTTCCAATACACCAGTCACCTGTGCATCCCTGTGTGGGCAAATATGGCCCTTGCATAGCTGTACGTTTAAAACGGAGGTTCACACAAAAATTGAACCTCCGCTTTTTGGAATCCCCCCCCCCCCCCCCCTATGGTGTCACATTTGGCACCTTTCAGGGGGGTGCAAATACCTGTATTAGCCCACTTTTGGGAGCCACAGGAGTCTACGCCACTTCCCGTCCCCCCGCGCTGTCTGCTGGGACACACACGGGTCCCAGAGACAGCAAGGACCGCTTTGATTGCTCAGCAGGACTCGCGCAGTAGGGAACCGGGAAGTGAAGCCGCAAGGCTTCATTTCCTGATTCCCTTACAGAAGATGGTGGCGGCAGCACCCGAGAGCCGATCGACGGTTCGGCCTCGGGTGCCGACATTGCTGGACCCTGAGACAGGTAAGTGTCCTTATTTTAAAAGTCAACAGCTGCAGTATTTGTACCTGCTGACATTTACTTTTTTTTTTTTTTTGCGGGACTCCCTCTTTAAGTACACTCATATGTGGATAGAGCTTAGATAGAGCAGAGAGGGATTAGAACACCTGCCAGTTTTTTATTGCCATCTAGATTCACCCTCTCTTTTTTGCCCGGGTGACAATTATCCCTGAGCATGAAAGCAAAAGAAATCCCAGATTTTGAGTTGTCACCAGAACAGGATTAAATTGGGAATGGGGACACCAGTTCTTGTGACCCTGGCGGCAATCAGGGATTCTCTCACTTTGGATGTATTCTGCTCTCATTTTTGTTGTGACTATTGGACAGGAAGTAAAGTGAAATTTCCCCAATGGGACAAGATGGCAAAAAAACACAAAAAAAAAGTTACTGAGAAAAGAACCCTCCATTACTCTATCCAAAATATGGTGGGGGAGTTGTGGCTTTAGTTCTAAACTAATAATTGGTTAGGAATGATTTTCCAAAGTGATTCCCCCACGTTTTAACACTGGCCATACGAAGCAGAAGTGGTGTTAATTTCAGTTCTCGCCAGGGCACTATGCATGGAGTATGTAGATTCTCTCTATGCTGTAGTCATGCTTGTGGATTTCCTCCCTAGATGCTTTGGTTTTGTCTCACAATCTTAAAATATCCTGTTAGGCCAATAAGTTCTTTATGGCTGTGGAGAGACTTGAGATTTTGAGCCTTGTGGTAGGAAGAGGCTGAGTTGAACTGTCCTCTGTACACGGTCACAGAGTTTGTTGTTGCGATAAACAAATAAGAAAGTCACATGAATGGGGAAAAATGTCAGGTTTGTTGTGAGTGATAGGTTTTTTTTTTTTAATCAAAAATCTGTTAGATTTTACACATGGGATAATTCCTTTCCTAATGTAGGACTAGAAGAAACCTTAATGGGATGGAAAACAACCGACCGGTGTTGGTCAGAAATTTTATACCTATTTTTAAACCCATATTGTCAACAAATTAATGAGCTTGTTTTTACTTTTATTCAGTAGGCTCCTGGCTTTGCTATAAAAGTGATCAGGGTGGCTATAAAGCTGGCCTTTCACCATCCACATATCTCTCCAAGGGTCTGTGTCGATGGGTCTTGGTCTTATGTTAATGGCAACAGTTTTGAGTTTCCTCAGAATTCATAGATGAGGGCATTTGAGTTTCCACAGTTTTTGCATGCCTGTAGACTAGTAAGGGAATGCAAAACCTGTCTGAAGCGAATAAGTCTGTTAAATGAAGCCCTTTTAATGTGCTTTCACTTGCCATCTCTCCTTCTGGTTGGTTGGTGCAACTGTTTGTTTGTTTTTTTTTTTTTCTCCCCACTTTCCTTTTTTTCAAATCCTAGTACCGCCAGGTAAATAGAAGATAAATAAAGCCAGGTAAATAGAAGATCTTTGGCAGAGTGCAACGAAGAGCCTGTTGACATCACAATATCATAAAGCGAAAAGTCAGCCCTCTTATGATGGCAACAAGGTTAAGTGAAAACTTTATTTGACAGGTATGCAGGGATAAGTACACGACACAGAGGTAGAGCCTGTGCATCCTGAGCCGTATACCCGTACCTGTCAAACTCAGCTGTGCTGGTGAGCCTGTACAGCCAATGAGTATCCATTAATTTATATAGAATGTCTGCATGCAGCATAGCACTAGTGGAAAAATATAACTGGCTCTTAATGCTGTACAGGCCCATGTAAATGAGCCCTAAAAAATGTTAAAAGCCTCCACACACATGGACAAATGCATGCACGCGTGGCACATATGTGCATGTAAACAGCAATTATTCAACACATATTGGATAGGGGAGTAAGAGGAGTAATTGTAGGGTCATTATTTTATAGTTTAACGCTAAATTTAGGTGTTTAAAGGTTTTCTAAAAGGGATGTATTTTTTTTCCCCTTCTGTTTTTAGAATCGTACTTGCCTAGGTGGATGTAGCATCGGTCCTCTGGCGCTTCTAACACTGAGAACCGAGCTATCAAACACCGCTGACCACTCTGTTCTCACAGCTTCATTAGCAGAGAGCTGCTGTCTGTAATGCAGCAGCTCTCTGCTCCCCCCCCCCCCCCCCCCGGGCTTTGGCTGTACTTCTCCTTTAACTGTCTCCTACTGACTAATACAGGCATCGTAGTTTTTCACTATTTTCCATGTGCACAAAATTGAGACATATTTGGTGTTTACTCAAAACAGACATTTTTTTTTTTTATATTTAGCAGTAAAGTTGGAGATATTGTATTTTTACGAACCAGTGTTTTGAGTGTAACTTGTTTTGTTTTTTGTTTTTTTTCTGATGAAGATTTAATAAACAAAAAAATTGCAACTGCAGGCATTTTATTCTACAGGTCCTCTGCACTCAAATATATGTTATGTACGTTCTGTCAAAAATGCACATTTTAACTTATGTGTATATATAAAAAAAAAAAAAATTGGTCTGGGAGTAAAAGGATTAAAGTAACCAAGTAGCAATGATAAACTGACTGCAGGCCTGTATGGGAGGTGTCTTTGGGTTTTTTAACGTGCTTGCTGGTTATTGCCAGAGTGATCTGAAAGCCCCAAAACCCCAGGCAATCGGTTATGCGAATATTGGTCAGAGCGCACAAGTTAGTGCCAAGAGAGTCTTCCTAATGACTTTAAAGTGTAATGGGTGTACTCTCCTGCCAATAGGGTAATGAAGAATGTTAAGAGAAGGCATGACCACCAAAACAACTCATTTATCTCAAATGCCCCAGGTTTTCAGGATGGGGATCCTAGTGTCAGCATCTCCTGTTTTATTAGCAAAACAGGTACCCTTTGCAATTGAAATTTTTGTTCAGACTGCGTGGAGAAGTAAGGATATATAATCGGTACTGGAAATGCTTTGCAGGAGAGAGTAGAATCAAAACCACTGTTAGGCAGTCTGACAGGTAGTCTACAGGAGATGTAATCTATCAAGTGATCCAACCAGTCATTGCCCACCCAAAACTTAAAATGTATTTGGTCTTTAGTTGACTTTAGACCCGAAGGAAAATGTTAAGGAGATGTAAAACTACGCAAGACAATGTTTTGTGTCAGACAGCTAACAACATTACCTAGAATTTCAAATGCTATGCATGAGCTTTTACATGGATATTTGTCAATGAGATTGTCACAACGTATTTCTCATACTAGCTAAACTCGCCTCTTATGCTGTGTAATTGTATTGCTTCCTCATGTGCAATTCAGATCAGGCAGACCTCTGGGGCTACGGAGCACCCGTGCACATTTATAGCCTCTTCTAAGGGAATAAGTGGCTCTGCGTATATTCTAATACATTGCCTTTGGAGACTTGGAGAAAACCTTCTGGTGCCTGGCTCCCGACAAATGAATCGAAAAATGAGTTTTATCTTGTAAAATCAATAGCATTTCAAAATGTGAATAACGTATTAAAGGAAAGTATATTTAGAATGCTGCTCCTCTCTTGGGGACAGTGTTTTATCATCTGTCATTGAAATTCAGGCTGCGCTTGTGATCTGCATTTTGAATACGTGAATAAGGTAAAAGAATATGTCTGCATAAAGAATCTGTGGGACTGGAGTCAGACTGAGCTGAAATAAAAGATAAGAAATAAAAATGTTATAGCAGCAGTGAGTGCTTTTTGTGTAATACCACAGTATGGTTTAATGAACGCGAAAAAAAAAAACAAAAAACGTCCTAGTACCCTCAAACTGTATCCCAAGCTTGGGCCAATGGCCTGACAATGCACATGTTCCAATCCACCAAGAAAAATTATATATATATATATATATATATATATATATATATATATATATATATATATATATATATATATATATATATATATATATATATATATATATATATATATATTTTTATATATATTTTATATATATTTTATATATATTTTATATATATTTTATATATATTTTTATATATATATATATATATATTATATATATATTATATATATTATATATATATATATAATATATAAATATATATAATATATATATATATATATATATATTAGTGATCTCTCTCTTTTTTTTAATATATATATATATATATATATATATATATATATATATATATATATATATATATATATATATATATATATTCTCATTTATCTCATGAATCTCTGTCTCTCTCTCTTTTATATATACATATATAATCTCATTTTTCTGGTGGATTGGAACGTGTGTATTGTCAGGCCATTGGCCCAAGCTTAGGATACAGTGTGTGTATATGTGTGTGTGTATGTATATGTGTGTGTGTATATATATATATATATATATATATATATATATATATATTTAAAAAAATGTATTAAAAAATTAGAATTTTTAATTTTTTTCCTATTAGAGTATCTCTACCCAAAGAGTGGTGTTTTTGGATGCAATGGGTTTCATGCTATTCTTTACCATGTCTTTTGCTTTTACAAGCAACTTAATGATAAATTCTCTCCTTTCCTCCCAGCATGGCTGTCCTCATCAGTGCATTAGTGGGCAGCTCTTTTTCTTTTCCTCCATGTTCTCCATGGGTCTATGTTTAGAACTCACTCTGGCTGTGGGTTTGATTTACTAAAACTGGAGAGTGCAAAATCTGGTGCAGCTCTGCATAGAAACCAATCAGCTTCCAGGTTTTATTGTCAAAGCTTAATTGAACTACCTGAAGTTAGAAGCCCGATTGGCTACTATGCACAGCTGGACCAGATTTTGCACTCTCCAGTTTTAGTAAATCAACCCCTTGGTGTAGAACTTGATCTGGTATAAACAATAGCTTGATTGAAAATCTGTGCCTGGTCTGTCACATCTAGGGATGAGCCGAACACCCCCCTGTTCGGTTCGCACCAGAACATGCGAACAGGAAAAAAGTTTGTTTGAACGCGCGAACACCATTAAAGTCTATGGGACACGAACATGAATAAAAAAAAGTGCTAATTTTAAAGGCTTATATGCAAGTTATTATCATAAAAAGTGTTTGGGGACCTGGGTCCTGCCCCAGGGGACATGGATCAATGCAAAAAAAAGTTTTAAAAATGGCCGTTTTTTCGGGAGCAGTGATTTTAATAATGCTTAAAGTGAAACAATAAAAGTGTAATATCCCTTTAAATTTTGTACCTGGGGGGTGTCTATAGTATGCCTGTAAAGGGGCGCATGTTTCCCGTGTTTAGAACAGTCTGACAGCAAAATGACATTTCAAAGGAAAAAAAGTCATTTAAAACTACTCACGGCTATTAATGCATTGCCGGTCCGACAATACACATAGAAGTTCATTGATAAAAACGGCATGGGAATTCCCCACAGGGGAACCCCGAACCAAAATTTTAAAAAAGACGTGGGGGTCCCCCTAAATTCCATACCAGGCCCTTTAGGACTGGTATGGATATTAAGGGGAACCCTGCGCCAAAATTTTTTAAAAAAATGGCGTGGGGTCCCCCCAAAAATCCATACCAGACCCTTATCCGAGCACGCAACCTGGCAGGCCGCAGGAAAAGAGGGGGGACGAGAGAGCGCCCCCCCCCTTCTGAACCGTACCAGGCCACATGCCCTCAACATTGGGAGGGTGCTTTGGGGTAGCCCCCAAAACACCTTGTCCCCATATTGATGAGGACAAGGGCCTCATCCCCACAACCCTGGCCGGTGGTTGTGGGGGTTTGCGGGGGGCTTATCGGAATCTGGAAGCCCCCTTTAACAAGGGGACCCCCAGATCCCGGCCCTCCCCCCTGTGTGAAATGGTAAGGGGGTACAGAAGTACCCCTACCATTTCACTAAAAAAAGTGTCAAAAATGTTAAAAATGACGAGACCGTTTTTCACAATTCCTTTATTTAAATGCTTCTTCTTTCTTCTATCTTCTATCTTCCTTCATCTTCTTCTTCTGGTTCTTCTGGTTCTTCCTCCGGTGTTCTCGTCCAGCATCTCCTCCGCGGCGTCTTCTTCCCTTCTTCTCCTCGGACCGCTCCGCATCCATGGCATGGGGGGAGGCTCCCGCTCTTCTCTTCATCTTCTTCTCTTCTTCATCTTCTTCATTTTCTTCTCCGGGCCGCTCCGCACCCATGCTGGCATTGAGGGAGGCTCCCGCTGTGTGACGCTTCTCCTCTTCTGACGGTTCTTAAATTACGGGGGGGGCAGGGCCACCTGGTGACCCCGTCCCCCTCTGACGCACGGGGACATGACAGGACTTCCCTGTGGCATTCCCCGTGACGCCACAGGAAAGTCCCGTCAAGTCACCGTGCGTCAGAGGGGGGCGGGGTCAACGGGTGGCCCCGCACCCCCGTTATTTAAGAACCATCAAAAGAGGAGAAGCGTCACACAGCGGGAGCCTCCCTCCATGCCAGCATGGGTGCGGAGCGGCCTGGAGAAGAAAATGAAGAAGATGAAGAAGAGAAGAAGATGAAGAGAAGAGCGGGAGCCTCCCCCCATGCCATGGATCCGGAGCGGCCTGAGGAGAAGGGAAGAAGACGCCGCGGAGGAGATGCTGGACAAGAACACCGGAGGAAGAACTAGAAGAGCCAGAAGAAGGAATTGTCAAAAACTGTCTCTTGTCATTTGTAACATTTTTGACACTTTTTTGGGGGGGCGGGGAGTTCAAATAGAGATCCTGGTAGGGTTTCAAACACCACTGCATCCATAATAGAGAAGTCTAGTTTGGATGGTATTAATTTTTTACACTTTTGTGCAGTTGGGAAACCTGATTATATGGCTAGATGAGTAAACACTAGGAAGATCGACCTGACAGGTCCACTTTAACATGCAGGTTAGTCATAGCAGTTAGAGGATAATACTATAAGGCTTGAGAAATAGGTGTACTTATTTTCATGTTAATTTTATACCTGACCACATGAGATTGAGGGTGCCTCAGTGAAAAAAAAAAATAGTAATGACTGTTTAAAATGCCTTTGGGTACTATTTGTACATTTTGTAGGATAAGCCGTATTTGACCTAGATTTTCTCTGTAATCCAACTGTCCTCTCAGCTGTATAGCTATATACTTCACATGTAAGATATGATTTGAATGACCCGTTTGATTCTCCACATTAAATTTTCCTTCTTGATTAACAGTTATGAAGCAATATTGGCTTTTAGAGTCAGTTTTCAGTGCAGAGAACATTTACCTCACCTTTAAAGAGGAACTTCACTCTTCCAATCACCATTAATTATTTTTTAATATTCATGCTGCTGGCATTAGTAAATCATTAGGAAAGTATATCCTATTTGCGTGTGTTAAACTTTTTTTTACTTTTCTAGTTACTTCCTGGTTTCTTGCCTAGGCAAATGATGTCATACATCGCGGGAGTCTTCAGGAGGGGAGGAGGGATTTTCTCAGCTAAACACACCCTTCAGCATGCATGTTTGAGCTAAAGGCAGATAGATTCCAGGAAGTAAATGTTACATGAATCATTTCCCCTTATTAAAGATGACCAAGGCCAGAAGTGCTAGGGTGTTTTTCAAAGTGATTTCTCAAAAAAATTAAATATGGGGACAGGGATGGATGGGGACATTTGCCTTGAATATTAAAAATGAGTTAAAAAGCATTTTTGGTTTGTAGTGCTCAGATGCAATGACTATCTCTTTTAATAAAGAGATTGAATAAATTAAAAAAATGAATTTAATGAAATTAATGAATAAATAATAAAAGAAAAAAGGGTATGACCAGCTCTACTTTGCACAAAGGTACTGGTGCAATTTCTGTAAATTTTATAAGTAATCTGTGGCCTTGGATTGCATTCAGCCGCAATGCTGCTTTTAAAGTCGAGG
This sequence comes from Lithobates septentrionalis, assembly GCA_037952835.1. Lineage (NCBI taxonomy): Eukaryota > Metazoa > Chordata > Amphibia > Anura > Ranidae > Lithobates > Lithobates septentrionalis. Next base: position 2,607,066 of record JBBDGP010002050.1, read on the forward strand.
ATTCTTATAACAAAGTGGGCATTTAATTTTTTTTACCTGTTGTCAACCTTACAAAAAGCACACATTTCTTTGGCTAAGACAATATATATTACTGACCAAAATGATATGCAAGATCATCTGTGTTCATGAAGCACTAATTCGTACTGCTGTGGTTGTCTGCAGTGTGCATATCTGAAAGTTATTCCTCCGTAAATCTTAAAGATTTCTGTATGGCCTTTTTTTTTTTTTTTTTTTTTTTTAACTTGGCTATATCAAAACATGATTTGTGAGGCTATATCAGGAACCTACGTAACAAATTAATTTCCTGTGGCTACCAGCAGCATTGTGTGTATTTTGTGACTGTGTGTGTTATTTTCAGTTAGATAGAACCTATCTAGCTGTGCAAGAATATAAGAGGATTGGCAAGGCACTACTGCTAAGGGCACAAAGAAATGCCGCAATTAAAACCAGCAAATACAGGTGTATCTCAAAAAATTACAATATCATCCAAAAGTTTATTTCAGTAATTCAATCCAAAAGTGAAACTCGTATATTATATAGATTTATTACACACAAAGTGATATATTTCAAGCATTTCTTTTTTTTTTTTAAATTTTGATGATTATGGCCTACAGCTAGTGAAAACCCAATATTCAGTATCTCAGAAAATTAGACTTGCATACAGTAAGACTAATAAAGAAAATATTTTTAATACAGAAATGTTGGCTTACTGAAAAGTATGTCCATGTACAGTATAGTATGCACTCAATACTTGGTCGGGGGCTCCTTTTACATGAATTACAGCATCAATGCGATGTGGCATGGAGGCGATCAGCCTGTGGCACTGCTGAGGTGTTATGGAAGTCCAGGTTGCTTTGACAGCGGCATTCAACTCGTCTGGATTGTTGGGTCTGGTGTCTCTCATCTTCCTCTTGACAATACCAAACCGATTCTCTTTGGGGTTTAGGTCAGGCAGGATTGCTAGCCAATCAAGCTCAGTGATACCATGATCATTAACCCCTGCACGCCTGCATGCAGCTGCACTCATCACCCAGGTACCGTTTTTTTTTAAGAGCTGGCAATTGACTTTCCTGTAATGATAACCGATGCGTCTGCTCGGCTGTTATCCCAAGCAGCGGGAGGGAACGTCCCCCCCCCCCCCCCAGGGCTTGCCTGGGCTCTCCTGTCCCACCGGGAGGCCAGAGGGACCAGCCGGCATGTCTGGGGGGAGACCGGAACAAAGCTGGAATCTGCTTAGATTGGGTCTTGGATCTAGTGACCCGGAAGCGTTGTCATGACATTACTTCCGGTTTACTGAAGACTTAAAGGCACCAAATAAAAAAAAAAAAAAATGACAGTATTCAAAATTGCCAAACTTGCCGTTTTGAATGCTTTTAAGTGCAAAGGAGGGATTTGGGGTCTGACCCCAGATCCCTCCATAAAGAGTACCTGTCACTCCCTATTTCTGTCACAAGGGATATTTACATGACTTGTAACAGCATTTTTAAAGTGATCAGAAAAAAAATATTAAAAGGACAGTGTAAAAAAAAATTTTTTTTTGTAAAGCGCCCAATCCCTTCGCGCTCGCGTGCAGAAACTAACGTACGTATATACATAAGTCGCACCCAAAAGTGTAAACCGTGTTCAAACCACATGTGAGGTATCGCCGTGATTGTTAGAGCGAGAGCAATAATTCTAGCACAAGACCTACTCTGTAATTCTAAACTGAGTAACCTGAAGAAATTTTTAAAGCTTCGTCTATGGAGATTTTTAAGTACCGTAGTTTGTCGTCATTCCACGAGTGTGCGCAATTTTAAAGGATGACATGTTGGGTATTTATTTACTTGGCACAACATCTTTCACATTATACAAAAAAAAGAAGCCAACTTTACTTTTTTTTTTTTTTTTTCATGAAAGTGTATTTCTTCCAACAAAAATTGCATTTGAAAGACTGCTACTCAAATACAGTGTGACATAAAATATTGTAACGATTGCCATTTTATTCTCTGGGGTCTCTGCTAAAAAAATATGTTTGGGGTTCTAGTATTTTACTCTAGAAAAGTAATTTTTCTTGCAAAAAATACAAATTTTAACTTTTAAGCAACAAGTGTCAGAAAAAAGCTTAGGCATGAAGAGGTTAAATCAGGTATTGGTACTTTTGGCAGTGTGGGCAGTCCTGCTGGAAAATGAAATAATAATCTACATAAAGCTGGTCAGCAGAGCGAAGCATGGTGGAGGGCTGTACTGACTTTGGACTTAAAGTGATTGTAAAGGTGTTTGTTATAAAAAAAAAATGTTATACTTGCCTGCTCTGTGCAAGGGTTTTGCACAGAGCAGCCCCATCCTCCACTTCTTCTGGGGTGCCCCGGTGGCACTCCTGGCCCCCTTTTTTTCAAGTCTAGACAGCGCATGTGCGTAAAACGCGTTGTCAAAGCAACAAGTTTCTTCTGTGTTCCACGCTGGTTTGATTGGCAGGTCCCTTGGTTCCGACCCTTCCACCCTGACATCGCGGTGACGTCGCATGGGAGCACCGATGGCCTCCGGCTCGGCTCCCAGCGTCAACAGCTTCACACCATCGGTGCGCTGTAGGGAAACTGCAGATCTCCCCAGCCGACGTTAACCCATCTTCACCCTTCCATACCGGCCTGGTATTGTATGTACTTAACACGTTTATCAATAAACTGTTTAGCCTTTACACCGGCTTGGCATTGTTTTGAATGGAGGCTCGATACCCCCTTTCAGTTTCAAATCACGCTGTCTGCATCTCTCCTACTCCATTCACCCACTCGATGTGATTTTATGACAGCTGCATCCGGCTCTGGGGCAGTGGACATTGGGTTGCCCATAGGGTCAGCGCCTGGCACATTGTGTGTTTTTCACCGTGATTGTGTAACCTACTGAACCAGACAAAGAGGCCATTTAGAGCCCTTTTCTCACTGAAAGTGCCCGGGCGTGGGCGGTAAAGCGCCGCTATTTTTAGCGGCACTATTCGGCCGCTGGTGGGGTGGTTTTACCCCCGCTAGCTGCCGAAAAAGGGTTAAAACCGCCTGCCAAAAACGCTGCTGCAGTGGCACTTTGCTGGTGGTACGGCAGTGCTGCCCATTGAATTCCATGGGCAGGGGCGCTTTAGGAGCCGTGTATTCACCGCTCCTACAGAGCTGCAAAGAAGCTGCTTGCAGGACTTTTTGTGACGCCCTGCCAGCGCAGCGCCCCAGTGTGAAAGCACTCTTGATTTCACACTGGGATTGCAGCTGAGGCGCTTTACAGACGCTATTATTAGCTAAAGCGCCTGAAAAACGCCTCCAGTGTGAAAGGTCTTAAACTAAAGGCTCAGGAAACTTTTACAGGTGTTTTGAGTTATTTAGCTGATTAGCGTGTGACACCATGATTATACAATACAGGCGGTCCCCTAGTTACAAACATCTGACTTACAAACGACTCCTACTTACAAACGGAGGGATACAACAGGAAGAGAGAGGAAATCTACCCCTAGGAAGGGAAATTCTCTCCTGTAAAAGTTAATATGGGAAAAAGGTGTCTCCATTGATGCTTTACCACCAATCCTTGTTTCCACAACACTAATTAGTGTGTGTGAATGCGCTACTCCCTTAATCAACCACCACTTACAATGTTCTTTTTCTATTAATCCAAATAATCACTTATAAATATTCTCATGTGCATATACTTAAGACTTTAAATCAAAAAAAAAATTATAGCCATATATTATTCAATGCATGAAAAAAGTCCTTCAAACGTGCTGCAAAATCTTGTAACAATTAATGTGACTGGCGTGCTCCTATGTTCCTTCAGTAATCATATGCGACTGAGTGAGACACCTCCACCATTCAGTTTGGCCACTCACCAGATGCTTAATTAAAGATGCGCCTTTGGTTCATTCAAGGGATAACCACTCCACCTAAGCAACACTCCTCACTGGCTAAAACTTGGACTCTAGTATTCCTCATATGAAAACATAGGGACAAAAAGCGATCATAGCGCAATATGTTTGAACTATTTATTTTAAAATTCCAAAGTAAGAATATCCACTCACATTTAAAAGTGCCCTCGAGCCGGCACGAAGCTTATCCAGCAGTTATGGACGGGTATTTGGCTGTTTGCATGGTCCGCCTGGTAGTAATGTGCGGCCTCCACGCTCGGCTTGCTCTCCAAGCCTCGTTCCCGTCTGGTCACCTGATGCAAAAAACTCCCAGCAGCCTCTACGCGTTTCGCATCATAGAATGCGTCATCAGGAAGCTCTTTCCACAACAACCCAAAATTTTTGAAATCCAATTGTCATTGGGACAGAAAAGTGAGGTGAAATCTTATGAACAGGGGCACACACAGCAAAACAAACGTTACAGGGATGTTAACCCTTCCCTATGCTATCCAGAAAGCTTAGAAATAGTTTTTTCTGGCTGGAGCTACACTTAAAAAAATGTACCTGTTCCGACTTGCAAACAAATTCAACTTGAGAACAAACCTACAGACCCGATTTTGTTTGTAACCCGGGGACCCCCTGTATTGAACTTTTTCTTAATGTTCTAATTTTCTGAGATGCGGAATTTTCACTAGAGGTTTTCACTAGCTGCAAGCCATAATCCTCAAAATTAAAATTAAAAGAATAAAAATGCTTGAAATATATATCACTGTGTGTAATGAATCTATATAACAGATGAGTCTCACTTTTTGAATTGAATTACTGAAATTAACTTTTTGATGATATCCAATTTTTTTTTAGATGCACCTGTATAGCTGCTTGTGTTGAAATATACTGTAGTTGCAATTGCTAGGAATATTTTACTGAAGACCCCCCCCCCCTTTTTTTTTTTTTGGTCAATTCTTCCTTAAATATAGAAAGTGCACTTCTGTTGCCAGGCACTCCTGTTTTGCAGCTATGTAGCTTTATATCTGCAGTTGGTGATTTGGTGATGTCACTACGCTGCTCACTCCTCACTGTTCTCATTGTTGGAGAGAAAGCTGTACCTAAGGACCTGCAGTGCAGTGATCCACCTGCTTCTGATTCATTTTAAGGCTCTGGGATACCACCAGCTCTCCTATCTAATCATTATCACACTTTTCATCAGATCACCAACCATGGGGTGGGGGATGGGGGTTGTCAGCTCTGACAAGAGGAATCAAAACTCTGCTTCAACCAAGATGGCCTCCACCACACACAGACACGGTACAGAAAAATTCACGGTAAGCCATTAGTGGGTAAGGATCAGCTGCAAGGAGCCTATGGGCAATGCTGGTGACTAGTCCTTTGCCCTCTGCTTGCCTTTTTTGGACAAGGCTTTAACAATACAAAACTCATTTTTAACTGGAGAGAGAACAGGGAAGCCTTATGTGTCTTCCATTGTGCTGGAAGTGAATACTGTCTTGTTTTCTTGATGATATTTGTGTGAGGGCACTTTTGAAAGGGAACCTTATACATTGCTGACGTTCTGAAAGTCAGATGTCTGTTTGAAATCCTGGAAGTTGTGTAACAGCTGCCATGTTTTGATACCAGTAGTCTCTGTAGTAAAGAAGCTATGTGAAATGATTACTTCTTCATCTACAAATATTTCTAGTTTTTTTTTCCCTTTTCCTTTTCCTTTTCCTTTCCTTTCCATGTCAAACCAATGCAAGCATGACTGTTTGCCCCCTCGTGGCTTTAGGCTTCTTTAAAACATTTGTCCAGTTAATCAGGGACTGGCCGACATTAGATCCATCTATGGCTGTTCCCACTCAACAGAAGTCAACATTACAATCAACTTCTGTTGAATAGTTGTGTTGGCAAACTTTTGATCAGCAACTTGAGCAGCTGATCAGTGTATTCTGACAGCAGAGGCGTCCTGTCAGAATACTGTGGTGCAGTGGGGAGGATTCCTCTCTCCACCTTGATTGTGTGGATGGGGGAATCCGTTTATTTTTTTGGACAGCATGCTGGCTGCATAACTCGCTTTTGCAAGCTTGCATGTCCGTTAGTCCCCAGTCTGCCCGTGTTTTTTTAAGGAAAAATAAAACAGTAGGATTCTGTACCATACTTATATGCTAACATCTGCGCCTATGCAACAGTATGCCTGACCAGTACGACTCTGTGCCTTATTCTCTTCCTTTGTGCCTAGATCTGTTCACATCTGTACACCTGCTCCGTGGGCGTGCGTGCAGGCAGCCCTGCTTGCCCACGGAGCTGATGCGAGTGCCCGGCGGTCGCAATCACCGCCGGGCTCCCGCCATTGCTCGGGGCACACCGAGAACTGGGATCTGTGCGTGTAAACACACAGTTTCCGGTTCTCTGAGGGGAGAACAGACAGATCTTCTGTTCATACAGAGTATGAACAGACGATCTGTCATATCCCCTGCACAGTCTCCTTCCCCCCTTCAGTTAGAACACGTACTAGGACACACTTAAACCCTTCACTGCCAGTGACATTTTCACAGTAATCAATGCAATTTTATAGCAGTGATTGCTGTAAAAATGCCAATGGTCCCAAAAATGTGTCAAAATTGTCCGGTGTGTCCGCCATAATGTCGCAGTCCTGATAAAAATCGCAGATTACCGCCATTACTAGTAAAAAGAAAAAAAAAATTTAATAAAAAAGCCATAAAACCATCCCCTATTTTGTAGAAGCTATAACTTTTGCACAAACCAATCAATATTCGCTTATTGCGATTTTTTTTTTTTTTTTTTTATTTTTTTTTTAAATATGTAGAATACATATCGACCTAAACTGAGGAAAAAAATTGATTTTTTTTAATTATTTTTGGGGGATATTTATTATAACAAAAAGTAAAAAATATTGTGTGTTTTTTTTTTTTTTTTTTCAAAATTGTTGCTCTTTTTTTGTTTATAGTGCAAAAAATAAAAACCGCAGGGGCGATCAAATACCACCAAAAGAAAGCTCTATTTGTGGGGAAAAAAAGACGTTAACTTTGTTTGGGTGCAACATTGCATGACCGCGCAATTGTCAGTTAAAGCGACGCAGTGCCGTATCACAAAAAAAAATGCTCTGGTCAGGAAGGGGGTAAAATCTTCCGGGGTTGAAGTGGTTAAAGTGGTTCAAGGTTTTTACCTTCTATGCATTAAGGTAAAAAAAAATCTGTGCAGCGCCCAGCCCCCCGAATGCTTACCTGAGCCCCATGGCCATGCAGCGATGGGCACGAACGTCTCTGCTCTCCAAGAACTCTCCCTCATTGGCTGAGACAGCAGCTCGAGCCATTGGCACCCGTTGTTGTCAGTCAGCCAGTGAGCCAATGAGAAGAGAGGGGGCAGGGCCGAGCCACGGCTCCTTGTCTGGATACATGGTGCAGCGACTCGGGAGCAAGCCTGCTTGGGTGCCCCCACAGCAAGCTGCTTGGTGCCATTAAAAATAAATGTCACTTTGACACGTGTGGTGCGTTTTGCCATTATTTCAGTGCGATTTGGGGTCGCGGGCAGAATTGCATTGATTCTGCCTGAGACCCCATGTGAATGGGACCTTAGACACTAAACTGTGGTTTAGTGGCATGGCATGTATCTTTTCAATCATTTACTGTCCAGTGGTTTCTGCATAAAGGGGAAATGTTTTGTAATCCAGTCCACAGACCTAGCAGGGAACAAAGCTAATGGATAGAAGTCCAGAGGCAGAGACCACAAATTATCTGCTCACAAGATTTCTAGCTTGAACAGCTGATTTTTTTTTTTTTTTCTTTGGACTTGTTGAAAAATAAAGCAAAATGCTTTCAATGGTGTAATAACAGACCAATAGGGAGCAAATAAGTGAAATTGATCAAGTTTACATGCACAAAAAAACTTTAGACTTTCAAATGTGTGACAAAGCCCAGGTAAGAAACACATTTTTAGATGTGTGACTTTCTGCCATATTCATTCTTTATCATTCTAATGTACTGGCCTTCCTGTTCATATACTGTATAATATCTCGCTTTTATTTTTTGAAGATAGCTGTGGTTAGAAATTGCTGGGACTTTGGCCTTGTGTCAGTGTTTCATAACCATTCTGATCGACAACTGAACATTTAACTTGACTAATTACCAGCTCTACATCTTTGTGTTGCGTCACCGTGAGGGACTTTTACGAGGCTCACACGGCCACGCCTGTAGAACATGTTCTGGCCTATATCGGAATTACATTAATAAGATTAGTATTTTTTTCTTCCTTTACCCAAGTTTAAGCGGTGTAATTGGGGCATACTTCACTAACTATATCCAGATGTTTGTGTTGTATAAGTTGTCCGATCCCTTGGCGCTCGGTGCTCTCCTCCGGTGTATGATGTGGGCAGACCCTCGACATCCTACTGTACAGTGCTGGACTGCTTCTGCGTTGTACAAAATGATATCAAAGAGATGTAACTAGTCAGGCATGGAATGAAAGACTTTGGGAGCTGGTTGCAGAAAGAGGTGGAAGCCTGCAGGAGCACAGAACAATAGAAGTATATAGAAGTAGATCACCTTTTTTATATCTAGGCAAAACAAACAGTTGTGTTGGTGTACCCACTGCAAAATTAGCTCCACCCCCAGAGTTTTCCTTTACCTGTATGTTTGTTTTTTTCTTTTGGAAATGTATATAATGTAGCGCTGACAAATTTTCGATCAGGGGCTTTGTAAATTTAGTGGGTTATTTGTTCTGTATATAGTTCAGAGTTAATCTATGGCTAAATTAGCCTTTGTTCCAGCATTGGCTGTGTTGCGTGCAGTTCCACACTGTTGCCTGTAGGTGTCGTCACCATAGGTCAGTGTTAGAAAAGCAACAAGCTGAAGTATATTGAGTGTTCTTCTTTCCCAGAGGTAACTCAGCAGAGGTGGTCCGCTGCTATGCATTCTGGGAGAGAATACTTAAGGGACAAATGCCATTTTTCTTTCTCTTTCACCTGCTGGCCCTCCTGGCCTAAAGGTGTGTGACGGTCAGGAGTTCTACCTTGTGGCCCTCCAGGCCGGAGGGCTGCGATGCTGCAGCCATGCAAGTAGGCCCAGAAGCCTGTCTGGGGCCTACTACTACGGAGATAATCCTGTGCTGTCTGTCCTGCGGGAAGAAGCCAGACAATTGAAGACCCAGGGGAGGACCCATCTTGGAGAGGACCGTGCAGAAGGCTGGTCTCAAGAGGGGCCTGGTGACTCAATTGGAGGATGCATCTTAACCTAATCTACCGCACAAGTACTGCCGGGTCAGCTTAAAGGTTCTGGTACTGTGTTGCTGTTCATCTAAAACCACTACGTCCTGTGGCAGAGAATCGTACAGTTAAATTGTTCTTCAGTCTGTGGCAGATACTTAGTTTTTGCTTGTGCTACGCTCCGGCTGCTAGGTCAGTGAGAGAGACCTATATGGGTGGGCAAAGATTTAATCTTGGACTGAAGGTATATTCGTCCCCGATATTTCAATTCCTCAGTGATTCAAAGAAAAGGTATTTGAACTTTCCTGCAACTCTTCTTCTACTTCTTTCCTGCTACTTCTTCCAGTTATTTCCCATTAGAGCATTGGAAAAGTACTAAAGTGACTGGTGCCTACATTGTCAGATACAAAGTTCAACATGGACTCTAAGTTCTGGTATTGGTGAAATTACGGGTAAAGAGGTGACGGTAACAGCCCGATATAAATCAGCAGCTCCTACATAATATTTAGTCATTTGATATTGCTACCACCTACTGAATTGGAGGAATAGTTTTACAATGTTCTGTATGTAATGCTGTACGCCAATATTTTTCTTTTGCATTAAAAGTTGTTTTTTTTTTTTGTTTTTTTTTAAATGTGGAGATCTGGTGTTCCTTGGGGTCATTGCCAGCCATGAGAAGTGGACATTAGAAGAATGAGCTTAGCTTGTTTCAGGTGATCCCTTTGGCAGGAGAAGAACCCAGGTACATATTGTAGGTAGATGGGATAGAGTTGGGATGCGTTGGGGAAGCCTATGTCTGTTTCTTGTCTTGAATAGTTTGTTGAACTGAACTTTGCAAATGCCACAATTGCATGGTTCTTAAGCCTTATATCCGCAGTATCTCGGGAATTTTATAAATATGTCAAGGGCTCATCACACCAAGCAACATTGTTGTGACTGAACTTTTCATCCTAAATTTCTGATTACCATATAAATAACATTTTACATCTAATCTAAATGTTGCTGTTGAGGGGCTTTTTTATTTGCTTCTTCTCATGTCTCTATGGAGCATGTCTCTCTAACGTAATCTCTGCAGATAAATTACCTTCTGATGAGGTGATGTAGACCGTGAGAAAACCTTCTACTGAAAGTAAAACTGATAAGGTGTACAGTAAGGGCCGATTGTCTGAGATTCCTAGTATGGGAACGGTATTGATTTTTTTTCCTGGTGTTTACATTTCTTAGGTAATTGCGCATTGTTGCCATGGATATTTTACCCCGAAACCATACAATTTTAAAATCCAAGTTGCCTCACTGAGAAATGTTAAGTTGGTTAGCATTTGCTTTATTATAATAATATAACCCATTCTGGGGAATACATAGTGTATGGTGGCCAACACGGCCAGAGGCAAATCCCAAAACCCACTGCCAAATCTGATGGCAGAGCTATTGTTTAAAAAAAAAAAAGGGCCATATTGTGGCCCAGATGTGTTGAAATCCCTCCATTGATGAATGTGGCCATTTCAACTGAGGGGAGGCTGATGGGTAGTGTATATTAGGGATGCACCGAAATTTCGGCCACTGAAACATATCGGCCGAAAATGGCCCTTTCGGCCAAAAGCCAAAAGAGAATTCTTGCCGATACTGCAGACGAAAATGGGGCGGGGGTGGGGCTCCACCCCTGCCCCTGGTGCCGCCTATCAGGGGGGCTTCCTATATCGTAGAAGAGAGGAGAGCCGCCACCGCCGCCTTTTTGATTACAGCACCGGGAACATCACAGCTTTTATTTCAATAGCTATGTGTTCCCCGCTGCACGCCGTCACATACAGCCCCTCCCCCTTGTCCAGGCACTCCTATAGACAAATCACCCGTCCAATCCTGGGACGGTTGATCTGTCTATCAAAGTGCCCGGACAAGGGGGAGGGGCTGTATGTGATGGCGCGCAGTGGGGAACACACAGCTATTGAAATGAAACCTGTGATGTTCCCGGCGCTGAAATCAAACAGGCGGCGGCGGCTCTCCTCTCCCTTCACTGGCTGCAATGGGGACACTGGCTGGCTGCATTGATCTCTTGTATCATGTCCGCAGTCTCTGACTCTCTGACCATGTCCCCAGTCTCTGACCATCCCCTGTACCATGTCCGCAGTCTGACCACCTCCTGTACCATGTCCCCAGTCTCTGACCATCTCCTGTACCATGTCTGCAGTCTGTGACCATCTCCTGTACCTTGTCCGCAGTCTCTGACCATCTCCTGTATCATGTCCCCAGTCTCTGACCATCTCCTGTACCATGTCCCCAGTCTCTGACCATCTCCTGTACCATGTCCCCAGTCTCTGACCATCTCCTGTACCATGTCCCCAGTCTCTGACCATCTCCTGTACCATGTCCCCAGTCTCTGACCATCTCCTGTACCATGTCCCCAGTCTCTGACCATCTCCTGTACCATGTCCCCAGTCTCTGACCATCTCATGTACCATGTCCCCAGTCTCTGACCATCTCATGTACCATGTCCCCAGTCTCTGACCATCTCATGTACCATGTCCCCAGTCTCTGACCATCTCATGTACCATGTCCCCAGTCTCTGACCATCTCATGTACCATGTCCCCAGTCTCTGACCATCTCCCGTACCATGTCCCCAGTCTCTGACCATCTCCCGTACCATGTCCCCAGTCGCTGACCATCTCCTGTATAAAAATATTTTTAAAAACAGTCACTTTCGGTATCGGTGTTTCGGTTTTTGGGATCAAGGAAGATTTATTTTCGTTATCGGTTTCGGCACCAAAAAACCCATTCGGTGCATCCCTAGTGTATATCCATTGAATTAATGAGAATGGAAGTCAGCTGGGAATGTTTTGCGCCTCAAAGCTAGGACTGTGCATGAAAGATGTATGAATCAAAGTTTTCTTAAGTTAGAGACTATTTTTTATTTTCTATGTGTAAAGTCAAGGTGTGGATTAAAAGCTGGCCATATGTGGATTGAAATTTGGCTGGTTCAGTGGTGACTGACCCACTTTCAATCCATGTGTGGGCAGCCTGGTTGTACAGAAGTCGATTGGTAACCAGCTGTGTTGAAAATTTCACAGATGATCAGCGCTGCCGACTACAGCCGGCAGCATTGATCAGTTGTCGGGTCACGTGTGGGGCCAAGTGACTAAGAGCACACCGTGGAGGTTGTTGACCCAACAGCTGACTGCTGAGGGTCGATGGTTCTGTGAAGCAGCTATGCAGGGTCCCAGCCACAGTCTTGGACAGGGAGCTAGAGCGCAAGATTCCCAAGGGAGCAGAGTTTAAGAGCCAGCAGGTTTTCATCAGAGCCTCTGGTGAGGATGGACTTGGCTGCAGATGGCACCAGGTCGCGGCCCCCAGGGTCTCCCAGCTCGCACTTACGGCTGGCTCTGGAGGATGGAGAGGAAGCAGCAGTCCAGGGTGACGAGGAATAGTCAGGAGGACAAGCCAAAGGTCAGGGCAACAAGCAGACTGGGATGGTCAGGAGAACAAACCAGTCGGTACGCGGTATCAAATGTAGAGCACACGGCAAGAATCACTCAGGGAAGCCTTCACACAATTGTGTCGGGTAAGGCTGGCTTGCAGTATGCAGGGTTAAATAGTATTTCCTGTTAGCATGGCTCCACCCCAGCCTCTAAGAGAAGATTACTTAAACACACAGGTGTGAGAGATCAGTCCCTAAAGCTGATACACAGACCAGAGAAATAAGCAGACAGGGCATGAAACATTACTGCAGATTCATGACATCACTGTATTCTGACGACAGAGAAGTCTCCACACTGTCAGGATACAAAGGCTCAGCGGGAGCGATTCCCACATCCACCTCAAATGAGTGGATGGGGGGGATTGAATCCCTTTTTTTTTTTTTTTTTTTTTTTTTTTTTTTTTTGAGTTTACTCATTTTTATTCAACCCAATAAGCTAATGTATGGGTTACCTAAAGTGATAAGATATCTATCATTATTCAAGTGTATTTAGTAATCCATTAGATATTTTTTTAAGATTAGCAGCTACCTTTTCTGTTTTAATATGTTTAATATGTCAGTCAGCTGGAGATTCCTGCTCTGTCACCTTTTCTTTCTTGGTGTCAGGAAAACTTGTCAGAAGTGACTCATGCTGATAGCAGAGGAACAAAGCAGCAAACAGAAATGACACTTAGTGCTCTTAATTGAGACAAGCACACACTATAGACTCTATGGTATAGAGGGATATGCTTTGTTCATATTTCATGTCTGAAACTTTAGGTGTTTTGTGGTATATTGCCAGACCATTTAAATGAATAAATGCAACATACCAAAACACAGGAGGGAGAATGGGTCCTAACCGGATAATATTGTGTATCATAAATAATTAGCATGTTTTTTTTAATGTAAAATTCATCTTGTGTCATGGATTGGTGCATCTCTGAAAACAACAGTCTTCTGGTCATCTCCTACTTGCTCTCGCTCCAGTGTTGGCTGCACATCTTTGCTCTGGGCTGGATTCCTGATGGTGACAATTGTGGACAATGCCTGTGCAGTGTGTGTTGCAATGGCTACTTCTCTTCACAAGGGTGAAATTGACAGGGTGGAAATTTAGGAGCTCAGTTAGTAGACAGTAGTTATGATTTTTTAGTGATTGGCTTTACATATATTTTAAATCTGTTTGCAAGAAGCTGTTTTTAGCAACTGTTACGGGAAACAGATAAAGCTTTGTACACATGAAGCATTGTAATGCCTGAAAAAAGATGGAATACTTGTGAACGCATGCTTTACTGACCACATAAAAAGAATAACTGGAAAAAATGCAAGTCATAATGTTTAACAAGAACAGAAACACAGCTGATATTTAATGATATTTACTTTTTTTAGTGGATGAAGAGTTAGATAAAGTTAGAGACCTTCTTAATGGATAGGTGCACTTATACCTCTGCTCTTTTCCCATCTCTTTCAGTGCAGATCTCACTTGCCCAACATCCTTGCTCTGCTGAGAGCTACACTGTACAGCCTGCCTCATGTCTCCAAACCTCTGCCTTCAGTGTAAAGCCTGTTTGTAGCCTATTAGGCTGACATATGGGCTTTCCAAAGAAGTGAGTATAGGCCACAGAGTGTATAGTTGGTTACCTCAGCAGTGCTGGCACCACCATATCCCTGAAATCTTGAAAATTCTGCAAAGTAGCATTACACCCTCAGCTTTTTATTTTTTAAAATTCTAAATAAATATTGATTATACAAAAGAACCCATACAAAGTAAATACAAATAACAAAAAACAAGGGCAAGAACATAGAAGTACAAACATCCAGAATATGTTCCATCTGTAGGACAGACCTCACATGTGAACATCAACATCAATAATAACTTCAATAGTAACAATAATACAGCCCAGTAATGAAAAGAAAACCACCAAACAGGCCCCACGATGCACATATGTTATACATACAAGAAGTTGCTCTTCCCCAAGGAGTCCATAACTAAAACCCAATCTGACAGGCTTGGGCATGACTGGTGTCACAGAGGAGCGGACACCGCATGGGTGATCACAGATCTGCATACATCTAAGACCTCAAGAGCAATGCTGACTGGGCTCAATGTGCCTGACCTCAGCAGAAGGCCAAGACCCCTGAAATGGCAACTAAATAAAAGAAAAAGAAGAAAATGGTGTAAGGGAAAGAAATGAAATGGAGAATGGTTACGAAGAAAAGGGAAAAAGGAGCGACCTCAAGCAAACAAACACAGCTCTCCATGACTCATAAGAAATTCTGATCAAGCATTCCAACCCATGGCTGGGTCTCAAAGGTGGCTAAACAAAATGGTGATTTTGTGTACATATCTGGGGAAAAAGGAAGACCCTAGACAGGCAATGCCCTCAGCATTTTATAACACATTGAACACAATGAAATATTTCTCCAGTAACCTAATGCTATTGGGTTAAAGTTCTTACACAAGTAATGCAGATTAAATATTTCAATGCTGCTGGCCTCTGTTTTCTGTGCTGCTTCCCTGAACTGCTGGTCTTCACAGGAAAGAGTTGACAGTGCAGTCTCCAGCCTGTCTGTTAGCTTGGAGGAGGGAGAAGTGTGTGTGTGTGTGTGTGTGTGCGTGTGTGTGTGTGTGTGTGGGGGGGGGGGGGGGGGGGGGCAAGGGAATGCCTTGCCATTCTAGGCTATGGGGCTGTTTCTATTGATGTACACAGTACAGGGTGACAAAACTCAGGCTCCTGCAGGCAAGGGTGGCTCCATAGGATGCTGCTAAAGAAGCCCCCTTAAAACTGGATACCTGGGGCAGTGATCATGGCACCAACTTAAACTGGAGCATAGGCAAGCATTGAAGGATAAAGAAGCTACGTAGTAAGTTATTAAATCAGCTGCTGAACGTGCTTAGAGGATTTTTTTTCTGACCTTAAAAAAAAAAAAATTAAAGGCGCAAGGTTAGTAAATAGTATCATTTATACTGAGAGTGTGGGGAAAGGGATGCAGAAAAGACAACTACCATTAGAAGGCTCTTTTTTTCTTTTTTTTTTTTCTTTTTTATTATAAAGCAGTGCTTTAACCTCACAGTGGCCATACAGCCACTTTGCAAAAAAAACAAATCTTCTACCCCATACACACAAGTGTGTGTGCTTTACAAGCATCCACGTCACTTACTTTGGGACTCTAAAGCAAGTGCAGCTGTCCTCCTCTTCATTGATCTTGAATTTTTTTTTTTTTTTAGTGTTAATCTGTCTTTTTATGACTTTGATAGGTCACAGGATAAGGCATTTCCCCTCTCCTGGAGTGTTCTGTGCAGCATTATGCAGCCCCCCTAACCCACCCTCACCCCGCATCCCCTGCACTGTGCAGGGAGGGGATACCACTCTCAATTTTCAGTGGGCCACAAGGGTTTCTTTCACGCGGTCTATAAAATTCTTTTTCTGTTATAGGAGAACTTTTATGTGTACAGAACCCAAAGCTTATGTGCAATTTCTGCTTAACAACCTTCATTTCTTTACATTGCAAGTCTCCGGTATTAGGGGTCAAGAAGGAATTCTCAGTGATGGCATGATATCTTTAAGTCTTTTTCTCCATTAATAATAAAGTACCGTTAACTCCATCTGGCTATTTTATTACCTTTTTAATACGAGTGAAAATTTGATTTGTACTTTTGAAAACTGGCAGATCGGTCATGAAAGCCAAAAGCCTCAGATCAGCATAGCTGCTTCCAGGAAAATGAAATACTTCATCTGCTGGACAGCCCCCTCTAGAGCAGTATGTTTCATTAAGTTGGACAGAGGCCAGGGGCTTTAAACTTCCTGTGTGCACAATCTGTCACAAACTTTGAACACTTTCCAGCCAAGGACTCCCCTGACCCGTCATCTGACCCCAGCACTTGTATGATCTCCAAGGATGCTTCTAAAATGACTAAACCCTTACAGAAAGACAATCTAATCTTACTCTTTTTGGATTCTATTTGTTACTCAATACATAGCTGGCAGTAGAACCCTAGACCAGCTAGGTTTGGGGCTGCCTGCCCAAACATTATACCATTTTATGCACCACTGCACAAATAATTATAGATAACATTTTTCGACGCATTGCCATAAACATTACCATAAATACAGATCTACCCACAATGCTATTTTGGTACTTTACTAGTAACCTTTAGCAATGATACATTTTAATGCATTGAGGTTGATTTACTAAAGGAGTTTTCATTGGCAAAGTAAGTTTTTTTTTTTTTTTTAACACCCAGTCACATGTGAGAAATATTAAAAAAATATATAGGATGTTCTCCCCAGTCATCTTCCAGGACGGCTTACAGAAAGAGGCTCCTCCAACCTGGCACAGGAAACACATGATAGACATTATAAAAGACAGACCACAGGCAGTAGCCCCTCAGTATATGTGTTTTCTCCATCCAGACAGTAACTCCTGAAGAAGTTTTTTTATCTGGCCTTCCAAGAACAGGGGCAGTGAACCTGGGGAGGGGCACCAGGGGTTTTGGTTTGATTCTCTGGCTGTGTGTATCCCTCTTTTCCCTACTGGTGGTGGTGGGGGGGCTTCATTTGGGTCTCTCTAGGTGGCTGGGTGCTGGTCATAGGGTGATCGTCTGCACCCTGTATCTCCTTGTAAAGGGCTTATACCACCTTAGGTCCTCTCCCTGTAGGACAAAGAATGGGAGAAAAAGGGGAAAGCCTACAGGAGAGATGCACAGCCTACAAGTACAGATTATCTACTACCTTGACACCAGCTCCAGTGCTGCAACACTCTTTAAAAGGATTCTTAGAAAGCATTGATGGATAAGTCACAAACTTGGTTTTTATGAAGCTTCCTTCTCCGCCAGAGGAGAAGCAGCTATCCATGTGGGCACTGAGGCTCTGGGGGAGCCCTCCCTTACTCACATTGGGTCAAGCACTTCATTTGGTAATGCTGCCATAGCTTGCAGGTTAAGTACTGACGACCAGTGTAGCCATGGGAGACTTCCTGAAAGGCATGGGTTTGGATCCCTGTGCCGTCGCTTACCAGTGAAGGGGCCACAGCTTGCAGGTTAAGTACTCTGAAGGCCAGTGAAATCATGGGAGACTTCCTGAAAATGGGGGGTTTTAACCTCACATTGGCACCTTGTGACCTTGGAAAAGTCGCTAAGAAAAAACTGGCCGAGCTCCTGATGTTTGCTGCTGATTAATAGTGATGGATCACGGCTGCTGGCTTCCCCAAATCTTTTTGGAGGGAGTACTGCATTGCTGGAGCAGAGGCATCCAAAATCCCTGACTACTTCCAGATGGGGGGAGGGGCACATGTCTGCTGAGGCAGGTGAGCTATGTTGGTAAACCAGGGCAGGCGTATGCTGCAGGTCCCCCTGAATGGACAGCTATAGGGTGGTTGTGTAAGTATTCCCTGTTGCCATCAACAGACACCAGGGAGGGAGCGCGAACAGGTGGGGGATGATACAGTAGGCAGACCTTGATCTTTCCAGGAGTATTACAGCAAACGCCATCTGGTCTGCAAAGCTACACTAGGTACTCTAAATCCGACCGGCTATAATTTTGGCAGGTTACCCTCGGCAATCTGCAGAGCTGGTGCTGGCAAATGCAGAGATCAGCAGAAACTGCAACCTGTTAACTCCTTCCTACACTTAGGTCACGCTTGTATAGGGCAGAAACAACTAATCGATCGACAACTAATCGATTATGAAAATAGTTCTCAACTATTTTCATAATAGATTAATCGGCTAGCCGATTAGTTGGTCTGCATACAGAATGCATCATTTGTTTACATATCAGGAAATACAGTGCAGCACACATACAGCTCAGTACACCATCCATACATGTCAGTAAGTTCCTGAGAACTTGTGAATGTGTGAGGAGCAATACATCATGGGAAATGTAGTCCTGGGCAGGAAGTGAGTGGTTCTAAAGGAAGAAGTTTTTACCTTGCTGTAGGGGCACTCTGAAGGGAGGAAAAGCCAAAAGCGTCAGTCAGAAGAGGAGAAT
Organism: Lithobates septentrionalis; assembly: GCA_037952835.1. Classification (NCBI taxonomy): domain Eukaryota; kingdom Metazoa; phylum Chordata; class Amphibia; order Anura; family Ranidae; genus Lithobates; species Lithobates septentrionalis. Next base: position 2,625,567 of record JBBDGP010002050.1, read on the forward strand.
CAGGGCTGCTCTGTGCAAAACCATTACAGAGCAAGTGAGTATAACATGTTTGTTGTTTAACCACTTGCCGACCAGCCGCCGTCATTATACTATGGCAGGTCGGCACGTTCCCCGGAACCGTCGTAGCTGTACGTTAGCCCTTTAAGCGGGGATAGCGGGCACGCTGCACTGTGGGGGTGCCGATGTGCGTGGCCGGCGATCGCGGGCATGAGAGCCAGAACAGGGACGTGTGTGTAAACACACAAATCCCTGTTCTGTGAGGAGAGGAGAGAGAGATTGTGTGTTCCTACTAACTAGTAACAACGATCTGTCTTCTTCTCTAGTCACTCCCATCCCCTACAGTTAGTACACACATGAAGGAACACAGTTAACTCCTTGATCGCCCCCTAGTGTTAACCCCTTCCCTGGCAGTGACATTTACACAGTAATCTGTGCTTTTTTATAGCACTGATCGTTGTATAAATGTCAGTGGTCCCAAAAATGTGTCAAGTGTCCGATCTGTCCGTCTTAATGTCACAGTCCTGACAAAAATCGATGATCACCGCCATTACTAGTAAAAAAAATAAATAATAAAAATGCCATAAATCTTTCCCCTATTTTGTAGACGCTATAACTTTTGTGCAAACCAATCAATATACGCTTATTGCGATTTTTACTATAATATTTATGATGTAAATATGTAGAAGAATACATATCGGCCTAAACTGAGGAAAAAAAATTTGCTTTTTTTTTTAAAACAAATTGGGGATGTTTAGTATAGTAAAAAGTACAAAATAGACTTTTTTGTTTATAGCGCAAAAAATAAATATCGCAGAGATCAAATACCACCAAAAGAAAGCTCTATTTGTGGGGAAAAAAGCACATCAATTTTGTTTGGGTACAACATTGCACGACCACGTATTTGTCAGTTAAAGCGACGCAGTGCCGTATTGCAAAAAATGGCCTGGTCATTGAGCAGCCAAATCTTCCTTGGCTGAAGTAGTTAAAAAAAGAAAAAAAAATAATCACTAACGACTCTGTGCTTGGAAGATCAGCATCTGAACCCAGAGAAGGTGGAGGCTGATAGACTGGAGGTAATCGAAGGCATTAAAATGACATATAAAGTAAACTTTTACGAGTATTGTGTATTATATTTAAAATGATCATATCCATGAGAAAATAAGTCCCAGCTTTTAGTACTACTTTAATATAAAAGATTTCTCCCTTCCCCCCTTCATAGAGCTTCATTTCGGACCCTTGGTTATAATGTTCATATAGCCTACTTCTGGGTGTGTTTATACTATATATGCTAGAAGTAATATATATGATTACTTTCACTGTTTCACAGTATAAATGAACCCCTCATAGTAGCGATTATCTGCTCTTTTCGTACTATAAAGGGCTAATTTTAGTTTTTTCAACCCCATGATGTCAGGCGATACAAAAAAAAAAAACCATGCTGCTACTAAACGTCTTAGGCCTGTTATTTTGGTGCTTTTTGCAGAAACGCACTACAGTTCATTCAACATGGTTTCCTACGGGACACGTTCACATCTATGCTTCTTTCAGACGCTGCGTATTTGGAAAGGGTCAAGGACTTTTTTCAATTAACTACGGTGCTTTTTTTGCTGCGGAAAAGCATGTAGTGCATTTTTGCAGCAGTTTGCATTTTATAATCTGCCCAACATCAAATTGGCCCAAAAAAAGCATAAAAAATGCAAATCGCAGCAAAATCGTGTGTGCAAAAATGCAAATTGCACAGCAAAAAGGACTGCAGAAACGGATCAAAAGCAAACTGCTGTGAACCAAGCCATACACGTATCAATTTTCAGATAAGAATATTTATGCAAAAAATCTTTGTACATTCACTGAAAAGTATGTTGTTTGAAAATTTCACTTGCTTTTAACATTCAGTTTTAAAATGAATGTCATTTCTGAACTAAAACCACATACACTGTCTGAAAATTCCTTTAACCAAGATGTTTTCTATTCTGCTCCTTTGAATTTTACCATCACTGTGGTCGAAAACAAACGATTTGACCCCACTAATGATTAGGAAATTGAACTGTTCTTAAAATGACATTTTTTTTAATTGAAGGAAGACATTGTTTTTGTATGGCCAGCATATATTAGTTCTGTCTGAAAATCAGCAAAACAATCTTCAATTTTTTTTCTTTAAATAAAAAATTTGATCGGAGTCTAATATTTACCAGATTCAACCTCCTAATAGTATATATCTCTTCTGTCTGTTATTCTCAGAGTAGATTAGAGATTTTGCTCCCCAACCATAAAGTTGGTTATTTATATTTACCACTGCGTTTAGATATTTAAGAATAAATTGCCTTTGTTTTTTTAAACCTTACATATTAACTAAATTATACACCACGCTTTTTTTTTTTTAAAGGTTATTACCCAATTAATCGAAAGAATAATCGGCCAACTAATTGATTATGAAAATAATTGTTAGTTGCAGCTATATTCGTGAATGTGCAGGGCTCCTGGGGTCTGCTTACTCCATGTTTACCATCATTTAAGCTCTCGTTGTTTTTAGCAAGGGGAGGTGACAGCCTAGTGGGGTCTGCTGTGGTCTAATCAGGACTTTTTGTACTTGGATTTGGGCAATAACCCACTCCTAGGCTGTACTAGTAACATTAGATGTGGATCCTGCAACAGGCTCCTGGGCATAATCTCCATGCAAGGTTTGCATGGACAAACCCGGTTTGATTGTTCGTTAATACCTGCAAGTTTTCGCCTTCTGATTTGCTTTAGTTGCACACTTCAGGGCTTATCCAAAGGTGTCGGAAGCTTTCATTTATGTCTAGATTTAGCCTTGTTATGAACTGGGAGGCTTTGTCTGTCTCCCACCTTAGTGTGGGCTATATAAAGCAAGTTAAGTGTACAGCAATCACTGTTAATATACATTATTTAAATATGTAGCTTAAGGAGACTCGCTTTTGCTTCTGTTCCAAATAAAATATTTGGTTACGTCTAGGAGCTGAAGCTCTATGTACCTATTATGGGGTAACCGTAGCTGCTATGCACTCCAGTTTGTGTGCCTAGACTTCAATCACCTGGAGCTCCCTTGGTTCCACCACTGAATAGATGTATAATGGATTGGTAGCCAGAGACTAGGCTATATCTATGATATGTGATTGTGTCAATTGTTGGCTTTGTGGCATAAATTGCTGTGTGTAGAGTATTGGATGAATACACAGTCTCTGTCCTCATACTTCTCCTCCAAGTATGCTATAACTCTATGTATTCAATTACAAAACATTGGTGCTTATGCTATTTGTGTTATATTCTTTTGGTACCATTGTGGTTCATGCCTCATATGCGATCTAATATATTCACTCTTTGAGGCTACGTTTCCACTGTTTCAATCCCAAGGTCGCATGTTTGGGAGTGCGACTTTGATGGGGCTTTGGGTGTAGCTTTGATCCAACTTCAGACTCTGGATCGCGGTTGCTTCAGAGGTCACATTGGGGTAGTGCAGGGACCTTTTCTAGGTCGCTGCAACTTTGAGTTGCATAGATTGGAACGGGTGCCATTGAAATCTATGGGCTGGGACTTGTCATGGGACTTTGTGTCCAGGGTTGCATGGTGAGTCACACTAGTAGAAACTGAGTCTAATAGTTCAAATGACCTGCTTGAAGTTTAGCTCTCATTTGTATATGTGGGTGTATGAATTGGGAGGCTTTTACCTGACCTTTACATTGTCTTGTGCTATCTGCAATAGGTTGTCTTAATGCATTAATGTTCAAAGTCAGCAGGTGTGTAAATGGTTTAGAGAGAAAATCTCTGGTCGCTGAGACCTTACCTGGGTATTTGTCTTTTGCATATGTACAGCGAAGGCTCATGGTTTTTTGTTTTTTTGCTGCTGAGCTTTTATTCAGCAGAGGATCAAATCCCTTACGTTCAACATGCATTACCATATGCTCTCCGAATGCCTGAATCTGGTAAGATTAGAGAACATGGTACCAGTCATCTACCAGTGGAGATAGACCGGAAGTAGAAAAATCTACTTTGCAACTCAATAAATTGAAAAGTAACTTGGGAGGTTTCCTCTTCTTGTATTTTTGGGGTTCTTCTTCCTGGGAGGTTTTAACATGGTGGTTGAATATGTAAAGCTATATCGATTGCAACACTGAGCCCTTTATTTGGGGTGGTATGGTCACTATAATCTTGCCTAAGGTTTAGGATTTATACAGTAGTATAAACTTGTATGACCGATGGTATAACGGGCCATTTTGCTGCAGATGCAGTCAGCCCCTTCATGTAATGTGTACCTTGCAGCACTAATGGGCAGGAATTTGGCCTGTAGAATATAGTATCTCTTCTTGCTTTCACTCTAGCCCTTATACCTGACTGGATATATTTAATTTCAATACTCTGTATATGTTAAAAACATCAGTACATCTTTTACACAGCCATCCTAATAGAACAGGTATAGCGAGTCAATGTATATGTTCTGTTACTGCTACAGGCTCAGTCGCCTGAAGTAGTGATCGGCATAGCTTACCTCCAGTATCATAATGTGCCTTATGACATCATACTTCCATGTTTCCATGGCAGAGCACCTGTTATTCATAAAACTGTCAGGTTAATTTTTACCCAGTTCCTTTCCAAATACTCATAGCTGCCGTACCAGCATTCAGAGGGGATAAGGGTCATAGGTATGGGCATATGCATTTTTGGGAATGTATGGCATTGTGGCAGAAATCTCGCTGAATAAATACAAGGGTCTATTATCTAGATGTCAATAGGTATCTCTTGAATGAAGATTATGTAGGGTGAGAGCTAAAGATTATAGATCAACCTCTAATTTGATTGTTCTGTTCTGGGGCCCAGACAAAAGCAAGAGGGCCTCAAAATATTACTATCGCAAGGTGATTGAAATATGCAATGATAGAAGCTTGCCAGGCATCATCGCTGTTTTCTCTAGAAAAAATCAAAGCTCATTCAGACAGAGCAGGGGCCACTTCTTGGTCTGAAAAAGTCAGCGCTTCCCAGATCTGCTAAACAGCTAATGGTCCAGCTCCCAAACCTCGTGAAACATTACCGACCGGGCCTGTTCTCCAACCAGGAACAGGCTCTCAGGAGGAAGCTGCTTTTAGTTGTGGTCCCATCCTGATCAGGTAGTTCTATTCTGTCCTTTCTGTAAGCTGTCCTGGAAGATGACTGGGGAAAATGAAAGTTATTACCCGTTAACTCCCTTTCCAGGAATCTTCCAGGATGGTGTTAGTTTCCTTCCTTGTTTTTATAGGACTAATTATGTAATCGTAAATTGGTTGCACTAATGGGAGTTTTTTTATTATTTTCAGTTATTTATTAATACTGAGGGGTTACTGCCTGTGGTCTGTCTTTTTTATAATGTGGATCATGTGTTTCCTGTGCTACGTGGGAGGAGTCTCTCTATAAGTCACCCTGGAAGATTCCTAGAAAGTGAGTTAACAGTTAATAACTCTTATTTTCTAGCGCAATGGAGTATTTAGTAACATTTAAAAAAAAAAATTGGACCTCTTTCAAACAAGTGGTGGGGCAATAAAACCAGGAAGTTGACCTGTGGTATTCACCAAGCAATGAAAAATAAAGTGCTGCGCTCACTAGTTTTGCAAATCATAATATACGGTATATTTTTGGGGGATATCTCTACCAGCTTTGCACATCTAGAATCATTTTTTTTGCCCTTTCTTCTTTGCAAAACAGCTCAAGCTGTGTCAGATTGGATGGAGAGCGTCTGTGAACAGCAATTTTTAAGTCTTGCCAGTCTTGGTGTGTTCAGGGTGATGTGCAGTGTTAATTTTCCACCACACATTAACTTTTTAGCCTAAAAGCAAAAGGCTATTTTTGGTCTCATCTGACCAGAGCACCTTCTGTGCTGTGTCCCCCACATGGCTTCTCACAAACTGCAAACAGGACTTCTTATGGCTTTCTTTCAACAATGGCTTTCTTCTTGTCGCTCTTCCATAAAGGCCAGATTTGTAGAGTGCATGACTAATAGTTGTCCTGTGGACAGATTCTGCCACCAGAGCTGTGGATCTCTGCAGCTCCTCCAGAGTTACCATTATCCTCTTGGCTGCTTCTCTGATTAATGATCTCCTTGCCCAGCCTGTCAGTTTAGGTGGACGGCCATGTCTTGGTAGGTTTGCAGTCGTGCCATACTCTATACATTTTCAGATGATGGATTGAACAGTGCTCCGTGAGATGTTCAAAGCTTGGGATGTTTTTTTAGAACCTAACCCTGCTTTTAAACTTCACAACTTTTCGCCCTGACCTGTCTGGTGTGTTCCTTGGCCTTCATGGTTCTGTTTGTTCACTAAGGTTCTCTAACAAACCTCTGAGAGCTTCACAGAACAGCTGTATTTATACGGAGATTAAATTACACACAGGTGGACTCTATTTACTAATTGGGGGACTTCTGAATGCAATTGGTTCCACTAGATTTTAGTTAGGGGTATCGGAGTAAAGGGGGCTGAATACAAATGCACGCCACGCTTTTCACATTTATTTGGAAAAAAAAAAATTTGAAGACCATTTTTTATTTTTCTTCCACTTCACAATTGAGATTGAGACAGTTTTTACAGGCTGAAAAAAAGAAAAACCAAACGCCTGTAAAAGAAGCCCTGTGTGCATGAGCCCTTAACTCACACATATCAAACACTAGGCCTGCCAGGCCTTGTCATGTGGCCCTCACACCCAGTTTTGTAGCTGGAACATGACGGGACTCCATTCCACCACCTCTGGCTCTCATCTGCTTTTCCTGGCCTCCGCTGTCACTTGTAAACACACAAGCCTTCTCTGTTTAGAAGGGACAACTTTGCTCTCAGCAGCTCCCAGATCTAACCAATCCCTACACACATTCACAGCTGGGATAGATCTCCTGAATCTGAGCGAGAACTAATATTCCTGCAAAGGCCAGCCAGGGCCACCTACACAGGGTAGGTACATGAGGTAGGTAGGTACATGAGGCTGCATATATATGCACACGTCTTTGTGCTTGGAGTGAGAGACCTGGGTTCCATACGAACAGGCTTTCCGGTTCCTGACCACCTGATTGTTATTACTCTGACATCTAATCAGAGGCTAAGGCCTGATTCACACCTATGCATTTTTGGAGCTTTTTGCATTTTGCAGATTTGCCCTACAGTCCATTTAACATGGTTTCCTATGGAACACGTTCTGTAGTGCAAATCTGCAAAATGCAAAAAGCACTAAAAATGCATAGGTGTGAATCCAGTCTAAGTCACTGCAAAGCCTGCCTCTGAATGGAGAAAGCGATACATGGTATATTTCTCTTTGCCAGAGGAGAAAAATAAAATGTAAGTTAACAAATGTTTGTAGACAAGAAAAAGTGTATTTTTTTTAAATTTGTGTCAGTGTCTTTTAGGTAGAACGAAAAGCCAATGTTCACCATTGTTTCTGGGCCCTACTATGGGTACAAACCACTAATAACATACACATAGGTGGTATTGCTGCGATTGTCAGCAGCAGGGGGATTTACTTTTGGTTGTTCTTTGGTGGTAAGTTATGGATATAGGAAGAAAAATGCAACTAAATGTAGAAAAATATTTTTTTTTTTTTTTACGATTTTTGGCCAGTTTTTTCCTTTTGCTAAAAAGAAATTTTGATAATTTATTTACCACTTAGCACCAAATGAAAGCCCAATTTGTATGGAAGAAAAGAAGGTTTAATTCGCCTAGGTACTCTAAGTTGCACTAATATGTACAGTTTCAATAACCAGGCATGGATCTAGCCTTTTTGACCTGGGGGTGCAGTAGAAAAAAGTCACGGGGCATAATGTCAGCACTGTGTGTGAGTAACTATCCAGGAAACACAAGTATGTTTTAGGCCCCCTTTATATCAGGAGTCCTCATCAGAGTCCCCCCTTACATCAGGTGTCCACATCACAGTGCCACCTTGCATGGATTGTCCCTCTCATCAGAGTACCCTCTTACATGAGTAGTCTTCATCAGAGTGCCCCCCTTAAAGCAATTGCCCCAATTAGACGGTCTCATGGATCGGTGGATGCACTCTGAGACCTGAGGGGGTGCAACTAAAATCTAGGGTGCACAGCCCACCCCAGCTCCCCCCTAGATCCAGGCCTGTTACTAACACATGTCAAAGTTATAAACTTATATTCAGGCTTTAGGATTTGTTTTACCCTTGTCATGACTGAGTTAATGATGGTAATAAAGGGTTTTCTGGTGAATGAAAAAATCTAAACATGTATGGCCAGCTTAACTTTGTTTTCTCATTTATTGCTTGTGATTCAAGTCAGGATCGTAAATGGATAGTAAACCAATCATTACCTGAAGACTTGGCTCACAATTCTGTATCACAAGCTGGCTGCAATCACTCACCCAATCATACAAAATCGAAAATATATAATTGTATTACTAATAGAAACCCCAGACAAGCAGAACACTAACCATTTCATCATCTGCAATATGCAATCAAGAGGGCCAATGCTGTTTTCTGATTATTCATTCATTTCTCTTCATTGATTGATATCTTGCCACTTCATGTATGTAGACTAGACAAAAAATCAAAAAGCAAAAAAACAAAACCCAAGATCAACCCTATGATTAGATACAGCTGTAATAGAAGATGTCATCCATGCAGCTCGTTACATGAGGATTTTATAAAAGTGTTATTAGGGCAGTGTTTTATAGAAACATTCTAAAGTAGACCCAGAATCCATACATTAAATACACTAAGTTTTCATATGGAATTAATGTTTCTCACTGAGATTCCTTAAAGTAAAACTAAAGCCAACATTTTTTCTTTTTTACTTTTGGAATGAGTGGAGAGGGATTAGAATAGCTGCCAAGTTTTTATTGATTCACCCTCTGTGTTTGGCGTGTTTACTTAAAGTGAAAGAAAATCCCAAATTTTGGGTTGTCATCAAAACATGAGAAGAGGGGAATCTTCCAATGGAGACAATATCTCTGGTGACAACCAGGGATTCCTTCGCTTTGCAGGATTTCTTCTCGCTTCCTGTAATTGACAATGGGACAGGAAGTGAGGAGAAATCTCCCCAGTGCAGATTGCAAAAAAAACAAAACAAAACTGACCAGGGTTCTAAAAAATGGTATGTTGTATATGAAACACCGGTTTGCAGGGCCTCTTTAATTCTTGCCAAAGGATTAAAAAAAGCTGACAGTGAGGTGGTAGCAGGAGTGAAAGTATCTTGCTTTTAGGACTCATGCACACCAAGTCTTAGCTTATCTCCTCTAAACGTCTTTTCTCCTGCCAGGAGAAAAGTTGCTTAAAGAAAAGTGGCAAAAGTGCATACTGGTTTATGTGCGTTTACCATTAATGTGTTCTATTGGCCAGCATAATTTTTATTCTGACTATTCCAATGCATTAACGTTCCTGAACACGTCAAGCCTTAATGCCCGCTTATGAACGGCTATGTCGCACTTTTCTTTTCTTTTTCTTTTTTTCTGCCCAAACTCTGCTCCCCCCCGATTTTTTTCAGTCTGAAAACACTCCTCTTCTAAAACGCTTGTAAATGCCTGAGTGGATGGACACAGGCTAAAATACAGGTGCTTTTAAATGCTAAAAAAATAATAATACAGGTAACCTCAAAAAACAGTGTTTTCTGTCCAGTGTTCATGAGGCCTTAGTTAGATTGTAGTTTTTTTAATTTTATTTTTTTGTGTGCGTTTAATTCCAGTACAAGACATTTCCTTTTTTTCCATTTGATAGGCTTGCCTCTTTTTTCTTCTGTATCTTTTTTTTTTTTTTTTATAGTATGTGTTGTTTTTGTCTCTTTACTTCCAATACAAGGAATATCAGCATTCTCCATTAGATAGGATTGCTGCCTCTTTTCATTCGGAAGGTTCTTCTATGCCCTTGAAGTAGTGTGCATGCTCTGATCCAAACCTTGCCTTATTAGTTCTTCACCAATTTCCAATCGGATAACCGAGAACAACTGCACTTCACCTTACCCACTATTCTCTGCGAAGATCTAGGCATAGAGCTGCACGATTCTGGCTAAAATGAGAATCTCAGTTTTTTTTGCTTAGAATAAAGATCATGATTCTCACAGCGTAAACATTTCACATTATACAAAAAATTGGGCTAACTTTACTGTTTAGTTTTTTTGTTTTTTTTTAATTCATTAAAGTATATTTTTTCCAAAAGAAATTGCGCTTTGAAAGACCGCTGTGCAAATACAGTGTGACATAAATTATTGCAACAACTGCTTTTTTTTCCCCTAGGGTCTCTGCTAAAAAAATATCTATAATGTTTGGAGGTTCTAAGTAATTTTCTACCAAAAAATACTGGTAAGCAACAAGTGTCAGAAAAAGGTTTGGTCTTTAAGTAGTTAAAATGACCTCATTTACAGAACGAAGTTCATCCCTTTGATTTAAAAGAACTAAATTATACTTTTAGACGCCTTGCACACGGAAGCACTGCTAAAACAGCGCTAAAACACTGGTGGTTACGTGATCTTAAAAAAAAAAAAAAAAAAAAAATCCAAAAAATATCAGTTTTGCTGCACTTAGGAAGCGCTTTTGATGTGCTTCGGAAGCACTGCCCATTCATTTCAATGGGCAGGGTCGTTTTTAGAGCGCTTTTTACAGCGCTCCAAACCCACCCCAAAGATATGCTGCTTGCAGGACTTTTTTCTAACGTCCGACAAGCGCACCACCCCACTGCGAAAGCACTCATGCAAATGAATGGGAGGCAGTTTTCAGACGCTTTTCAGAGGCTATTTCTAGCGTTAAAAGGCCTGAAAACTGCCTCAGTGTGAAAGTGGTCTTATAGTTATCTCCCAACACTGACAATGCTGCCTTTTTTTTTTGACAGCTGTTAGCAGAGAACTCTGCACTGAATCAAGGAAATACTGTATTAAGATCGTGAGGGGGGAAATTTTTAATGATTAATCGTGCAGCTCTATCTAGACATCTGATATTTTGTTCCTTATGTTGAAATATTTTTTGTGTGTGCTTGGGAACTGTAAAAACCAAGGGGTAAACTGTGTCTATGGTAATGCATGTCTGAATTCACTGTTATAGTAATTTCATAAAGGTTATTCATCAGAGTGCCTAATGGTGGAGTAGAAGAAAAAGTAGCTACTTAAGCCCTAAAAAAACATGTTTAGCAAATTTTCTGCAGGTACCGAAAATACCTGTTGATCTTGTCCAAATTTCAGGATCCTTGTAAGTTCCTATGCACTTAAAGCAGTATTGAACCCAAAACCAAAAATTTTATATGCTGTATTACAACTTACCAATCATTAAATGTGGTGGCTGCATTTTTTTTTAGATTTTTCCCTTCTGTTTTCACCAGGTGATCCGCCTGTATGGTCCAAGTGGTTGGCAGACCCTTCCACTGCCTCCTAATATGATATGACTGTGATTCTGGTACCCACCTGAATATTCATCATTAACAGAGCCTCTGTTTTTGTTATGCTTCCTCTATGGTCGATGACATATGTTAGACCCTTACTCTACCCTTTATGCTCTATTATATTGCTGTATAATTCCACTTAGAAATCGCACCACTATTATCTTGATGTTACTCATGCTCTTGTGACCGATATACTTACACCATTTTTCCTACACTCCTGCATGGGTAACACAACAAAGATTGTTTTGCTTTTGGTTGTACGTTTGTATTGTTAGTACTTGTAATATCAATAAAAAGATTAAAAAAAACACAGACCTCCTGTATTGGAAAGACACCACTAAGGATGAAGGAGCAACAGAGACATCTTCAGACACCTTCGCCATTGTCAATCTGGGGGAGGGGAGTGTCAGATACCGGATTTAGATACACAAACGAATTAAAGTCAAATTCTAGGAAACAATTTATAAGCAGTTACAGCAGCAGTTATTTTCCTTTTTTGGATAAAGGTTTTTCATGAATAAATCAAAGCTGATCATTATAAGCACCCTTGTTAGTGGTAAATGGTTTGTCTTAACCTTGTAACTGCTTCTCTACAGGACATCGTGTTCCTGTCCCAAAAGGGGGTGACAGAAAATCCCTCCCAAGGTTAGGGAATCCCCAGGGTTTACCAGAATTAGTGTCCCCATTGGAAGAAATCCTCTCTGTTCCTATTCTGGCATCAGTCCAATTCTTGAGATTTTCTTTTACTTTCACTTTCGTTGATGACAGTAAATAGGACAAACCAAGAGGGTGAATCTCTCTGGGGGGCACAGACAGAAATAAAAACTAACAGGTGTTCTAACCCCTCTCTACACGATCTGAAAACAAATAAAGTTTTTGCCTTTTTAGGCCTGGTTCACACCAATGCATTTTTTTTAGCGCATTTTCAGTTTTGCAGAAGCACACTAACAGTCCATTTATAACATGGTTCCCTACGGGTCATGTTCACATCTATCCTTTTTTATGGAAAGGGCCAGGGACTTTTTTCTGGTTTTTGGTTCCATAGACTTCAATGAATCAAAAATGTGTATTGAAAAACGCAAAATGCACCTGGTATATGCAAACTGCAACCTGGATAGGTGTGAACCAGGCCTTAATGTATTTGCATATTTTTAAAAAGCAGCAAACAAGTTTTAACCACTTGCCAACCCACCGTAGTACATATACTGCAGTGGGGCAGCAGTTATAAAAAAAAAATTAATAAAAGATAATTTACATTTTTACTTTTTAACATCCTGTCCCCAGTCGGTGTCCCTGATCACTGCCACACCAGTCATATGATGACTGTACTGTACTGGTGAATAGTGAGTATAGCCTCAATTAAATCAATAGTACAAATCAAACATCAGTGCCATCATCCCGGTTAGAAAGACTTGAGAGGATATAGGGGTGGAGGCGCGAAGGCAGTTGCTGCCACTTGCCTATCCGCGCATGCACATCTAAGGGTTGGAAGTTGGGACTATCTCGCCACTTGCTAGTAAGTCGCAATTGAGAGGAAATATATAAAAAGTATAAATTTTAATAATTACATAACACATTTACAGAGTAATATATACATACAATGCTAAAACAAATTGTATACACCGCACTGAACACAACTGATGGGTGAACCCGTAGAGTTTCTTGTAGAGGGGGGTATATAGGATTTTTTCCTCAACCTGTTTCGCGGTTAAAACCGCTTCTTCAGGAGGGATAGATCTAAAAGACAATTAATAAACTTTAATTTTGAAAAAAATAGAGAAAATACAGCAAAATGAAATAATCAGCATAATACAAAAAGGGTAACAAAATAGAAGACTGGCTCACCCACTCAGACGGATTCAATGGGATAGCGGGACCCCACACAAATCCCCCCACGGCGGACACGGGGGATTGTGGACAAATTCTGGTTAGATAAATATTAAACCATAAACATGTGGAAACTAGAATGTTAAAGGGGTGCACACACAGGTGAGATGAAATGGAAGTCTGGATGGGGAAAGTAAAGTCAAGTGTACTGTACTGGTGACGGTATGTTAAAAAAATAAATCACCATGCCTCTTACTAAATGCCTCAGACAATCTACTTTCCAAAAAAGGATTATTTGGGGGCAATTTGTATGGCTTTTTAGGGCCTCAAGCACATCAGAATTGATAGAGAGATATAGATATACCATAGTTTGTGGACCCTTTAACCTCACACACCAATTAATATACGATTATTGGATTTTTTTTTTTACCAAAGACCTGTAGCAGAATACATTTTGGACTAAATTTATGACGAAATTTGATTTTATTGGATATGGTTTATGATGGAAAGTAGAAAATATTGTATTTTTTTTCCCCAAGATTTTTAGTTTACTTTTTTGTATCATAAAAAATAAAAACCCAGTGGTGATCAAATACCACCAAAAGAAAGCTCTATTTGTGTGGGGAAAAAATTATCAAAATTTAACTTGGGTAAAGTATTGCATAACCGTGCAATTGCCAGTTAAAGTAGTGTAGTGCTAAATAGCAAAAATTGCCCTGTTTAAAACCTGTCCTTATTGACATCAGCTGCAGATATTTTGGAGCAATTTGTCTTCTAAGTTTATAGCAGTAACACTGAGGCTTTATTCACACTAAGGCCCCTTTCACACTGGGGCGGCTTGCAGGCGTTATTGCGCAAAAAATACCGCCTGCAAACCGCCCCTAAACAGCCTCCGCTGTTTGTTTCACACTGAAGTGGTGCGCTGGCAGGAGAAGAAAAAATCTCCTGCAAGCCGCATCTTTGGAGCGGTGAAGGAGCGGTGTATTCACCGCTCCTTCACCGCTCCTGCCCATTGAAATCAATGGGACAGCGCGGTAATACCGCGGCTATACCGCGGTAATACCGCGGCTATAGCCGCGCTATACGAGGGGTTTTAACCCTTTTTCGGCCGCCAGCGGGGGGTTAAAACCGCACCGCTAGCGGCCGAATACCGCGGTAAAACAGCGCTAAAAATAGCGCTGTTTTACCGCCGACGCCCCCTACCGCCCCAGTGTGAAAGGGGCCTAAGGGCCAGTTCACACCAGATGCAGTAACGTGCGCTTTTTCAGCACTGAAAATGCATGCACAGTGGTGTTTTCCATGTATTTTTATGGCTCTAATTCACACCATGCAGTCAGTTTCTGGTGCAGTAACTGACCGGAAACTGACTGCATATGTGAACTAGAGTCTTTGGAATACATGGAAAACACTGCGCATGCATTTTGTGCAGAAAAAAAGCGCACAGAACTGCATCTGGTGTGAACTGGCCTTAAACGGACAGCTGCCGGAAAAGTAAATCACAGTGGTGCAGTGCCTGATTCAGCGCATCACACATCTCTAATTCCTTTTTTTTTTTTTTTTTTTCTCCTCACTGAATTTATTTGTAAATTTTTGTAAAATGTATTTACAAAAGTACCCATAATTCATGTCACTGTTAAGTGCTTCTGTACTGTGGCATATGATCCTGTACAATGCGCTGTGAATGGGACACACAGGAAACAAATATTTTCTGTGTGTCCTTGCAGTGATTGTCATTTTAGGCTTCATGTACACTGCTGCTGGAGCAGTTGGGTGTTTTTTTTTCAGCTGTCCCTGAACTCTCCTCTGTTATCTTATCTGTACATATACACAGGGTCGTTTATAGTTTCTAGGCAGTTGAGTTTAGAAGCATTTTTTGGAAAGCAAAGTTCAGGAGGAATGTTCAGAGGCATTTGAAATGCCAAATGCCTGTAACAGCTGGTAAACACGGTAACTTGCATTTAACTGCGTTTTTGTTTACAGGCGTTTTTTTCTTTTTATTTTTGACTATTTAAAAAAAAAAAAAAAACGCTTCTAAATGCAAACACGGCAAAACTGACATTTGGTTACTATCTGTCAAGTTAAATTGTTAAGGAGAGGTTGTAAAACATCCCGTGTACATGAGGCCTTACAAATACAGTATAACACCGGTCACCGCACATAGTGTGAATTCTGCCTGAAGTCCTAATCGCAGCAGCTAAGCTCACCCTGCTCCACGCCTGCTCTGTGTTTTACATTAGACACTGTTGAGAAGCGGAAGCTAAGTTGCCTGAGGAAATGACTTGAACAACTGCAGGTCTTCTGTGAAATTAGAGGATGAATTGCTCTAAAGTGGATGTAGCTACTGAGGTCAGTGAGGACTTGTTTCAAGTTCCTTTATTGCTTGTTCAGAATATGTAAATACTTGTATGTCTATAATCTGGCCTTGGGTTCACTTTTAAAAATGTGTTTTTCCGCAAATTTTATCTGCAGAGTATTCCCTCAAGCCAGGACCAAATAGTACGACTGGAAAGCAACCTGCAATCAGAGACCTAATAACAGACAGGCTAAATGAGGCCTAGGAGCCTCTTTCGACCCTAGCTCATATGTGTGTGCGTATAAAGTTTCAAAATGTTCATTTAGAATAAAGGTTAGTGTGCAGACCTTGTGATAGCACATGGGATAATGCAACTGACAGGTGTAAATCGGCCCTAAAACTATTACATGACTGCTCACCCTCACCAATGTATTGACGTTGCACAGTATTGCTCTCTAATGCAGGGTTATAACCTGTCCAGTAGCCTAAACAGGAAGTGATGGAAAATCTCTTCAGGCCTCTTGCACACTGCTGCCTGAAAACGCTCGGTTTTCAGGCATACAGGGTTTTTTCTTCTTTTTTACTTCTGTACCTACTATGTTACTATTTAGATAAGCACCTGAACCACCACAACATACAGTATATACAATCACACACACTGGACTTGATGGACTTGTCTTTTTTCAACCTCACCTACTATGTAACTATGTAAATGCATCCCCATTGTTTTCAATGTGCCTGTACACACAGGCGCTTAAATGTGCACTGCGTATTGATCAGTTAGGAAAAAAAAAAGAAATCTGAGTTGGCGAACAGTATTTTTGATTGTATATGTGCAAGTAAGCGCAAAATGTCATGCCTCTTCCTGTTTGTATGCACATACTCTCAAATTTGATATACAACCCATCCGCAATTCTTTTCTGCCGGGATGTCTGATGCCCATACATCAATACAGTGTGCAGGAGACGCCTTTGTTGTCACTGGGGTCACCAGATCTAGTGTCGCCAATAAAAGATTTCCCTTCTTTTTTTATGTTCTGGTGTCAACCCAAAGTTTGGGATTTTCTTTAGCTTTAATCTCTCTCCACTATATCATCTAAAAAAGTTTTGCCTTTAGTTCTACTTTAAACTGCGGGCTAAATAGTTAAAATACACAACACAAATGAGAACGCATTTTAAACTGGCAAAAGAGTCTGAGATTCTTTACAGGCAAGCCTACCAGACAGCGGAGCCATGACCTCCTCTGCAGCAGGACAGCTTGGTGAAGCACATACTCCATCCTGCTGATTGTACAATTAGCAGCAGGTCACAAATGAGGTCATAACTCTTCTCATTCTGTTCTCTCCTGTCAGCATGTTCAGTTAGCTCATGCACACTGCAACAGATCCTTAATGGTTATTTATTGGTTGGTGTTCATGGTCCTTCCTGTGCGGGCTGAGTGCTGGTGATTACAGTAGGCTGATATTTAGACAAATTCAGGCATAGGTAGCATTTGCAAATAAAATGCACTTATGGTTTTGTTACCAAATACTTAACATAAGTAATAAACTTGAATTATTGACCTCAAGGTTAGAGGTCGTTCGATATGGGTTTTTCTCTGGCCGATGCCAATATTTAGAAATCGCGGTGGCCGATGGCCGATATGATGCCGTTTTTTTTTTTTGGTTTTTTTTTGGGCCGATACGTTAGGCCGATTTTTTTTTTTCCCTTCACCTCATAAAATCTAACAGTTAGACCCTTTTTAACAATGGGGTGTTTTTCAGGCGCTTTTGGGCTAAAAATAGCGTCTGTAAAGTGCCTGCAAAACGGCTCCCCTGCAGTCTCAGTGCTTTCACACTGAGGCGATGCGCTGGCAGGATGTTAAAAAAAAAAAAAAAAAAGAAGTCCTGCAAGCAGCATCTTTGGAGTGGTGTATACCGCTCCTCCACCACGCCTGCCCATTGAAATGAATGCGCACCGCTGCCGAAGCGCCTGCAAAGCGTTTCGGCAGCGGTGCTTCACGGGCGCATTTTATCGGCCACTAGCTGGGTTATAAGCGCCCCGCTAGCAGCCGAATAGTGCCACTAAAATTACGGTTAGGCGCCGCTAAAACTAGCAGCATTTTACCGTCAACGCCTGCCCGCTCCAGTGTGAAAGCAGCCTTAATAAGTGATACAGAAATTTTCTTACATTTAAACATTTATTAAACAAAACCTCCAATCAGTTCACTTGTATGTATAATTTAGATTTAAAAAAAAAACCTATATCTTAAATATTAAATACACAAAAACAGGTAATCAAAACTTTTGGAGGAAAAAAAATGGGCTAGCTTTTACTGTTTTATTTTATTTTTTTAATTCATTAGTGTATCTTTTCCAAAAAAATAGCATTTGAAAGACCGCTGCGCAAATACCGTGTGACATAAAATATTGCAACAACCGTTATTTTATTCCCTAGGGTCTCTGCTAAAAATATATATATAATTTTTGGGGGTTCTAAGTGATTTTCTAGCAGAAAATACAGGATTTTTACTTGTAAGCAACAAGTGTCAGAAAAGATTTAGTCTTTAAATGGTTAAACTGAGAACTTCTCCACATGGAGTTCAGTTCATTGATAAGTTGAAACATTGTATCTCTTGGTTCTTTTATCAGATTTGGCAGGCTGCCCAGAGAGGACAAACAAGTTGCTCAACAGAAGACTTCAGGCAAAAGACTTCAGGCAACTTGCATTGACTTCTATGGCCCCTTTCACACGATGATAGGCGGACCTGAACGGGCGCTCCATGTTAGCCTGTGGAGCGACGGATGTCGGTAGAGACATGTCCGCTGACATCCGACCGCGGTCCGATCCGCTAAAAGCAGACGGATGCCTCTACGTTCGGATCTGTCGCTGGCGGATCGGGTGAGATCTGATGAAAACAGACATACTGTCTGTTTTCGTCCGATCTCTCTATAGGCAGCCCCTCCCTGCTCAGTGAGAAGAGAGGGACCTGTCATCCGCCGGCTCAGCGGAGATCAACGGAGAGATCTCCCGCTGAGCCGGCGAACCGAGGCGGGCTCCGTGGAAGTGGAGTCCGCCTCGTGTGAAAGAGGCCAATTACAGAAGTCATTTGCAAGTCGCGCTGAAGTTATAATCGGCCTTTTTTATCAGCACAATCGGCCGATGCCGATTATTTAAAAAAACGCCAAATATCGGACGATATATCGGTCGACCTCTACTCAAGGTTATAACATCACTAGCAAATTTAATTTGTTGTGCTGTAACTTAGTAGTTCTAAATTCTCAGCAGTTTTTCTCTTAACCAAGGGTGCCCAACCTTTTTGACCTTTCTAGGCCACTTTGGAAGAAGAGGAATAGTCTTGGGCCGCACATAAAATATACTAACAATAAAGCTGGGTACACCCGATCTGAATATTGGCTGGTTCAGCAGGAATGCGTGTACAGTTGCCTTACAGCTGCCTGTCCAACAGAAGCCGGGCTCACGACTGCCTTCTGTTGAATGGTCTTGCTGAAAAACCAGCATTCAATCAGTGCGCTCAGCCAATGGCGTTCTGGCGGAGGGCAGTCCACCTGTCAGAATACAAAGGCACAGCGAGGGAGATTGCTGCACCAACAACGCTTGTGTTGGTATGGCGATCTCAGTTTAAAGAGTATCTTCATCCTGTAAACAAAAAATGTAAGTCAGAAGCTTCTTTTTACCTGTTGAAAAAAACAAGTCAGCAGATACTGTAGCTGCTGACTTTTAAAAAAAAAACGCTCTTACCTGTTCCAGGATTCAGCAATGTCCTTAGCCAACCTGGCTCTTTGCCGGTCTTCGGTTCCCAGCGCCGATGTCTTAACCGTGGGCAGTCCACTGTGACTTCTTGCGACTTCAATGCCAGCTGCCCACGGCACATGGGCAAGCCACACTGTGCCCCATGAATGGTCCCGCCGTCTCCTAGGACCTGTGACAGGTTTCAAGAGGCTGCGTAGGATTGGAGGACCAAACTTCTGCTTGGATCGCAGTGGCAATCTGATTGGAAGTGGAAGCCGGTGACTCTCAAAATCAGGTCCTTGCCCCCCTCTCCCCCAAAATAAGTCTTCCCTTCTATGGGAATTATTATTTTTTTTTTAATATTATAGTGCAAAAAAATATAGCCCTTAATATCAGTTTAACTGGGTCCTTCTAAACATATTGGGTAAATGTGTAAATATGTGTAAAGAAAAGCAAGTAGATGTATATGTGTTCATGTAATTGGCTCTGAGTGATGGCTTACATTTTGTCACCATTAAATAGGTTTTCCAGTCTAGTAGTGGATGTGACAAGCACATCCCCCTAGAATATTCTAGGGATTTCTTTTATGTATGTGAGCCAATGATGGTGTTTTTTGTCCAGTTCTCTTTATCAAAGTACCCAAGAAATGATTGTGTTCTCTTGCATCCTTGGCGCCACCTGGAATTGATTAATTGATTTGTTATAAAGCGTCCAGTAGAAGGGAACAGAGAATCTCAATATTGCTGTCAGAGTGTCTGCAAGCATAGTTAATTTTCCAATGATTAATGATGCTGAGCCGTGTTCATTTCATCAAGTATCTGGGATATTCAGTCCTTGTGGAATAGATGGTGTGCAGCAGAGTGGTCCAGCCAATGTGCACAGTGAGGCTTTCCTAGGCTTTTCGACTTAGAATAAAAATTATAATTTTTTTTTATAGCTTGCTTACAGGACAGCATGCAGTGATATGGTTGTCTGGTTATTATTGTGGATCTTGTTCAAAACAAAATTATTTGCTTTGCTTTTATGGAGAATAGTCTGACAGCTAGATTACAGGCAGTCCGCAGATGCACTGACCACCTGTGCGTTTTTCTGCTGCTTTGTTTATAAACTGCGCTCCAGATAACTGAATCCACCTACCCCACCATGCAAAAGATGCCTTTTCCCCCATATTAAGGGGACATGGACCTTATTTCCACATCAGGCCCCCAAGAGAATACGAGGGGGTTTCCACTTATTGGGATCTGGGAGCCCCTTATGTAATAAAGGGCACCCAGATATTTTCCCCCCTCCCCAGAGGAACAAGTACAGAATGCATTAGTACCCCTTGTAACTAATTTCCAAAAACATAATGTAACGGTATAACACCCACACCATGATAAAGTACTGATGATCTTTCCATGACAACACACTGCCATCTCATGCTCCCTGCCCTGTGCTTCCTGGCATACGAAGCTTGGATAAGGGTCTGGTAATAATTCTATGAGGGACCCCAAGCCGTTTTTATTTTATTTATTTTTTAAAGGCAAAATACAAATTTAGAAAAAAGAAAAATGCTGTGGGTCCCGATTCCCGATCATGCTGACCCATTGCCCTACGGCCACAAAATGGCAGATCCCTAGTTAGCCGATGTCTGTAAACCAGGCATCCTGGGTGCAATTATTAACTAAACATGGAGGAGGAGCTGAAATTTAGCAGTGGTTGCACTACAGCTGCAAAATGACAGATCCCAGCCGGCTGTTTGTAAACAATCCAGCCCAGAGATCTGTTATTTAGCAGCAGAAGTAATGTTGATCCTTGTCAGTCACGAAGACCCACCATCTGATGATGATACGCTGGCCTCAACCCAATGATATTCACCTGAAGCTCTCCTGATGCAAAATGACAGATCCCCAGCCGGCTGCTCTATGTAAACTTCCTCAACATTCTGGGCGATGTCATTAACTGAATATGGACATGACCGTATTTGGTTGGTGACGATATTCAGGCTCCCCAGCTGGTTTGTGTGCAGACACCAGCCAGGGATCTGTCATTTTGTTGTGGTAGTGCTGATGTTTGCTTGCCCATACATGGCCAGTTTTCCCACATGGACCCCTATATGTTGTAGTTTGGCTATTCGCCAAACTGCAAATGAACTGGATTGAACTCACGTTGGACCCTAACTCAAAACTCGCCCCCTACTGGTGACACTCTTACCATTTAGTAAAAGTGAGGGAGTACCCTGAGCAGCAAAAAAAATAAAAAATACTCGATAACATGATTTCGATTCTGATGCCTGTATGCAGGTAAACATTATGTTTTAATCACACCTTAGCATACAAGAGTGAAAAAAGTTAATTTACTTAATTTACAGATTAGAAACCTTCAGGCTCCATTCACACAGGATCGTGGGGCGGAATCGTCGCCCAGTCAGATTCTTCCACGACAAATCGTGCGCATAAAATCACAGGACTTTTGTCGTCCAAAAGGATTTTCCGGAACTTTATGCAATTTTGCACTGCTAGGTGTGTTTTCATTTATTTATTTTTTCATATGGACTGTGCACGATGTCTCATCATTTAGCATGGTGGCTGCATGGAGTTTGTGAAAATCAATTCTTTACTGTTGAGAATAAATATGACCTGCTGAATTAAAGATAAGCAATACCTGTACCTTCAATTTTTGCAGCCAAATTGGGATAACATTTACGTTATGTTTTGTTACATATTAACATTCAGAGCAGAGCAGAGAGCCGCTGACTGACAGTCAGCAGCTCTCTGCAGGCTGAAGCCCGACAGCTGAGTCATGAGTGGTGTTAGATCACTCAGTTCTCAGTCTCAGCCCCCGTTCACATCAGCGTGGTTTGACATGCGATTTGACAGGTCAAATCACAGCCTACAGTGCCTTGCAAAAGTATTCACCCCCTTGGCTTTTTTTTGTGTTTTTGTTGCCTCACAACCTGTAATTAAAATGGATTGTTTGAGGATTTGCATCATTTAATTTACAGAACATGCTCACAACTTTGAAGGTGATTTTTTTTTTTTTTTTTTATTGTGAAGCAAACAACAAATAGGACAAAATAACAGAAAAAGTCAATGTGCATAACTATTCAACCCCTAAAGTCAACACTTTGTAGAGCCACCTTTTGTGGCTATCAAAGCTTCAAGTCGCTTTGGATAAGTCTCTATGAGCTTGCCACATCTTACCACTGGGATTTTTGCCCATTCCTCCTTGCAAAACAGCTCCAGCTCCTTTTAAGTTGGATGGTTTGTGCTTGCGAACAGCAATCTTTAAGTCTGACCACAGATTTTCTATTGGATTGAGGTCTGGGCTTTGACTTGACCATTCCAACACATTTACATGTTTCCCCTTAAACCACTCAAGTGTTGCTTTAGCAGTGTGTTTGGGGTCATTGTCCTGCTGAAATGTGAACCTCCGTGCCTCAAATCACACACAGAGTGGTACAGGTTTTGCTCAAGAATATCCCTGTTTTTAGCACCGTCCATCTTTCCCTCAACTCTGACAAGTTTCCCAGTCCTAACTGCTGAAATACATCCCCACAGCATGATGCTGCCACCACCATGTTTCACTGTAGGGATGATGTTCTTTGGTTGATGTGTTGGGTTTGCACCAGACATAGCATTTTCTTTGATGGCCAAAAAGTTAAATTTTAGTCTCATCAGATCAGAGCACCTTCCTCCATACATTTTAGGAGTCTCCCACATGCCTTTTGCAAACTCAAAACGTGCCATTTTGTTTTTTTTGCTGTACGTAATGGCTTTCTTCTGGCCACTCTGCCATAAAGCCCAACTCTATGGATCGTACTTGTTATTGTCGTCCTATGTACAAATACTCCAGTCTCTGCTGTGGAACTCTGCAGCTCCTCCAGGGTTACCTTAGGTCTCTGTGCTACCTCTCTGATTAATGCCCTCCTTGCCCGGTCTGTGAGTTTTGGTGTGCGGCCGTCTCTTGGCAGGTTTGCTGCTGTGTCATGTTCTTTCCATTTGGTTGATAGATTTGAAGGTGCTCCTAGAGATCATCAAAAATTTGGATATTTTTTTTATAACCGAACCCTGACTTGTACTTCTCAACAACATTGTCCCTTACTTGTTTGGAGAGTTCCTTGGTCTTCATGGCAGTGTTTGGTTAGTGGTGCCTCTTGCTTAGATGTTGCAGCCTCCGGGGCCTTTCAAAAAGGTGTGTATATGTAATGACAGATCATGTGACACTTAGATTGCACACAGGTGGACATCATTTCACTAATTATGTGACTCCTGAAGGTAATTGGTTGCACCAGAGCTTTTTATGGACTTCATAACAAAGGGGGTGAATACATACGCACATGCCAATTATCAGTTTATTTCTCAAAAATAGTTTTATGTATATATTTTTCGAATTTTACTTCACCAACTTAGACTATTGTGTTCTGATCCATTACATATAATTCAGATAAAAAAAATTGAACTAAAGGCTTTAAATCTAACAAAATAGGTAAAAAGCCAAGGGGGTGAATACTTTTGCAAGGCACTGTATTGCTTGCAATGAGAGCATCCCAAACGGTGCAACGCTGACTTTGCGGAGCCGCACTGATTTCCAAAAGTAGTTCCTGCACTACTTTCAGCGACTTCAATAGACCTCTGTGCATGCACCCTTACAGATGTCTTTCAAGTCTCCTCCAAAGTTGGACTGAAATGCGTGCATTCAGGTGAAGTCAGAAGATTTCAAAGCCGTGTTCAGTGTGAAGGAGGGCTCAGAGGTGGCAGGTGACAGCTACAGCTGAGATTGGTGCTGCAGTCATCTAGGGAAGTATAATTTTATTTTATTTTTTTCCTGATCCCAATACTCTTTTAATGCTCACCGATATAGATACTGTCTGAGTAATAAAACTTCATTTTTTAAAAAAAAATTTTTGTAATAATTTTTATTAAAAAAGTAAGAGGACAATGTATAACTAGTACAATATTTGACACTGTTTTTGATAAACTAACACATCGACATCTGGTTTAATGGATGTACAGTAGTAGCAATTCTCAATGAATTATCAATGTGCTCATCAGATATTTTCTATCTAAAGTTTGCCCTTCTTGTGCTTCATCCTTTGCTGTTCACAAATATAGGTATTGCCGAAAATTAATAACCAAAATAAGGAGTGATTGTGAAGAGTGGGATATTTTTCTTTTGGAAGAAAAAAACCTTATAGAAGTTTGGTAAAGACGCTGTCCAATTTTACATTAACCGATGTGTTTGCCAAGTATAAACACATTTTACAAAAAATTCCCCCCTAAAAATCAAAATTTTTAGGTAAATTTACGATATTTTCTTTTTGGGCTGTATTCATTCGTCTTGGGTCGCATGCAGTCCGTACATTGCACATGGTTGCAGCATGGTGGTGTAGCATTTATAGCGTTATAGTTGCCGACCATGGATTGCTTTTCAGAAGTGCAACATATTGTGCTACTATCCTATAATTGATGGTTTGCCACATGTCATGTGATGACCACAAGTACATATAATATAAGCTTTCCTAATGAGTCCCAGAATGTTTGATTTCGCAACCATAGGTTCTCTGATGTTGTCTTTTTCCTATCGGAATTGAGATTTCTATATCTGAGTCTTTGAACACCTGTAAGTACCCAGGTACAATGTGTGGGCTCCCTATTTACAGGTATGGGGGTGCTTGGCAGAACTTGATTCCAGCAACTGCAGAACTGGCCACGTTTTTTGAAGTCAATACACCACACAGGAATCTAAGAGCTGGTATCTGAGAATAACATTACTACTGGAAGGATATCAGCTAGCTCAAAATCAGGTACTTAAATTTAAAGCTTATATTATAGCACCATAAATCTACTGTAGGCCTGGGGACTATTAAGTAGCAGAGTTTTATGGAAAATGCCTGAATGTTTTGCTCACGGTTTCTTGCAGCCTCATTTGTTAGTAAAAAGCCTCTTCCTCTATATATCACATAGTTTTGTGTTGAAGAAGAGGGAAGTAAATCGGGAAATGCCACAAATACTCTCTTATCCGGAGTTATGGCCTTTTCTTCTTGACATTGACCTTGATTCCAGGCTTGTATGTTGTATTGTGAATGACATCAGCCATCCGTAAGATAAGATTTCTGGAATGTATTTATGGGCTTTCTAGTATTTACATCTTTTACAAGTAAGCCCCCTGTTCACACTGAATGTGACTTTGAAATTGTGATACTTCACTTGAAGTAGCATGATTTCAAAGCTGCAGGTCATTGCGTTTTCAGGTGCGACTTGCCTGACATCTGTGCGACTTCATGCACAGATTTCAATGCAAGTTGCACCTGAAATCGCAATAAAATAGTGCAGGAAACTTTTTTCGTATAAGTGCGGCACCGCAAAGTCGGAGTCGCACTGATTTGAACAGTTCCGTTGCCAACAATAGGGTGCGACGTGTCATGCAATTTAAAACTGTCAGATTGCATGACAAGTCACACCGGTGTGAACGGGGGCTTAAAGGGATGTTATTCAGAGCTATTAATCAAAGGGAATAAGGTAAAAGTCCTGCCTAAGGCCAAGCACCACAGCATCTGCTGCTATTTCTGTAAACTGGAAAACAAATTTGTGTGCCCCACTGATCTTTGTTTCACGTTCTCACTGTGGGCATGGACTTTTGTGATTTTTTTTTTTTTTTTTTTGGACTATGCCCCACTACCCTCTGCGATACTATAGATCAGTGAGACTGCCTCAGTGACAATTATGCATGCTATAATTAAGCTGGTAGGTGATGGCTCCAGGGAAAGTTAAAGTGGAAGTCTATGCTAAAACTAAAATTCCTGCATCTATAGCCATCCACGATCTAACCCTAACCTATCTAGCCCTGTATAGAAAAAAATCATAATACATACCTTTTCTGCAGGCGATCCGACCCTGATCCCGCACTGAACTGTCAGCCGCGGCTTCGCTTTGTAGGCGGATGCAGAAGACACAACGGAAGCGCCACAGTAACACTATGGGTGACGTCACTTCCCATTCATTTCACAGCCGTTGTCGGCCGTGTCCTCTGCAGAGCTGCCGCTGCTGTAGATCAGGTCGGATCACCCTAAGAAAAGGTATGTATACTGATTTCTTCTTTACAGGCCTAGGTAGATTAATGTTAGATTGTGGGTGTATATAGATGCAAGGATTTTAGATTCAGCATGGAATGCCACTTTAAACCAGTGAATAATGACTCCAGGGAGAAGTGTAATTCTGATAACGAAGTAAAGCTGGACAGACTTGAATTTAATTTTTGGCCAGTTCAACAGGAACCAGGTGGATTTTCTATCTATGTATGGTTGTTTCCGTTCATGAGAAGTCGATCCATTGGATGACTTCTTCTAATGAACAGGACTGCTGGAAAATGTATATTTCACCAGCACTGCAACAAATAGGCTGAAGCACTGATCTGTGTATTCTGAAAGCTGGGAGATGGGGGAGTATCCCCACTGTCAGAATATGACACAGGGACAGGGTGGATTTGTTTTAAATTAAGTCTATTTTAAATCCATGATTTAAATTGCTATTAAAAAAAGCTTGATTTAAATCATCATTTTTAAAGAGCAACTGTCATCTCTGTCCCACAGCGGCTCCTCCTCTGACCCGCTGTTGACTCACAGACAGTCCCATTCACTTTAATGGGACGGTTGGTAATGTGGCAGTGACACAACAAGGTGAGGGACGTGGCGGCAGCAGGTGAGTGGATGCCCGCTAACAGGCGTTGCCATGATGGATCTGGAATGACAGGTGATCTTTAAATGTAAGGAGTTATCCTTGCTGGTAGTTAGAATCATTATTATTTGCAAACAAAAATGAAGGTTTCCTATTTAGAATAATAAGCTGTCAGGTTAGTAAAGCGGCGATATCAGAACCGATTTTAGGTTAACTGCTTGCCGACCAGCCGCTGCAGTCATACTGCGGCAACATGGCTCGGCTGCGCGAATCGCCGTCATGTTACACGGTTCTATATTTGTCCACTTGGTGCGCGCCCACAGAGCTGATGCGAGTGCCCGGCTGTCGCAATCACCGCCGGGCTCCCGCGTTTGCTCGGGGCACACGAAGAACTGGGATCTGTATGTGTAAACACACAATTTCTGGTTCTCTGAGGGGAGAAGTGAGAGATGGTCTGTTCATACAGAGTATGAACAGTGATCTGTCATCTCCCCTGCACAGTCCCCTCCCCCCTTCAGTTAGAACACACAATAGGGAACACATTAACCCCTTGATCGCCCCCTAGTGTTAACCCCTTCACTGCCAGTGACATTTTTACAGTAATCAATGCATTTTTAAAGCATTGAGCTCTGTAAAAATGCCAATGGTTCCAATAATGTGTCAAAATTGTCCGACGTGTCTGCCATAATGTCGCAGTCCCAATAAAAATCGCAGATCACCACCATTACTAGTAAAATAAATAAATAAATAAAAATGCCATAAAACTATCCCCTATTTTGTAGACGCTATAACTTTTGTGCAAACCAATCAATATACGCATATTGCAATTTTTACCAAAAATATGTAGAATACATAGCGGCCTAAACTAAGGAAAAAAAATGTTTTTTTTTATATATTTTAGGGGGGTATTTATTATAGCAAAAAGTAAAAAATATTGTGGTTTTTTTTTCCAAAATTGTCACTCTTTTTTTTATTTATAGCACAAAAAATAAAAACCGCGGGGGTGATCAAATACCACCAAAAGAAAGCTCTATTTGTGGGGAAAAAAGGACGTCAATTTTGTTTGGGTGCAACGTTGTGCGACCGCGCAATTGTTAGTTAAAGCGACGCAGTGCCAAATCACAAAAAGTGCTATGGTCAGGAAGGGGGTATAATCTTCCGGGACTGAAGCGGTTAATAGGTTAATCACACATAGTTGGAGAACTTATCAAATTCTTTAATTAAAACAATAACATTATATTACATATTGTTGTATGTGCTTAAACATCAGTGTTTAGTAACTGAAGTGCATAAACAAAATATATTTGAAAAGACAAAAGAACTTAAACTGAATATATCAGCTGGGTCCACAAAAAAAACCTTCAAACTCGCTCCTTTCATCACAGCACGTCTTCTCATGATGTTGTTTCATTTGGGCCACCAGGCCTTGCATCTCTTTGTTGCATTGCTTGCATTTTCCATGCATACCTGCTTTTACCCATAGGTAGAGAAATGTTAAAATTCTCCCAGATTCTTCACACTTCGTGCCTGGTACAGATGCATTTCTCTTCAAACAATCATACAGTTTGTTGTGTAGATTTACAAAACCATGGGATAAGGGAATATTCCGAACTTTGTTTGTTTTATCTCATGGTTACTGTGAAATTGTGTGAATGCATCAATGCAGTGCATGTTATCGCAGCTTGCAGAGCTTGGATTCATTGAATGAGCTTACCAAAAATGTAAATATTGCAGAATATACAGCCTCGTGCTACATAACTAAGCTCCATTTCATTCTGAATAAACTAAATTGTTAATGTATCTAAAATAGAAAACTATCTTTAGATAGATTTTTACCCCAAAATCATTTTAGTAAAATTAATTTTCATAAACATCAAAAAAATCAGATAAAAAAAAAAATCATAGATTTTTATCCACCCTGCACAGGGAGGATTCCCACATCCATATCACATGTGTGGCTGGGGGAATTGGTTAATTTTTTTTTCTCTTTAAGCTGGCTGGCTGAACGGAAAAAACTGACCCATTTATCAGAAAAACATTGATCAGAGGGATGCACAGAGGAAACTAACAAAAGTACTATACCTCACAGGGATCATTTTATAAAAATAAAAAAAAGTCCAGGGAAAATACACCTACATTCGTTCTGTGCAAAAAAAAAAGAATGCTATTAATCTATATCCTGTGCTGGTCGAATGTTTTCATTGGTTTAAAATGGGAAAGCCTGCTATTTGCCACTGGGTTGCGTGAAGTATCCTGTGAATTTCCTATTATGCTTATCGCAATCAAATAGCCAAATGTGGTATTTTTTTTCTTTTAAATAATGAAAATATTAAACCAACATGGCAAATGGCCTAATAACGTTTTTATTTATTTTTTGCCCCATTGGCACAGAATGGAGCTACATGCACTTTCACTGGGTGAATTGCTTTGCATTTTTTTATAGCTATAATGTCTGCTTTGGTAGCTTTAAAGTCTCTAGATTTTGAGAAAGCGGTATATTGAATTTGAATGTGTATTTTTAAATGCAGAGACATATAATTTACCTCCTGTCAGTCATTTCAGGCTAGAAAGAGTCTGACTGCAATGTCCTTCATTGCATTTACAAGATAGGAAGTGAGCGGAGTCATATAATCTCTCTTAGACAACCTCATCTCTATTTACATTGGTAGACATTGCTGTAAATATTATCCATGCCTATATAAACCATCTTGTGCTTTAATTTTATTGGCTAGTAAAATAAATGGCAAGTTACCTTATACAAAAAGCTACTAGGATTAGTCATAAATGCCTATGTTTTTATGAAAGAAAACATGTCATAAAAAATGATTTAGACTGTCATTACTGAATTCTCCTTCTGAAATTGCTAGTTCTCTGGCTGCCGTCTAAAAGTTCCAGCAGTTTAACTGATCAAGAAAAATGATTGCAGATCAGGACCTCAGACTTTGTTTGCTGCATGGTTTCTCCAGGTCAGCAACTCAAAGTATTGAAGTTGGAGAAAATCGAGCAATGCTAACCCTCATGTTCTATCCAGCACAGGTTCCCCTAAGGCAGACTTTGCCTCAGATATTTGCTGCATGTTAAGCATGGATATGTGTACATATACGTCTCTATACGGCTGGACTGGACACCTGTGCCCTCCACTCACACATAAATGTCAGAGCCCCATGCGATGAGGCTAAAATGCCCAGTGTGCATGAGGCCTAATGCTTGAATGTGTTATATCTCAATAAGATCACAATACACTTGGCAATGCCAATCAGCCATTATAGTAATCCATCAGTCCCCCCATCTACCACACTGACTTGCTAGAGTATACATTTACTCCAAACCCATGACTACTCCCCCCCTCCATCTCCCAGCTTTAGTGTATTCACATGAACATTAATGTCATCCCAGTCTTAGTCTATAGGGTCCAATATTGAGTTGGCCCATCATTTGCAGCTCTAACAGCTTTAACTCTTCTGGGAAGGCTGTCCACAAGGTTTAGGAGTGTGTCCATGGGAATGTTTGACCATTCTTCCAGAAGCGCATTTGTGAGGTCAGGTACTGATGTGGACGAGAAGGTCTGGCTTGCAGTCTCCGCTCAAATTCATCCCAAAGGTGTTCTATTAGGTTGAGGTCAGGACTGTATGCAGGCCAGTCAAGTTGCTCCACCCCAAACGTGCTCATCCATGTCTTTATGGACCTTGCTTGGTGCACTGGTCCAAATTATTTGGTGGAAGGGGGATTATGGTGTGGGGTTGTTTTTCAGGGGTTGGGCTTGGCCTCTTAGTTTCAGTGAAGGGAACCCTTAAGGCGTCAGCATACCAAAACATTTTGGACATTTTCATGCTCCCAACTTTTTGGGAACAGTATGGGATGGCCCCTTGCTTGTTCCAACATGACTGCACACCAGTGCAAACAGCAAGGTTCATAAAAACCTGGATGAGCGAATCTGTGGCGGAGGAACTTGACTGGCCTGCCTGGCCCTGACTTCACCCCGATAGAACACATTTGGGATGAATTATATTTATATATATATTTATATATAATTTTTTTTTTTTAATTGGCACAAAGGCTGCTCTGTTTGGTAAAATCTTCATTCCTCACACTTAGTAACCAATTGTGCATTGGTTATATATACATATGCTCATGTTACTACTTGTACTGAAATTGAAATTGTTTAATAAAAATATATTGAAAATGAAAAGCATTCTATGAATGAAGAAAGCTCATCTCAATTCATGGAGTGCTTTTCATTGAGGGAAGTGACAGATTTTATGAATGAAAGGTGGGCAAGGTCCCAACAGCTCATTGTAACCCCATGAGTATACGGGGCACTTATTCAATGTATGTATCAGCCCTTGTGCTGATTAAAAAAAACAAAACACTGAAGTTTGGATTTTAAGGAGGTACTTTTATATGTTTGTTAAGTTTCTCTAAAAAAAAAAAAAAAATCTAGACTTGAAATCTGTCGATTAAAAAAACCCATGTGGGTGTCCTAAGTGTTTACATTTTGTTAGGTATTCTGTTCCCTCAAGCAGCTGTCACGTTTTTATAAGGGGTAAGAACATGCCTGTGAGTCGGATCTAGTTCTTTCCCACAACAGATCAGCATCATGTGGCGTAGCACTGACTGGCAGCGTACAACACTCATTATGCTGAGCTGTCCTATGAGGTTATGCTGGAGTTACAAAGATGCTGGGTGGGACTACTCAGATTTCCTTTTAGGAAGTTGGCTGCAGGGGTGGCTCAGTGTTTAAATTAGATTGCTTCCTCCAGGATTTTTCAGACTCCAGTGTGTAGTGAGGGAGCCTGCTCAACACAATCTGTTCCTTGACTTGCTATTTTTATTGAGATGTGCATGGCATTGGGGCGTCTTGAAGTTACCTGATCCTTCTACAGAAATAAAGCTAAGGAAGTTTTCAGACCTACATGAAGCCCAAGGTGATTGTAAAATGATACTGAAATCTTAGATGGTGATATTCTCTCGT
This sequence comes from Lithobates septentrionalis, assembly GCA_037952835.1. Lineage (NCBI taxonomy): Eukaryota > Metazoa > Chordata > Amphibia > Anura > Ranidae > Lithobates > Lithobates septentrionalis. The sequence goes on from JBBDGP010002050.1 coordinate 2,657,388, forward strand.
TGGTGATCTTTGAGTTTTGATTATCACGTGTTTGCCATACTGGCTATAGCACTGCTGGCTTTCCGTAGTCCCAGCCAGTATGACCTTTAACATGGTCTTCACAAGTAAGTCAACCTTACAGCAGCAGGTTGTGACTCCTGAAAGCATGTGAGTACACAGTTTCTTTTATTTTTATAGTTATTTAAAATGTATTTTTTTAATGCCTTTTAGATTGCCTGGATTCTTTCTTTCTACTTTGGTAAACCTTTGAGGCTGAGGCATAAAAACTTGCGCAGGGGAAACTGTAATTTTGCATCTTTCATCAGCAGTAGGAGACACGTGGGCTGTCGTATATATCTTCCTCTTAGATTTATAGTTGCCCACCTGAGTGTATGTTTAATAAAATGATAATGGAGTGCAGTCGGTATCAGAAACGTGCTGTTCTAGCCTTTTAAACTCTGCATTCTGTTTTGCAGAGGAGTGGTTCAGACTCATAATTGATATGATGGAGGTAATTACACGAAGATTTTCTTCCTTTTACTGCAATGCGCTCTAAGTTAATCTTCATCCATCATGTTTTTTCTGAGTTTTAACTGCAGACATTATTGATCATCCTTCAAGTTCCTGTCTATTTAAATGAAGTATTCTGTAGAAATGCTGCAGGTTTGCGTTCACGTCTACGCTGAAAGGAAACCTTCATAAAGGATGCAAAAGATGGATGAAACTTGTTTTCTTCTGTATTAGATAAATTATGTTGTTGGTGGGAGGATGCTAGTAGTGGTTGTTGGTCACATTCAGCTAGACTTGTTCTTTTACATAGATGTTTTACCCATAATCCAAGTGACTTCCTTTGATCGGCATCTCCATTGGCTTGTTTATTTAAAGCAAAGTCATTTGAATTAGGATGACTGAGCTGCTCATGTAGCTTTAAAGACTAACTTCACTCCCCTGTGCACTTTTTTTTTTTTTTTTTTTAATCTTTTCCTCCTCAGACAGTTTCTTTCCCCCCATACAAGTCTATAGGATGCAAAAGTAGCTTGATGCAGGTAAGAAGGTCGTCAACTGTAGGTCAAATCTCCAGAAGCATCTCAAACTGATGCCACAAGCAAATTTAATTTTTCTGACACAAGCTGCCTTTGTCAAAACAAGCCCAAAGCAGTCAACTCAAACCTACATACCCCAAAATCAGACGCTGTTGCGTTTCATAGGCATTATCTCAAAAGCAGAAAAATTGGGAACTTCACCAACACACTTTGCTGTAGTGGCAATCTTGTCCTTTTTTTTCGCATAATGTAACAAGCATCACAAGCCAACATTTCAGGACGTCCCAGGATTCTTTTTTGAAGACAGAGATCCTGGACCATAGGCCTGTCATGCTTGTTAAGCTGGCCATACATGAATGGAAATTCTTCTGGTTCAGCATGGGCTGGTCGAGATGTCATCCACCCCACTTAGGTATATCCGCCAAACCGTGCCTCCTGCCCTCCAAACCGTTCCAGCAGACCGAGAGCTAATACCAGCCCTTTTACCCCAAGCATCGTACACAGACAAGATGTTGCGTTAGAACCAAAGGAATGACTGTTTGTTGAACAGAAATGCAAGTTTTTATACACTTCAAAAGTAGGTCAGTCACCACATGAACAATAAAACCAAATGTTACTCCAAACATCACACACTGATTAGATAACAAGGTAGAGTTAATACGAGGCTAATCCCATCATGAAGGAACCTCCAAGAGTTAGCCACCAAACAATAGGTGACTCAGTTAACAATGGGAATGCACACCTAGGAGGCACACAATGGGAGAGGGACACAACATAAACCGTGATCCCACCCCACCTCAGGCTGGCCGGCAACAGCCTACAACAGTCTGAGACAAACAAATACAATGTTCCAGTAGTCTGAAAAAGTGGCATAGATCTCTTGAGGGATATTGTTGCAAGTCTCAAGTGAAGGAGCCTCTCCAGCCCAGTCTGTGGGAGGGCCACCATATTTCCTCTGACCATTAACCTGTACAAAATTAATATTGCATCCATCCACTCCAGAAGGAAAGCCTTATTGTTTTTATTCAGAGAAGTAATCAAAGCCTTGCTCTCAGCGTCTATTACATGGTTGTCCAATAGTGAATGATCTGCTCTCTCCATGGGCCATAATCGGTGGGTAGGAGGCTTGCCTCTAGTCCTCTCAAAAATTCCCTGTTTGGGTTGGGTTGTCATAATGATTTCAAGATGTGCTGGTGAAGATCCCTTTTTATCTATGATTGTATGGTGGCACATACAACTACAGCACCCTGCATGAACTGTGGTCACAAATGTAATGTGTGCAACAAATACAAATTAATCTAACGCTAAACCTACGCTCTGACACATTTTAAGCCTAAACATTTTAAGCCTAATCTATCTAGCCCTGTAAAGAAGAGATTGCTGTACTTGCCTATTCTGCAGTCGCACCGGTTCTGTCCCATACTGAGCTGTCAGCAGCGTCTTCAGTGTGGAGGCAGGTGCAGGAGAGGCAGCGCATAACTGAAGCCCAATAGTAACTCTATGGGTGATGTCACTTCCCAGCCGTTGCCGGCTGTCTCTCTACACAACAGCTGCCTCTGCAGGCTGGACTGGTTTCAGAAAAGGTAGGTATAACGATTTTTTTTTGGGGGGGGGGGGGGTTCTTCTTTACAGGGTTAGGTAGACTAAGTTTAGAATATGGCTGAGAGTAGGTTTAGCGTTAGGATTTGGCTGAGCTTCTACTTTAAAGGACGAGGCCTGTTTGACTTTGGTAATGGGTATTTGTAGTGACTGGAGCAGATGGCACCATGCAGATCATAGTAAAATGAGATCTCACCAGCACTCTTTTTGAAAATAAATATATACTCCTTTTATTAGTGCACTGTCACATCAATCAAATAAGTCCACATTTAGGGGCTGCACAGGGTCCCTTTCTCAATGCAACATAGAGACTCTGCATGTCCCTGAAACGTTGATGTGTTTTACTAATGTGACTTTGCACTAATAAGTGAGTCTATATGTTCGTCATTTTGCTAGTGACGTCTCATTGTTTTACTGCGCCACCAGGGGCGGACTGACCATTCGGGCACTCGGGCACTGCCCGAGGGCCCCATGCCACTAAGGGGCCCCATCAGGGTTGCCAGCCTCAATAAAACCAGGGACAGTATGTAAAAATGTGTGTGTGTGTGTGTATTCTGTGTGTGTATATTGTGTGTCTGTGTGTTTACTGTGTGTGTGTGTATACTCTGTGGCCCCATAATCTATTGCCTGGGGGTCCCATAATCTTCTATTGCCCGGGGGCCCCATAATCTTCTCCTATTGCCGGGGGCCCCATGAGTTATCAGTCCGCCCCTGTGCGCCACAATACAACTTTCCTATCCAAAGGTAATTTAAAGGTAACTACATTTTTGTCACTGCACAAATACAACATTTTTACAGCTCTTAAGTGACAATAGTGTTACACTGCAGATAATCTTTTAGGATGGGAACGCTGCAAGATTTTACATATCTACTCATCAGAATGCAAAATGTTCTGTGAATGGAGGAGGGGCGGTCCTGTCATTCATCTGCCACTCCCCATTCACAGAGACTTTCATTTTGTGAAATGAATACAAGGAATTTTCTGAATGGAGAACAAGACAGAAAGGGGTGGACAGCTGTTTAGACTTCTTAAATGTGCTGCAATGGTGGAGCTGGGGAAGTTAACCCCCGCAGTGCTGGAAGTTCAGCAATGTGAATGGAGCCTGTTATCACAGCAGGGAGCTTTTCTTTGTGAAGGAGCAATGGTTAGGATGTGGGATATACATCATTAGATGTAAGTAACGTACCTAACTAAACCTATATCCCAGAAAAAATGTTTTAACCTCAGCTTTAAAGTGCACCTGTCAATACCTTAAGGCTTATAGCATTGCAAAGTTTGACTCTTTCAGCAGATTGAACAGATTACAGCAACCTAGGATTTGGGCTTTGGGGAAGCAGAAGAGAACATGTAAAGGTATTTGCAGGTACAGCCCAGAGCCTGCAGTACAGTGCTGGAGCCTGTTCAATCCCCCTAGGGCACTGACAGGTGCGCTTTGAGAGACTCTCATGATCTAGGCTACAAGACCAATGTTCTTTAAGAGTGGAAATGTGATTGTCTCATTACACATTCACTTTAAATTCATCACTACATTATGAGTCAGGCATGGTCTTAGTGCTGTAGACTCAGATCCCCCATATGTTTATTAGGTCAAAAGTATTCTCTTGCTGGATGTTTATTGTCTCATAAAACAGGGAGCAATCTCTGTAATTACAAGCATTGCTTCAAACATTGTGTGCCATTTACCATCACATAATTTAAGAGCTTTGCGTTTTGTATCTACAATTTACTGTCCCATAAATGTAGCTGTATTGGATTTATCCACTTTTTTCCTAGTGCATTCTTTGACTAAGGCTACTTTCACACTGAGGCGCTACAAATAGCGCCTGTTTAGCGCCTGTAAAGAGCCTCTCCAGTGTGAAAGCCCGAGGGGTGCGCTTGCAGCACGGTCAAAGTCCTGCAAGCGGCATCTTTGCAGCGCTGTAAGAGTGGTGTATTCACTGCTCCTAAAGCGCCCCTTCCGATTAAAAACGATGAGGCAGCGGCGCTAAACCACCGGCATAGTGCTATGCCGGCGGTTTTAACCCTTTTTCGTCTGCTAGCGGGGGGGTTAAAACTGCCCCCGCTAGCGGGCGAATAGCGTCGCTAAAATGACGGTAAAGCGGCGCTAAAAATAGTGCCGCTTTACGGCTGGCGCCGCCCGCCCCAGTGTGAAAGTAGCTTTAATCACATAGATCATTTCCAGTATGTGATAGTGAAGTCTTGTGTACCACGATGTCATATTATTCATTTTTTTTGGAAATACTATTGTGGACAGTGAAGTCACGTAACCGCTTCCGGGCGGGCCACTGTATACAGTGGGGCAAAAAAGTATTTCATCAGCCACCAATTGTGCAAGTTCCCCCACTTAAAAAGATGAGAGAGGCCTGTAATTGTCGTCATAGGTATACCTCAACTATGAGAGGCAGAATGTAGAAACAAATCCCAGACAATCACATTGTCTGATTTTTGAAAGAATTTATTTGCAAATTATGGTGGAACAGTATTTGGTCAATATCAAAAGTTCATCTCAATACTTTGTTATATATCCTTTGTTGGCAATGACAGAGGTCAAATGTTTTCTGTAAGTCTTCACAAGGTTGTTACACACTGTTGCTGGTATGTTGGCCCATTCCTCAATGCAGATCTCCTCTAGAGCAGTGATGTTTTGGGGCTGTCGCTGGGCAACACGGACGATGAGAAACATTGGTTGGTTCTCTAACTTTGCTGAAGCTGTGATCGTCCGCTCTTGTGATGGGAAAGAGATTGGGTGCAGTTCTCCCCCACACCTGCACTAAGGGGGAGCAGTCCCTATTTCCAGGAGAAGGACGACTGTCATTGGCCACTGCTAAAGCCACTGCTAAAGCCAATCACAGTCCTGCTAGCCCCGTCCACCATCTGGAGGAAGATGACTCGCTTGGTTGCCACTACCAACCTCAGAAAGAAGGGATTTCACTGTGATTGAGAAAACCACAATCAGGTGACAGTTTGTGGAATTACTGTTGAGCTTCTGGGAACTTTGTTGAAATTATTCCTGAACCCCGACACTCTGTGTCCCTTTAAGCCAGAGCCAGTATTCACTGCAATTAGAATCGCACCCAACTTTTCCTGTGGCGCGGAGCACCGCACTTTTTCTCAGCTGTGGGGGCCCACCTTATGATCCTGCACACAGGCCCACTGCTTTCAGGAAATGCCCCTGACCTGAGCTCATCATTACGTATCCATTCCAGATGCTTGTATGTGACATCACATACATCACATACAAGCACGTGGGCTGGATGGATGCGAGAGGTGGATCAGCAGGATGAGTGTGCCAGGACAGGTAGATGCTTCCTTTCACCACTCTGCATATCATGCATATCATAGATGAGGTGGAACAGAAGAGCAGGAGAGGGTATAGCAGTGGGGCAGATGTACAGGGAGGTACATTTGTAAAAAGAGATGCGAAGGGGGTTTAGCAGTGGCATAGAAGAGCAGGGGGGTACAGTAATGGGCTAGATGAGCAGGGGGGGTTCAGTGTTGGGGAAGAAAAGCAGGGGGGTGGGGCAGATGTGAAAGGTGGGGTATTGGTGGGGCAAATGTGCAGGGGGTTACAGTGGTGGGGGAGGAGAGCAGGGGGGAACAGAGGTGGGACAGATGAGAAAGCGGGTTACAGTGGTGGGGCAACTGAGTTCAGTGTTAGGACAGATGAGAAGGTGAGACAGAAGAGCATGGGGATACGGCGGTGGAGCAGATGTGTGGGGAGGTACAGTGGTGGGGCAGATGAGAAAAGGGGTACATTGATGGGGTAGATGAGCAGGGGGGTATAAGTGGTGGGAGGGATGAGAAGGGGGTTCAGCAGTGGGAAAGAAGAGCAGGGGGGTACAGTAATGGGGCAGATAAGCAGGGGGTTACAGTGGTGGCAAAGATGAGCAGGGGAGGGGGGGTTCAGTGTTGGGGCAGAGGAGAAAGGAGGTACATTGGTGGGAAAGATGAGCAGGGGGTTACAGTGGTGGAGCAGGGGAGTACAGAGGTGGGGCAGATGTGCAGAGGAGAAAGGAGGTACATCAGTGGAACACATGAGCAGGAGGTTACAGTGGTGGGACAGATGTGCAGGAGGTACAGTGGTGGGACAGATGTGCAGGAGGTACAGTGGTGGGTCAGATGTTCAGGGGGGACAGTAATCTGAGGTGTGAAGGTGTGTGAATTGGGGCTGATCCGTGCAGATTGTTAATTTCTCACTACTAAAGTAGTTTACAGCATTTACTTAATAAAAAAAAATCCTTTTCGTGATTTGAGAGTGTGAAGTTGACGTTTTTTGTTATAAAAGAGCCCACAGTGCCACCTAACAGTGCCCACAGTGCCACCTAACAGTGCCAAGTGCCACATCAATGCCCACCTGTAGTGCCAATCAGTGCCACCTGGCAGTGCTGCCCATCACTGCCGCCCATCAGTGCCCATCACTGCCACCCATCAGTGCCCATCACTGCTGCCTATCAGTGCCCATCACTGCCGCCTCATCAGCGTACATCAATGAAGGAGAAAAATTACCCGTTTAAAAATTTTTATAACAAAATATAAAAAAATAATTTTTTTTTTTTTTTTTTTAACCACTTTAAGACCAGCCTCGTTTTGGATTTTAGGTGTTTACATGTTTAAAACAGGTTTTTCTGCTAGAAAATTACTTAGAACCCCCAAACATTATATATGGTTTTTCTTCTAACACCCTAGAGAATATAATGGCGGTCATTGCAATACTTTTTTTTGCACTGTATTTGCGCAGCGGTCCTAAAAGCGCACTTTTTTTGGAAAAAATTCACTTTTTTGAATAAAAAAATAAGACAACAGTAAAGTTAGCCCAATTTTTTTTTATATTGTGAAATATAATGTTACGCCAAGTAAATTGATACCCAACATGTCATGCTTGAAAATTGCGCCCGCTTGTGGAATGGCGTCAAACTTTTACCCTCAAAAATCTCCATAGGCGACGTTTAAAAAATTCTACAGGTTGCATATTTTGCGCTACAGAGGAGGTCTAGGGCTAGAATTATTGCTGTCGCTCTACCGATCGCTGTGATACCTCACATGTGTGGTTTGACCACCGTTTTCATATGCGGGCGCTACTCGCGTATGCGTTCGCTTCTGCGCGCGAGCTCGTCGGGACAGGGGGGGTTTTAAAAATTTTTTTTTTTATTATTTATTTTACAATATTTTATTTATTTTTACACTGTTTAAAAAAAAAAAAAAATTGTGTCACTTTTATTCCTATTACAAGAAATGTAAACATCCCTTGTAATAGAAAAAAGCATGGCAGGACCTCTTAAATATGAGATCTGGGGTCAAAAAGACCTCAGATCTCATATTTACACTAAAATGCAATAAAAAATTAAAAAAAAAGTCATTTAGAAAAATGACATTTGAAAAAATATGCCTTTAAGAGGCGTGGACGAAAGTGACGTTTTGACGTCGCTTCCGCCTAGCAGTGTCATGGAGACGAGTGAGTGCCATCTTCCCCTCACTCGTCTCCAGACACACCAGAGAGCAGGACGCGATCGCCTCCGCCGCTACCGACGGCTCCGGTAAGCGGCGGAGGGCACCGGATCGCGGCGGGAGGGGGGGGCCCTCTCCCGCCACCGATAAAAGTGATCTCGCGGCGAATCCGCCGCAGGGACCACTTTTATCTGAAAGCCGGCCGCCGCACGAAAACGGGGATACCGGGGTTATGGCAGCTAGCTGCTGCCATAACAACGATATCCCCGTTCAAACTTAGGACGTACATCGGCGTGCGGCGGTCGGGAAGTGGTTAAATTCAGGTTTTTACATTTTTTTTAACAAAAAGTAAAAACTGCAGAGGTGATCAATTACCACCAAAAGAAAGCTCTATTTGTGGTGAAAAAATGATAAAAATTTCATTTGGGTACAGTGTTGTATGACCGCGCAATTGTCATTCAAAATGCGTCAGCGCTGAAAGCTGAAAATTGGTCTGGATAGGAGGGGGGTTTAAGTGCCCTGTAAGCAAGTGGTTAAATGATAGAGACAAAATATCAACCAAAAAAACACATAAAACAAATATGATAAATTAAGTTGCTGTTCAGTGAGTAAAATAAGTATTTGATACCAAAGCAAAAAACATGACTTGGTACTTGGTGGAGAAACCCTTGTTGGCAAGCACAGAGGTGAGATGTTTGTTTTAGTTGGTTACCAGGTTTGCACACCAGGTTCCCTCCCTCTCAGGAGGGATTTTGGTCCACTCTTTACAAATCTTCTCTAAATCCTTAAGGTTTCTTGGCTGTCGCTTGGCAACTCGAAGTTTTAGCTCCGCCCTAAATTTTCTATAGGATTAAGGTCTGGAGACTGACTGGGCCACTCCATGACCTTAATGTGCTTCTTCTTGAGCCACTCACTCCTTTGTTGCCTTGGTATGTTTTTGGTCATTGTTCTGCCGGAAGATTCATCCATGGCCCATCTTCAGTGTTCTGGCTGAGAGGTGTCTTTTAAACACATAAGTTGTCGTTAGGAGCGCTTTCCTAAATTGACAGAACTAATCTGTGTACCACATGAGCACATACTTTAGCCAGTCTGGGAGCCAGAATTATTGTTTGGTTGATGGGGGATCAAAGACTTATTTTATTCACTGAACTGCAACTCAATTTATACCACTTGGTATCGTGTGTTTTTTTGTTTTTTTTTTCTGGATTTTTGGTTGACGTTCTGTGTCTCATTTAACATATACCTATGATAAAAATACAGACCCTTCATTTCTTTGTAAGTGGGCAATCTTAAATCTGCTGGGAATCAAATAATAATTTGATTATACTATGAGATTTGGCTAATGTGTGTGTGTGTGTTTTTCTGTTTGTTTTTCTTTCTTTTTTTTTAGAAAAAGAGTAATTGAAAACTATAGAATCTTTAGGAGAGAGCTGTTTAGATCCCCCAAATATAATCTAACATTTCTGAAACTGGAATTACTGCTAATGATCAAAAAACTGATTTCTTGAACTGGACATTCAGAATAATTTGTATTGTGTGTCTATCTCGCAGCTAGCCGATTTCCAAGCCCCCTCCTTGGCGACCGGCTATTTATAGTGTTTGAAGTTCAGTCACTTCTTTGGTTTTTTACATTAAAAAAAATGTCGGATATGGAAACTTATGTAAAAATTTACATCAATATTCAGTTTTTGATGTGGTGGTTTTTTTTTTTGGTTTTTTTTTACAAAAAAACCCCATAAATTACCAAAAAAAACGAAACACCCGTGTGAAACCAGCCTGAATGTTTTATTAGGGAGTAAGGATGGGATCGGGCGTGTTCGCAACTGCACGTGGAGAGTCCACCAGGGAGTCGGCGCTACACAGCGCTAATCACAGGCACTGAGACATTTCCCGATCTCTGCAGATTGGGAAAATGTGTCTGCCTGTGATTAGCATTGTGCAGCCCAACTTCCTGGCGAGCTCATCCTTATTAGGGAGCATATAATTTTTGAATTTTTACAAAATGTTCTTCCAGCAGTATTTATTACTGCTGGGTGAAAAAACACTGTAGCATTTAGGTGTGTGTGTATGTATGTACAGTTGTGCTCATAAGTTTACATACCCTGGCAGAATTTATGATTTCTTGGCCATTTTTCAGAGAATATAAATGAAAACACCAACAAACTTTTCAACTCTTACGTCAACTCTTCTCCACCTTTAACTCTCTACTTCGGCCTCCACCGCCTCCACCCGCCAACTCACTCACTGCACAGGAGATCGCCAATCACTTCAAACAGAAGATTGATACTATTCGCGCTGAGATCTCTACTGTGCCGACACCCTCCACGCTTTACACTTCATGCCCACAGGCACAATTATTATTTCCCTCTTTCAACCCCACCACTACAGACGAAGTTGCTAAACTACTTGCTAATGTCCACCTTACCACCTGCCCTCTGGATCCTGTTCCCTCACAAATGCTACGTTCACCCTCTGGCCCTATACTACACTCTCTAACCCACATCTTCAATCTCTCTCTGTCTTCTGGCATCTTCCCTAACTCTCTAAAACATGCACTTGTCAGACCCATACTTAAAAAGCCCTCACTGGACCCATCCAATCTTAACAACCTACGCCCCATCTCCTTGCTCTCCTTCTTATCCAAACTCCTCGAACGTCTGGTCTACAACCGACTGAGTGTCCACCTCGCTGATAATGGCCTTCTTGATCCCCTTCAGTCTGGATTTCGTCCTCGACACTCCACAGAAACTGCTCTCCTAAAACTAACAAACGATCTACTAACGGCCAAAACCAATCGACACTATTCTGTACTCCTACTCCTGGACCTCTCTGCTGCCTTTGATACGGTTGACCACCCCCTCCTCCTCAAAAAGCTACACGCCTTTGGTCTCCGTGACTGTACACTTCGCTGGTTCTCTTCCTACTTATCCAACCGCACCTTTAGCGTTTCTTATAACTCTACTTCCTCCTCTCCTCTTCCTTTCTCTGTTGGGGTCCCTCAGGGTTCTGTTCTTGGACCTCTACTATTTTCAATCTACACTGCCTCCCTGGGTCAACTGATAGCCTCCCATGGATTCCAATACCACCTCTACGCTGATGACACCCAAATCTATTTCTCTACCCCTCAGCTCACTCCCTCTGTCTCCTCACGTATCAGTAATTTACTCTCAGATATATCAGTCTGGATGTCTCACCACTTCCTTAAACTCAATCTATCCAAAACCGAACTTATAATTTTTCCTCCCCCATATGCCTCTTCCCCTGATCTCTCTGTCAAAATCGATGGCACAACTATAAGCCCATCCCCACATGCCAAGGTTCTAGGAGTAGTCCTAGACTCTGAACTCTCTTTCAAGCAACACATCCAATCACTGTCCAAATCCTGCCGCCTCAACCTCCGCAACATCTCCAAACGACGCCCCTTTCTAACCAATGACACAACAAAGCTCTTAATTCACTCGCTGGTCATCTCTCGCCTCGACTACTGCAACTCCCTTCTCATTGGCTTACCTCTACATAGTCTATCACCTCTTCAATCCATTATGAATGCCGCTGCCAGACTCATCCACCTTACCAATCGCTCTGTCTCTGCTACCCCTCTCTGTCAATCCCTCCACTGGCTTCCACTCGGCCAAAGAATTAAATTCAAAATTCTATCAACTACGTACAAAGCCATCCACAATTTCGCCCCCAGCTACATCACTAGCTTAGTCTCTAAATACCAACCTACTCGTTCTCTTCGTTCCTCTCAAGACCTCCTGCTCTCTAGCTCCCTTGTCACCTCCTCCCATGCTCGTCTCCAGGCCTTTTCCAAAGCCTCTCCAATCCTATGGAACTCCTTACCCCAATCTGTCCGCTTATCTCCTACTTTATTAGCTTTCAGAAGATCCCTGAAAACCCTTCTCTTCAGAGAAGCCTATCCTATCCACACCTAACTGTATTTTCATTTTTTCCATCAGCTCATCCCCCACAGTTATTACCTTTTGTTTCCACTTGACCCCCCCTTCTAGATTGTAAGCTCTAACGAGCAGGGCCCTCTGATCCCTCCTGTATTGATTTGTATTGTAAGTGTACTGTCTGCCCTATGTTGTAAAGCGCTGCGCAAACTGTTGGCGCTATATAAATTCTGTATAATAATAATAACTTTTCTTTCACTTATGGTTAGTGCTTGGCTGAAACCATTTATTATTAATCAACTGTGTTTACTCTTTTTAAATCGTAATGACAACAGAAATTAGCCAAATGACCCTGATCAAAATTTTACATAGTCTAATTCTTATTGCCGTGTATTGCCCCCTTTAATATCAATGACAGCTTGAAATCTTTTGTGGTATTTGTGGATCAGGCTCTTTATCTTCTCAGATAATAAAGCTGCCCATTCCTCTTAGCAAAAAGCCTCCAGTTCCTGTAAATTCTTGGTCTGTCTTGCATGAACTGCACGTTTACGATCTCCCCAGAGTGGCTCAATGATATTGAGGTCAGGAGACTGAGATGGCCACTCCAGAACCTTCACTTTATTCTGCTGTAGCCAATGACAGGTTGACATAGCCTTGTGTTTTGGATCATTGTCATGTTGGAATGTCCAAGTACATCCCATGCACAGCTTCCTGGCTGATGAATGCAAATATTTCTCCAGTATTTTTTGATAACATACTGCATTCATCTTGCCAACAATTTTGACCAATTTCCTGTGCCTTTGTAGCTCACATATCCCCAAAACATCAGCGATCCACCTCCGTGTTTCACAGGAATGATGTACCTTTCATCATAGGCCTTGATAACTCCTCTCCCAGTAGCGTTTGGTTGTGGCCAAAAAGCTAAATTTTGGTCTCATCGCTCCAAATGACTTTGTGCCAGAAGGTTTGAGGCTTGTCTCTGTGCTGTTTGGCATATTCTAAGTGGGATTCTTTGTGGCATTTGCGTAGTAATGGCTTTCTTCTGGCGACTCGACCATGCAGCCCATCTTTCTTCAAGTGCCCCCTTATTGTGCATCTTGAAACAACCACACCACATGTTTTCAGAGTCCTGTATTTCACCTGAAGTTATTTGTGGGTTTTTCTTTGCATGCTTCTCACACATGGACAATAATTTACTGGTGTGTATACACAGGGAGTTGCTGGCAGAAAGATCCCGAATAAAAAAAAGTTATATAAAACATTGTAAAACATGTTATGTCCATGTGTGAGAAGTCTTATAGTGCAAGTGTGTCAGTCAACCCCACTTGGGGTGCATTCGCAAATGTTAATGCACCCTTAAGCCCCATACACATAGGCCGAATGTCGAGAGTCATCGGCTGTCATGCAGCCTGTGTGTATGCCACCCTGTCCGACGGAAGCCAGCCATTTTGCCAGCTTCTGTCGGACAAGCATACTGAAAAACCAGCAGCCGACCGACTTCCGATCAGCACTCTCAGCCAAATACGGAGAATGCTGATCAGTGTTCTGGTGTGGGCCATCCCCCTGTCAGAACACAACAGCTCAGCAGGGGAGATCCCTGATCTAACTTCGCATAGTTTGCTTTGGTCGGGAGCCGCTGTACTGACACTTTTTTTTTTTTTTATCGGGATGAGCGAAAAAAACTGTATCCAGCTTTAGTTGCCAGAACAGGCGTAGCTTTAGTAACTTTAGGGGGACATCATTCTATTTCACGCATTTGATAGCAACAGTGCTGTAATATGTGCTTTTTTTTTTTATTATGTTGAAATATCAGTAATTTCATGCAATTTATATTTGAATTGGCTACAGCTATAGGTTAAAATTGTATGTATGTATATATGTGTATATAGATAGATAGAGAGAGAGAGAGAGAGAGAGAGAGAGAGATACACATATATATATACACATATATATATACACATATATATATACACATATAGATATACACATATAGATATACACATATAGATATACACATATAGATATACACATATATATAGATAGATAGATATACACATATATATAGATAGATAGATATACACATATATATAGATAGATAGATATACACATATATATAGATAGATAGATATACACATATATATAGATAGATAGATATACACATATATATAGATAGATAGATATACACATATATATAGATAGATAGATATACACATATATATAGATAGATAGATATACACATATATATAGATAGATAGATATACACATATATATAGATAGATATAGATATATATAATATTGAAGCTGGGAAAGTGGCCTACTTTGGTAGCTCAGTAGATGGCTAAGTGACATGGCACTTTATTTTGTCCCTGGTTGACCTGTGTTTCAGTCACCATATGGTGGAAGAAAGACTGCGCCTAAAATAGTTATAATTGATCCCTTTGCTAAATGAACTGTCTCTATACACACATGATGGGAACAAATAGAGCATGCTGAGCCCACAGCCCCTTCTCTACAGTGGTACACCTAATTGTTTCATAGATACTGCAGCTAAGATTACACTGTTTTCTTCCTAAAATCTTTGTATTCATTTTACTTCAGTGAACTGGATATGATTTTTAGCTTTACAAATAATCCTTAAATCTAGCTGATCCCCCATCTGTCCTCACAATTGATCATAATAAAAAGCTTAAATATTAAAAATGTTTTGTGGCTTTTGCAGACACAGATTTATGAGTCAGTTAATGCTAATCATTTTTTGGGTGGTGGGAGGAGATGATCATGTGCTTTAGTTGTGCTGCAACTTTGATGTGACCAGATTTGATTTGATGTAAGGTAAGGTCGTGGTTGCAAGAGAAGAATTGTGAGGAGAAGATAATGTATGCAAAGAAATAAAAGGACTGCAATTATCTAGAAGTATCTGTAGATGGCCATTGCCAAATATTTCTAAAGGAGCCTTTGTTGTAACTTTTAAGGGTGAAGTTCCTGTGTAACACACCCCTAACACACTGCACACCCAAGTAGGTGACACCCTAACTTCTAGATTCAGCCCTTATTGCCTTTGTAATACAAATAAAAGCTACCACTCCAGGTGGACGTCTGGCTTACCTTCACTGACCACGGCTGCTGACTTTACAGGGTCAGTCCTTAAGTGACATGCCAAATTTAAATGCAAAAAGCCTCATGTCCATCACATCTTTTTGTTTTCTTTAAAGAACTTTGTTACATTGGTAAGCTCACAATATTAAAGCACATTGCCTTCTGCCATACCCTGATGCCATACCCTGATCCTTCACCTCTGATGCATTTCACCCCAGCCAGGGATTAATCATTTTATTTCCATATCACCCACCTGTGGACAGTGAAATATCTGTATAAAGATCACTGGAATCAAAGCCTAAAATCTGGACAGGGCTGGTTTGGGAGCACCACATTGGTAGTGGTGGACAGACTGCTTATAAACATAAAATATAGACTCCCTTTTACTCTATGCACTCCGTTTTCCCAGGCTTTGAGGTTCACTTGGCTTACATAGAGGCTGTATAAAATGGCATCAAGATATTTCCTTCTAGATAACTGGCACAAATCCATTATTTTAGGGACAATCGGAATATCACCTTTTGATTGGCCTATTTTGTATCATACAGGGCACCATTGTACATTTGTGTCTGATCAGAGCAGATGGTATTAAGCACATGAAACCTCTACATGTCATCTGCCTGTTTTACCGGAGATAAAATGGAATATAGGGCACGTGTATGGATGAACAACAGTTAGACAGAATGCACACATGCCCAGATGCTAGTTACAGAAATAGATGTGCTTCAAATTATCATTTGAGCTTATGTAATAAAGTATTTTCTACTGTTACACAGGCTGGCTTCTGGTGGTGATTTGGAATGTTTGCCAGCAAAGCTTGATTAATATGAAATAATTATAATTAGGGAGGGCATGATGAGGATGTGATTTGTATACAAGCCCCCAGCTACACTAAAAGGAAAAAAAAACATTTCACTACACAGCAATCAAAGCAAACTTTTTTTTTTTTTTTTTTTAGCATTTTTTGCTATTCCATTCTACATAATCTAAATGAGTGGCTTCAGTCTTGTATTTCTGACAAGCTGTACATTTTGGTGTAGTGGGTAGCACTTTCCCCCTAGCAGCAAAAAGGGTTGCTGGTTCGAATCCCGACCACGACACCTTCTGCCTGGAGTTTGCATGTTCTCCCTGTGCCTGCGTGGGTTTTCTTCGGGTACTCCGAGTTCCTCCCACTCTCTAAAGACGTGCTGGTAGGTTAATCAGATCCTGTCTAAATTGGCCCTAGTATATCTATGAATGTGTGTTAGAGACCTTGGGTTGTCAGCTCCTTGAGGGTAGGGACTGATGTACAATATATATGTAAAGCGTTGCGTAAATTGACGGCGCTATATAAGTAGATAATTATACAACATATACCATTTTAAGGTGGATTTTCATCCATCACCTGCATTGGTGCCCTAAAGTCAATGTCGCCGCTATTAATATCCTATTTCATTTTCACACTAACCAACTACATTATTTTTCATTAGCTTTTCATTTCCCTGAATCCTACTAAAATAATCCACCTGTTTTCCTAGACCTTGAGTAGGATCAGAACAGTACAGGTATTAGTTTTCTAACATCCATGCCTGTTTGTTTCCCCCATGAAAAAAAAAATCACACCCGTGTAAATCCTATTTGTGGGCATATGTAAGCCTTTCGGTCCGACGGCACTGAATGGACCCAGAGGTGGCCGAATATAGGCAAATGTAAGTTTGTTTTGTTTTCTTCTTTGATCCATGTTACCACAGATAAAATAAAAAATAGACAGACTGTCTAAAGAAAAGCGGCTTTATGCATATCTAAACCGAAAAATAAAAATGTAATGTATTGCAGCTTGCCAGTCTGATGTGATCACTGCATTTTGTTTTTTGTTTTGTTTTTTTGACAGTTTTAATTAGTTTTTTACCTGGTGATCCAGCCAGTAAAACTTTTCTCTGTTTGGGTGACTACACGAACTTCTCCACTGCATCCATGGAGGAACAGTGTAGCCACCCTTGGACAGCAACACTGTCACCCTGTGGAGAGGGTAATGTTAGATGTACTAGTACATTTACATAGTTACATAGTTACATAGTAGGTGAGGTTGAAGAAGACACAAGTTCATCAAGTCCAACCTATGTGTGTGATTATATGTCAGTATTACATTGTATATCCCTGTATGTTGTGGTCGTTCAGGTGTTTATCTAATAGTTTTTTAAAACTATTGATGCCCCCTGCTGAGACCACCGCCTGTGGCAGGGAATTCCACATCCTTTCCGCTCTTACAGTAAAGAACCATCTACGTAATTTAAGGTTAAACCTCTTCTCTTCTAATTTTTAATGAGTGGCCATGAGTCTTGTTAAACTCCCTTCTGCGAAAAAGTTTTATCCCTATTGTGGGGTCACCAGTACAGTATTTGTAAATTGAAATCATATCCCCTCTCAAGCGTCTCTTCTCCAGAGAGGTTCAGTGCTCACAAGCTTTCCTCATAACTAATATCCTCAAGACCATTTGTAAGCTTTGTTGCCTTTCTTTGTGCTCAATCCATTTCCAGTACATCCTTCCTGAGGACTGGTGCCTAGAACGGGACAGCATACTCTAGGTGCAGCCGGACCAGAGTCTTGTAGAGCTGGAGAATGCTTAGTTTATCTCTGGAGTTGATCCCCTTTTTAATGTATGCCAATATTCTGTTTGCTTTGTTAGTAGCAGCTTGCCATTGCTGAGCCTATCATCTACTAGGACCCCCAGGTCCTTTTCCATCCTATATTCCCCCAGAGGTCCCCCCCCCCCAGTGTATAGATTGCATTCATATTTTTGCCACACAAATGCATTATTTTACATTTTTCTACATTAAACCTAATTTGCCATGTAGTTGCCCGCCCCATTAATTTGTTCAGATCTCTTTGCAAGGTTTCCACATCCTGCGGAATAGTTATTGCCCTGCTTAGCTTAAAGTGGATGTAAACCCATCCTTTCTAAACTACTGCCATAGGGGTTATCTATAAGGATGTAGATGCCTCCTGCATGTATCTTTACCTGTCAAATGTCTCCCCTCTGTTATGAGACCCGAAAAACTGCATATTCTGTTTCTGTTGTCAATAGACTCCCCGCCCACCTCTACACTCACCTTGTCAATATGCATTTTCTCCTGTGTATTTCTTACACTGAACTTCTGCTATGATCTCTAACATCCAGTGAAAAGACAGGAAAGTAACCACATGACTTCAGCATGCCAAATCATGCTGAGATGTGGAACAGACAATCCTTGCAGAGCTGCTGAAGAAAGGAGTGGGAGGGAATTAAAAAATAATGCATGTCTTAGGCTAGTGCATGAGATATGTAAATCACTTGTCACTCAAAGCACTGTTTGTCAAGTTTTATCTCACTAAACAATAAAAGAGGATTGCTCAGAGCTGGATTAACTCTTTGTGGCAAGACAGGGCTCAAATGGGAAATCTTATACTCTATATTATGACATAAAAAAAAATAAAAAATAAAAATTCGGGTTTACATCCACTTTAATGTCCGCAAATACAAAGATTGAACTGTTTACTCCATCCTCCAGGTCATTTATGAACAAATTAAATAGGATTGGTCCCAGCACAGAACCCTGGGGGACCCCACTACCCACCCCTGAGCATTCTGCGTACTCCCCGTTTATCACCACCCTCTGAATTCGCCCTTGTAGCCAGTTTTCAATCCATGTGCTCACCCTAATGGTCCATGCCAACGGACCTTTTTTTGTACAGTTAACCACTTGCCGACCGCCTCACGCCTATATACGTGAGCAGAATGGCACGGGCAGGCAAAATCACGTACCTGGTACGTGATTGCCTTCCCGCGGGCGGGGGGTCCGATCGGACCCCCCCCCCGGTGCCAGCTGCGGTCGGCATTTGGCTGGGAGAAGTGAGAGACGAGGGGGAGGCCATCCGATCGTGGCCCCCCCCTCGCGATCGCTCCCAGCCAATGAGAAACATCCTCTGCCTCTGTATAGTACACAGAGGCAGAGGATGTGATGTCATCTCTCCTCGGCTCGGGAGTTTCCGTTCCGGCCCGAGGAGAGACGACATGTAAGTAAGTGCACAACACACACACAACACAGTAGAACATGCCAGGCACACTAAACACCCCGATCCCCCCCCGATCGCCCCCCGATCCCCCCCCAATCACCCCCCCCCCCCTGTCACAAACTGACACCAAGCAGGTTTTTTTTTTTTTTCTGATTGCTGCATAGTGTCAGTTTGTGACAGTTACAGTGTTAGGACAATTAGTGTTAGCCCCCTGTAGGTCTAGGGTACCCCCCTAACCCCCCCTAATAAAGTTTTAACCCCTTGATCACCCCCCGTCACCAGTGTCACTAAGCGATCATTTTTCTGATCGCTGTATTAGTGTCGCTGGTGACGCTAGTTAGTGAGGTAAATATTTAGGTTCGCCGTCAGCGTTTTATAGCGACAGGGACCCCCATATACTATCTAATAAATGTTTTAACCCCTTGATTGCCCCCTAGTTAACCCTTTCACCACTGATCACCGTATAACTGTTACGGGTGACGCTGGTTAGTTCGTTTATTTTTTATAGTGTCAGGGCACCCGCCGTTTATTACCGAATAAAGGTTTAGCCCCCTAATCGCCCGGCGGTGATATGCGTCGCCCCAGGCAGCGTCAGATTAGCGCCAGTACCGCTAACACCCACGCACGCTGCATACGCCTCCCTTAGTGGTATAGTATCTGAACGCATCAATATCTGATCCGATCAGATCTATACTAGCGTCCCCAGCAGTTTAGGGTTCCCAAAAACGCAGTGTTTGCGGGATCAGCCCAGATACCTGCTAGCACCTGCATTTTGCCCCTCCGCCCAGCCTAGCCCAGCCCACCCAAGTGCAGTATCGATCGATCGATCACTGTCACTTACAGAACACTAAACGCATAACTGCAGCGTTCGCAGAGTCAGGCCTGATCCCTGCGATCGCTAACAGTTTTTTTGGTAGCGTTTTGGTGAACTGGTAAGCACCAGCCCCAGGCAGCGTCAGGTTAGCGCCAGTACCGCTAACACCCACGCACGCACCGTACACCTCCCTTAGTGGTATAGTATCTGAACGGATCAATACCTGATCCGATCAGATCTATACTGGCGTCCCCAGCAGTTTAGGGTTCCCAAAAACGCAGTGTTAGCGAGATCAGCCCAGATACCTACTAGCACCTGCGTTTTGCCCCTCCGCCCGGCCCAGCCCAGCCCACCCAAGTGCAGTATCGATCGATCACTGTCACTTACAGAACACTAAACGCATAACTGCAGCGTTCGCAGAGTCAGGCCTGATCCCTGCGATCGCTAACAGTTTTTTTGGTAGCGTTTTGGTGAACTGGCAAGCGCCAGCGGCCTAGTACACCCCGGTCGTAGTCAAACCAGCACTGCAGTAACACTTGGTGACGTGGCGAGTCCCATAAGTGCAGTTCAAGCTGGTGAGGTGGCAAGCACAAGTAGTGTCCCGCTGCCACCAAAAAGACAAACACAGGCCCGTCATGCCCATAGTGCCCTTCCTACTGCATTCGCCAATCCTAATTGGGAACCCACCGCTTCTGCAGCGCCCGTACTTCCCCCATTCACATCCCCAACCAAATGCAGTCGGCTGCATGAGAGGCATTTTTATGTCCTCCCGAGTACCCCTACCCAACAAACCCCCCCAAAAAGATGTTGTGTCTGCAGCAAGCGCGGATATAGGCGTGACACACGCTATTATTGTCCCTCCTGTCCTGACAATCCTGGTCTTTGCATTGGTGAATGTTTTGAACGCTACCATGCACTAGTTGAGTATTAGCGTAGGGTACAGCATTGCACAGACTAGGACACACTTTCACAGGGTCTCCCAAGATGCCATCGCATTTTGAGAGACCCGAACCTGGAACTGGTTACAGTTCTAAAAGTTACAAGTTTGCAAAAAAAAAACACAAACAAAAATAAAAAAAAATAGTTGTTGTTTTATTCTCTCTCTCTATTCTCTCTCTCTATTCTCTCTCTATTGTTCTGCTCTTTTTTACTGTATTCTATTCTGCAATGTTTTATTGTTATTATGTTTTATCATGTTTGCTTTTCAGGTATGCAATTTTTTATACTTTACCGTTTACTGTGCTTTATTGTTAACCATTTTTTGGTCTTCAGGTACACCATTCACGACTTTGAGTGGTTATACCAGAATGATGCCTGCAGGTTTAGGTATCATCTTGGTATCATTCTTTTCAGCCAGCGGTCGGCTTTCATGTAAAAGCAATCCTAGTGGCTAATTAGCCTCTAGACTGCTTTTACAAGCAGTGGGAGGGAATGCCCCCCCACCGTCTTCCGTGTTTTTCTCTGGCTCTCCTGTCTCAACAGGGAACCTGAGAATGCAGCCGGTGATTCAGCCAGCTGACCATAGAGCTGATCAGAGACCAGAGTGGCTCCAAACATCTCTATGGCCTAAGAAACCGGAAGCTACGAGCATTTTATGACTTAGATTTCGCCGGATGTAAACAGCGCCATTGGGAAATTGGGGAAGCATTTTATCACACCGATCTTGGTGTGGTCAGATGCTTTGAGGGCAGAGGAGAGATCTAGGGTCTAATAGACCCCAATTTTTTCAAAAAAGAGTACCTGTCACTACCTATTGCTATCATAGGGGATATTTACATTCCCTGAGATAACAATAAAAATGATTTAAAGAAAAAAAAAATGAAAGGAACAGTTTAAAAATAAGATAAAAAAGCAAAAAAATAAAGAAAAAAAAAAAAAAAAAAAGCACCCCTGTCCCCCCTGCTCTCGCACTAAGGCGAACGCAAGCGTCGGTCTGGCGTCAAATGTAAACAGCAATTGCACCATGCATGTGAGGTATCACCGCGAAGGTCAGATCGAGGGCAGTATTTTTAGCAGTAGACCTCCTCTGTAAATCTAAAGTGGTAACCTGTAAAGGCTTTTAAAGGCTTTTAAAAATGTATTAATTTTGTTGCCACTGCACGTTTGTGCGCAATTTTAAAGCATGTCATGTTTGGTATCCATGTACTCGGCTTAAGATCATCTTTTTTATTCCATCAAACATTTGGGCAATATAGTGTGTTTTAGTGCATTAAAATTTAAAAAAGTGTGTTTTTTCCACAAAAAATGCGTTTGAAAAATCGCTGCGCAAATACCGTGTGAAAAAAAAAAAATGAAACACTCACCATTTTAATCTGTAGGGCATTTGCTTTAAAAAAATATATAATGTTTGGGGGTTCAAAGTAATTTTCTTGCAAAAAAAAATTATTTTTTCACGTAATCAAAAAGTGTCAGAAAGGGTTTTGCCTTCAAGTGGTTAGAAGAGTGGGTGATGTGTGACATAAGCTTCTAAATGTTGTGCATAAAATGCCAGGACAGTTCAAAACCCCCCCAAATGACCCCATTTTTGAAAGTAGACACCCCAAGCTATTTCCTGAGAGGCATGTCGAGTCCATGGAATATTTTATATTGCGACACAAGTTGCGGGAAAGAGACAAATTTTTTTTTTTTTTTTGCACAAAGTTGTCACTAAATGATATATTGCTCAAACATGCCATGGGGATATGTGAAATTACACCCCAAAATACATTCTGCTGCTTCTCCTGAGTACGGGGATACCACATGTGTGGGACTTTTTGGGAGCCTAGCTGCGCACGGGACCCCGAAAACCAAGCACCGCCTTCATGCTTTCTAAGGGTGTAAATTTTTGATTTCACTCTTCACTGCCCATCACAGTTTTGGAGGCCATGGAATGCCCAGGTGGCACAAAACCCCCCAAAATGACCCCATTTTGGAAAGTAGACACCCCAAGCTATTTGCTGAGGGGTATAGTGAGTATTTTGCAGACCTCACTTTTTGTCACAAAGTTTTGAAAATTGAAAAAAGAAAAACATTTTTTTTTTCTGGTCTTTCTTCATTTTCAAAAACAAATGAGAGCTGCAAAATACTCACCATGCCTCTCAGCAAATAGCTTGGGGTGTCTACTTTCCAAAATGGGGTCATTTGGGGGGGTTTTGTGCCACCTGGGCATTTTATGGCCTTCAAAACTGTGATAGGTAGTGAGGCGTGAAATCAAAAATTTATGCCCTTAGAAATCCTGAAGGCGGTGCTTGGTTTTCGGGGCCCCGTACGCGGCTAGGCTCCCAAAAAGTCCCACACATGTGGTATCCCCATACTCAGGAGAAGCAGCTGAATGTATTTTGGGGTGCAATTCCACATATGCCCATGGCCTGTGTGAGCAATATATCATTTAGTGACAACTTTTTGTAAATTTTTTTTTTTTTTTTTTTTTGTCATTATTCAATCACTTGGGACAAAAAAAATAAATATTCAATGGGTTCAACATGCCTCTCAGCAATTTCCTTGGGGTGTCTACTTTCCAAAATGGGGTCATTTGGGGGGGTTTTGTACTGCCCTGCCATTTTAGCACCTCAAGAAATGACATAGGCAGTCATAAACTAAAAGCTGTGTAAATTACAGAAAATGTACCCTAGTTTGTAGACGCTATAACTTTTGCGCAAACCAATAAATATACGCTTATTGACATTTTTTTTACCAAAGACATGTGGCCGAATACATTTTGGCCTAAATGTATGACTAAAATTTTAGTTTATTGGATTTTTTTTATAACAAAAAGTAGAAAATATCATTTTTTTTCAAAATTTTCAGTCTTTTTGCGTTTATAGCGCAAAAAATAAAAACGGCAGAGGTGATCAAATACCATCAAAAGAAAGCTCTATTTGTGGGAAGAAAAGGACGCAAATTTCATTTGGGTACAGCATTGCATGACCGCGCAATTAGCAGTTAAAGCGACGCAGTGCCGAATTGTAAAAAGTGCTCTGGTCAGGAAGGGGGTAAAATCTTCCGGGGCTGAAGTGGTTAATGTTTATGGGGAACTTTGTCAAATGCTTTTGCTAAATCGAGACATACCACGTTTACGGGCCCTCCTTTAGCTAGATGGCAACTCGCCTCCTCATAGAAGGTTAATATTGGCAAGAACAATTCTTCTTGAATCCATGCTGTTTACTGCTAATGATACCATTCTCATTACTAAAATCTTGTATGTAGTCCCTTATCCCCGCCAAGAGCTTGCATGCTATTAATGTTTGGCTTACTGGTCTAATTCCCTGGGATGTATTTTGGGTCCTTTTGAAATATTGGTGCTATGTTGGCTTTTCTCCAATCAGCTGGTACCATTCTAGTCAGTAGACTGTCAGTAAAAATTAGGAACAATGGTCTGGCAATTACTTGACTGAGTTCCCTAAGTACCCTCGGGTGCAAGCCATCTGGTCCCGGTGATTTATTAATGTTAAGTTTCCCAAGTCGAATTTTAATTCTGTCCTCTATTAACAATGGAGGTGCTTCCTGTGATGTGTCATGAGGATATACACTGCAGTTTTGGTTACTGAAGCCCCCCGATTCCCTCGTGAAGACTGAGGAGAAGAATAAATTCAATACCTTTGCCATCTCCCTATCCTTTGTAACCAGATGTCCTTCCTCATTCTTTATGGGGCCAACATGGTCTGTCCTCCCTTTTTTAAAATTAAAATCCCCCATTATGATGACACTTCCTATCCTTCCTGCTAATCCAAATTGTGATAGGAGATCCGTCTCCCCCTCCTCCCTCAGGTTAGGGGGCCTATAGCAAATTCCCAGTAGTATTTTCCCCTTAGCTTCATTCCTTTTGGAGCTCTACCCATAAGGATTCCATCTCCTCCCTAGCTCCCTTAGTGATGTCATCTCTCACATTCACTTGTACATTATTCTTGCTATATAGGCATACCCCTTCCCCCTTTCTTTTACCCTCTCTATTCCTGCGCTAAACCTTGAATGGTTGCCAGCCAATCATAAGAGCTGTTGAACCAGGTATTTGAAATTCCCACAAAATCCAGATCCTCCTCAAACAACAGTATCTCTAGTTAACCCATCTTGTCCGCCAGGCTCCTGGCATTGGTGAACATGCCACCTAGTTGAGACCGGTCGCATACTATCCTCTTATTGGGTGTTCCGAGATTGCAACTATGACTTGTTACTATACTTGCCTTGGGTTTATGTGCTTTAGTAAAGCTACCCCATTATGACACTCCATCTGCCTCTGACTTTGTCATTGGTGCCAATGTACACCATGACAGCCGGGTCTTCCCCAGCCCCTCCCAGTAATCTGTCCACCAAATCCATGATGTGCCGAAACCCAAGCGCCCGGTAGACAACATACAGTTCGGCGCTTCAGGTCTTTGTTACAGATTGCACCTCTCTCTCCTTCTAAGAATTGAGGCCCCTACCACCAGAATCTGTCTTTCCTTTCCCTTCGCTTCCCCCCCAACTCTCACTGGAGGAGTAATTCCCCTGGAAGCTAGGAGTTCTTCAGCTCCAGCAGTGCTGATCCCTGACTGGTTTTACCAATGTCACTCAATGGTGCATACTTATTGGGATGCTCCAGTCCAGGATCGGCCTCCCTGGCACTTACCCCTCTACCTTTCCTGACTGGCACCCATCTACACGTTTCTAGTGAAAAACCAAACCAAGTCTAATCAAAAGTGCAAAAAATAAGTGTAGCGCTAAATAATGGTGTCTAAGTCAATAAATTAAAAATATATAAATAAAATAATTTTTGTATGTGCATCCAGAATATCTCAAACGCAAAGGCGGGATGGGTACAAAAAAAATGGGTGAATAATGTATGATTTCAAAATGAACCCCAAAGTGCTGTGAAGTAATGGTAATGAACAGAAAATAAAAGGACCAAAAGTCCACATATAAAGTGTCCAATGGTTGGTGAACCTTCTCTTCAATCTTCAACCGAAGTAGAAAATACACCAAGAAACAGGAGAAGATCTTGGGATAGAAGGATGGGTACGCTTACCGGATCTGTTGGACGCACATACCGTACGGTAGTGCGTCTAAGAGGCTTTGGGATACTGGATCCCCAGTAACGAGGTGATGTCAAACTGGATGGTATCCTGTAGGCCGGAAACTCCAAAACCAAAATAGGTTTATTGCAGGTAAAATACCATATGATATAAAAAGGTGATCACAAAAATATAAAATAGTAAAAAAGCAATGTGGGAAGCAGGAGGTGCTGGCCCGACGCATTTCAACTAACAAGTCTTCAACAGGGGCATAAGTTTCTAGTGCCTGCACCTCTTTGTCTCCACCCAAAAAAAAGGACTAAGGCTTGCCATACTTGCAAGCACAGCTCAGTTTGGATTTTTGGCGTAGTACCGGTGTGTCGGGATGGCTGAACAGCCAGCTAGTGAAGATGGTTGTAGCCTGGCACCTGGAAGAAGCTGGGTGGAAGATGACAGCGGGACACATTGGACTGTTAAAGGACAGATAAGTAGCGAGAGTTTAGTAATTTTTAAAGGTTACAGCAACAGTTTTTCATTCCTTTTGTGATAAAGGTCTACGTAAACCACTGATCTGTCCTAAATGGTTGATCTCAGCCCTCGAACTGCCACTTTTCCTGGACAGCTTGGTCTGTTATGAAAAAACAAACAAACAAAAAAAACAGACTTACTGGTAGAAATAATGGGGGAAAAAAAAGCCTACAAAAAAATCCTATTGCAGCCAGCCACCACATTACATAATAGGTAGGAGACAAAACATTATAATTTTGTTTGGGTGTTTAGATACTCGTCTAGTTGTTTTTAAAAGATATACTGTATAATCTGCTATTTCTGTGAGTGGAGTGATTTACAAAATTGTACTCCTCTGTACATTCTTTTATTGATCACCATTTGTGTCATTGTGCTTAGGATCTCCAGTCACCTGGATTTGTTGAGTTTGTCATTCTGACCTAATTTTCAGAGTGCTATATTCTTTTTCACACTGATAACGGAGGAAATGGAGCTGCTCTGGGGGAGTTTTTGTTCTGCAGTGCTGCCAAGTTGTAAGTTTTAATGTGCCATCATGGGAACGTGTAGCTGGCAATTTATTTCCATAAGATTGGAACATGACAAAGGAGCCCTTTCGCAGGTCTTGGCCAGGTCAGGAAAGTGGTAGCAGGGCCTTGTTTTCTGGCTTTTGAAAAACGCAAAATACATAAAAAATTTTTGGCCACTATGGAATAGTTATACTTCTCTGGCTGAATCCTTGAAGTGACCTGGAAAATCCTGTTTCATTCTCTAGATTTCTCTGTAGATGTGAAGGAAATGTGACCAGAAAGAAACTCTTTTTAGCCACATCACTAGCCTATAAATCACTCTTAACATTCACATATTCCCCATACTTTTTAAAGTAAAGGCACATGCATACATATTTACAATAGCATAGAGGGTATGTTCCTAATCTTTACAACGTCTCATTGTTGGGACATAGTCAAGGGCAAGCAATTCTTCTTCTTCATATTTTTTTTTTTCTTATCGTACATCACAGGACACAGAGCCATAGTAGTTACTATGTGGGTTATAGGCCACCTTCAGGTGATGGACACTGGTACGCCCTAAAACAAAAAGTGCACTCCCTATATAACCCCTCCCACTACTGGGAGTACCTCAGTTTTTTCGCCAGTGTCTAAGATGTTGGTCACGAGTAAAGATGTGCTGTGCTGAGCTCCACTGGAGCAATCCTTGCTGGTGCTAGCCATGCAGACCGGATCCATTCAAGGTTTCTTTTTGGCCGAATTGAATGGTACCCGTGCCTCGTATCCGAAGAAACAAGCTCTTGCCTGTAACGCTTCTCTTTTATAGAGCTGGACCCCGGGATCCAGTACTTTTTGGTAGTAAGGCCATAAAGTTTTACTGGCGTGATTCTACTACAGGTCCAGGATAGTGGGTTTCCTCGAGGATCCCCAGCTCCTGAAGTTTTAACGGAACCCACTGTGAAGGGTGAAGATTGGGTCTGTTGGTTTACCACAGAAAACCCTGCAGCGGGAAAGGTGGAGTTTTCTAAGAAATTTTAAAAATTTTCTTATGTCTCCTTTAAATTTGTAATGTGTCATGCCTATGTGATCACCACTGGGGGCTGTAATGAACACTTACATCTCATGCTTCTCAGAGAGCCACAATGTGTCCAGGAAGCAGGAAGTTCTTCCTCCTTCGGCCAGCAGCAAGACCTCCGGTAAGCCGGGGGGGTGGGGGTTCCTTCTCCCCACCAAACGCCCCATGTGCAGTTTTATTCTCCCCCTCATTCTCTGGGAGGTAAAGAGCGCCAATTTTGAAAAAAAATACTGGCTTGAACGGACACCACTCGCCATTCCTCTCTCCTTCCTGGGATCCCCATAGGATCAGAAGCGCGGGAAAAGCACATTTTAAAAGTTAGAGGGTAAGGGCCGTAGGCGATGGGGGGGGCGGGCTTAGCACTGCATTGGCGTCCTCCAACGTTCAGCGTGGGAAGGGAGGTTAGGCGATGGGGGGGCGGGCTTAGCACTGCATTGGCGTCCTCCAACGTTCAGCGTGGGAAGGGAGGTTTTAAAAGGCACCGTTCTGTTTCATGCTGCTGGAGGGACACAAGAGCAAAGGTGGTATTAAGAGGTTTGGTGACACAAGCATTCCTTTTTGACACATTTACTGCATCAGGCTGAGCATTAATAGCAGCAACAGAGCTGGACTATTGTTCAAGCAGTGGATGCATTCCTTCTGGTAGTACCTCTGCTTTGTGCATCAGGCTATGAGCGGAAGGGGGGTGAAAAACACCTCAAGAGAGGGCTCTAGTAAGACTACTACAGTCACACGGCAGCCTAAAACCATCTCAAAAAAGATGGCATCCTCCCCTGAAAGTAATATGGTTGGTCAGTGAGCCATCAGGAGGGGCAAGTGTTGCAGCTGCTCTTGACACTGCAGCCTCTATGTATATTACCCAGGAGGTTTTTTCTTCAACCATATTAAGCTTGGAGCAAAAAATTGATGCTTTGTTTGCATTTCAGAGTGGGGCTAAGCATAGCAGGTCCCCGTCCATTGCTCAGGACCCTCATATGGAGGAACAAAGAGCGAGAGAGGGTGATTTGCTTTCTAGGGACCTGGAAGAGGCTAATTTCTCCTTCTGAAGAACCTGATCCGGAGATATCAGGTTCGCAGGAAAGGTTGTTGGTACAATCTCTCACTAAGTTGGTCCGCTCCACATTTTTACTGCCACCAGCGCAGTTAGTCGATGAGCCCACCTCTGGTTTGGGTTCACTAAAGCCTCCCCAATCTGATCTTTCCTTTCCTATCCATTCATGGCTAAGGAAGCATATGTATTCTGAATGGGAGCACCCAGATAAACAATTTTTCCCTCCAAAAAAGTTTTCAATACTTTATCCTATGGAGGAAGACTTTTATAAGAAATGGGGAATTCCAGCAATTGACGCTGCTATATCCTCTGTAAATAAAAACCTGAATTGTCCAGTTGACAATGCTCATATGCTAAAGGATCAAATGGATAATTAGTTGGAGTTCCTTTTTAAAAACTATATTTCGCTCGCAGGTTCAGTCGTTCAACCTTCACTGGCAGCAATTGGAGTTTCTCAGTCCTTAAAAGGACCAGTTTATAGATTTACTCAGTTATTCCTGATCAGCAGGCCCAGAATTTGGCTGGAATATGAGAAGCTTTGTGTTTTACAGTAGACTCTTTGAAAGATTCTATTCTCCAGGCCTTACGGCTCATGCCGAGTGGGGGGGAAGACGTCTATAGTTTTCAAGGGTCTGGCAGGAACAATGTCAAGACAGATGGGTGGCTTCCTCAATTTCTTTAGGTTACAAACTAGAGTTCCGAGAGATCCTATCTCCTCGTTTTCTCAGGTCAAACGTTCTCAGAGACCCAGTGAAAAAGAAGTCTCTCTTTCTAGCTCTGGATCATCTCTTGTCTCAAAGAGTGATATCAGAGGTCCCCTTGGAAGAGCGAGGTTTGGGGTTTTATTCAAAACTGTTCACGGTTCCAAAGCCAAACGGGGATGTCAGACCCATTTCATTTCTCAAACATCTAAACCGTTTTTTGAATATCTGCTCTTTTTCCATGGAGTCAATCCGATCAGTAATCTCCATCCTACAAGGGGGAGAACTTCTGGCGTCAATCGACATCAAGGCTGCTTATCTCTGTGCCGATTTTCCCCGCTCACCAGAAATTTCTACGCTTCGAAGTAGAAAATCTTCATTTTCAGTTTGTAGCTCTACATTTCGGTCTGGCTACTGCACTTTGAGTATTCACAAAGGCCCCGGCTCCTCTTTTAGCCCGGTTAAGGGCCCAAGGTATAACCATACTAGCCTACTTAGACGATCTACTCTTGATAGATCAATCAGTAGCCCGTTTAAAACTTTAGTCACCACAATTGGCTACCTGGAAGACCTAGGTTGCATTCTCAACCTAGAGAAATTCTCCTTAAAACCATCAAGGATATTGCAGTACTTGGGGCTGATCATATATACAGAAGAGGGTGTTTCTGCCCCAGGAAAGGATCGGTTCCATAAAGGAATTGATTCAGTTGGTCAAAACAAAGAAAAATCCTTCTATTCGACTTTGCATGAAATTGTTGGGAAAGATCGTGGCTTCTTTCGAGGCCGTTACTTATGCGCAGTTTCATTCAAGACTGCTACAAAACAGTATCCTGTCAAATTGGAACAAGAAGGTCCAAGCTCTGGACTTCCCAATGCATTTATCCCCCAATGTGCGTCAGAGCCTCAGTTGGTTAATATCCAAGAATCTTCAAAAAGGAAAATCCTTGGAGGCCTGGACGCTCAGACTACGGAATTGTCCTGTCAGAATTCAATCCAACAATGCCACAGCAGTGGCCTATAACAATCGCAAAGGGTGCGTGAAAAGTCGTGCGAAACAGAGAGCGGTGAATCATATTCTTTCTTGGACAGAAAGCAACATTCCTTGCCTATCAGCAATTTTCATTCCAGCGATAGAGAATTGGCAGGCGGACTATTTGAGTCGCCAACAATTGTTCCCATAAGAATGGTCTCTTCATCCCGACATCTTACTGTCCATATGTCAGAAATGGAGAGTTCCGGACGTGGATCTGTTTGCGTCCAGGTTCAACAACAAAATCGACAACTTTGTTTTAAGGACCAGGGATCGGTCTTTACGTGGGATCAGTTTTCACTGATCTATGCGTTCCCTCCTGTTATGCTGCTTCTGCGTCTTCGTTGCAGGATCAATCAAGAAGGGAAGGAGGTGATTCTTGTGGCCCCAGTGTGACCCAGGAGATCTTGGTTTGCCGAGATCATAAAAATGGCGGTAGGGGACCCTAGGACCCAACCACTGTGGCCAGACCTTCTGTCGCAAGGTTCGGTATTCCACCCTAGCTTACAAACGCTAAATTTGAGTTTGGCTATTGAGACCCACATTCTAAAGGACCGTGGGCTATCAACTTCAGTAGTTTCTACTTTGGTTAATGCCAGCAAGCCGGCCTCCAGAATCATATACTATAGAGTCTGGAAGGCATATGTCTCCTGGTGTGAAGGGGTTGGCACCCCAGAAAATGTCATAGGTAGGATCCTTGAATTCCTACAGATGGGATTAGAGAAGTTGGCCTTGAGTACTATCAAGGGCCAGGTGTTGGCCTTATCGGTATTTTTTAAACGTCCACTTGCTTCACACTTGCTGGTTCGTAACTTTATTCAGGGGGTAACACGGATTAATCCTCCAGTTAAATCCCCCTGAACCCTTGGGACTTAAATTTAGTCCTGTTGGCTTTACAAAAACAGCCTTTTGAGCCTATTCGAGATATTCCCTTGTTCCTCTTGACGAGGAAAATAATTTTCTTGGTTGCCATATTTTCTGCAAGAAGAGTATCAGAGTTGGCTGCTCTTTCTTGTAAAGAGCCATATTTGATTATTCATAAGGATAAGGTTGTATTGCGACCCCATCCTAATTTCCTACTGAAGGTATTGTCAGGTTTTCATTTAAACCAGGATATTGTTCTGCCTTCATTTTTTCCAGAACCCCGTTATGTGGAAGAAAAGTCACTACATTCTCTTGATGTGGTGAGAGCGGTCAAGGTCTATTTGAATGTGACCGCTCAGATTCCTAAAACAGATTTTTTGTTTGTATTGCCAGACGGTCCTAAAAGAGGACAGGCAGCGTCGAAATCTACTATTTCTAAATGGATCCTTCAAGTGATTGTTCAAGCTTATGGTTTAAAAAGGAAAATTCCTCCTTTTCATATTAAAGCGCACTCCACCAGGACTGTTAGTGCTTCTTGGGCAGTGCATCACCAAGCCTCCATGGCTCCGATCTGCAAGGCCGCCACTTGGTCTTCAGTCCATACATTTACCAGATTCTATCAAGTAGATGTCAATGTTACTTCATGCTCAAGATGCTCAGATGGTATTAGGGATGAAAGGATAATGAGATTGCAAGCAGCGAATTCCAGACTTATACTGTAAAAGAGTACACTTGGCTTAAAAATGTGGCCACTGCCTTTTATTGGTTTAATTACAATAAATTATTAAATTACAGACTTTATAAATAACTTTTAAAATTTACATACATGACTTTTCACCAATCATAAATACAACAATTCAACCAAGCAACTGAGCTTTTGTAGTTTGAGTTGTATTAAACCAGCCGTAATTTCCAATAACTTGTCCCCCTTAAAAAAAGGTGACCAAAGCACATATATAAGGCAGCAACAGAATGGAGAGGCCGCTATCCCTTGGCAGAACCCCCTTTTTTATAGTGCTTTCCCCTGGTTCTAGAACATTCCTAACATGTGACTTATGGTTTTAAGGCTTCGCCCAAGTACCTTAGTGATGTCTTCTGAGGGGAGGCTTGAAACCTTTAGCTTCGTACACACGATCAGATTTTCGGCCGGGAATTGTGGGATGACAGACTGTTTGCCTAAAATCTGACCGTTAGTACACGCCATCAGACAATTGTCCAACTTTCTGTCAACAAATGTTGGATGGCAGGCTAGTAAATTTTCGGCGGACAACGGTCTGTCAGATTTTCCTGTCGTCTGTCCGTCACACAAAAGTTGAAAATACAAACACGCATGCTCAGAATCAATGCTCACCAAACACAACATTAGCAGAAGGTGCCCAAAGGGTGGCGCTCAAGAGCTGAAATTCCTCTTAGTACGTCACTACGTACGTGTTTGTTGGCCGACAATTGTGTACCGTTTGTATGCAAGACAAGTTCCTGGCACATGCCCTTCAGAACAAAAGTCTGACGCTTTGTTGGCCAACAATCCAATCGTGTGTACGAGGCTTTAAGCTGCTACAATCCCATGTGGAAAAGAGGTTGGGGGTACCCTTGATACCCCCTATTTTTGTTTTTCCTTTTACATTCACTATATTTTAGCAGTGGTATACCTGTGCATATCTGTAGGTTGTATGGGTTGATTAAATGATTTGTTAACAGTGATGACAAACCACTTTTTATCTGTGGTCTATATGTTGTCTTCCCTGGGTGCAGCAGACAGATCAGGGCAATGGGGTGGGTCCCTAACTCCTTTTGCCCCTGTCATCACGCAGGTACTAAACCAAAGAAGTGACCTGGACCAAAGACTTTCTGGTTCACCCACTGCCAAAAGGGGATTGACAGATATGAGACTTATGTGCACCAATCCCCAAGGCAGCAAGGAGACCAACAACCCAAGAGAGCAATA
Source organism: Lithobates septentrionalis (assembly GCA_037952835.1). NCBI lineage: Eukaryota > Metazoa > Chordata > Amphibia > Anura > Ranidae > Lithobates > Lithobates septentrionalis. The sequence continues at coordinate 2,690,938 of JBBDGP010002050.1, forward strand.
GACCATCCTCCGTTTTCGAGTTGACAGAATTTATCTATTGATTTTCGTAGCTGCCCACTATGTTTAGCAGAGGGGCCATGTGGTACAAGCTGTGAAATCACTGTCCTTAGTACCAGATGGCTAAAAAGTTGACCACTTATTAAATATTTGGTTATCGGCTTGTGTAGATCCTAGAATGGCCGCCATTTCACAAACTTTTTTAGGGAACATGCTTGTTGTGCCAGTACTTTTTTATTTTATTGCCTGTTTTCGGTAATCCCTGCAACAGGTCGAAAATTAGTTTACTCCCCTTATAACAATGCATTTAAGGCCAAGGTTTATATATGTGTATTTTCTATATAATGCCTTCTAGATAGATGACAAAACATGTTTCAGTTTTTCAGCTTAATGTGCTGTGTAATTGTACTTTATGTATTTGTCTTGCACAATGATTGATATTCCCAAAGCTTGTTCTCCACCAGCAAACACTCGGCACAAAGTACATAGTTCTCAGTTTCTTTTTGTTTTTTCTTTTTTTTTTCTCCTCATCATATCAAAGTAGCCTACTGGGATTTTGAACAAAGGAAGGGAGTTTATTACCAGAAGGTTTCCTTAGCCTGCAGGCAAGCCAAGCTCTAGAAATAAAAACAACAGGAGCTGAAAAATGACTAGCTGCAGACGATACATGACAGGGGAAGTGCAACATATATACGTTTTTGTTCTGAAATATTTGAATTTTTTATGCTGCTCATGATTATTCATGCTCAGAATATTGTATTTTTTCCGGAATGTGTGAAAACAGTTTTTTGTGCCGTAAAACTGTGGCTCAGCTGCCTGTTTTACTGCCCCCAAACAGCCTGTCTGAAAGAGGCTTGTGCCAGTAGAGCATTCTTTCTTTCACTTGAATTTTATTAGAAATGATAGGAGAAGTAGACCATTACAAAGCACAAATGCGAAAAACGTGAACAAATTCAAAAGGGAGGTTTCCCTCTGCAGTATGAACATTAAATAATGATGTAGAAATGAAAGACAATCGATCAAAGCAACATTGAGTTGTTAGATCAATTATCAGAGCCCTGCCTGGAACTGCAATGTGCTTTGTGTCCAGAAAAGGGCCCTTCAACTGGGGGCCCTGGAACTAGAAAAAAGCAACATAGTCCTCCATGGCATACCTCCCAACTTTTGGAACTTCAGAATGAGGGACAAATGAGGGAGTAAGTGAGCTGCAGCGTGCATCACGGCAAAATGTGGGTGTGGCCAACGTCTTAATGATGGGACCCATAGTCCTTCATTAGGAGGATGGGGTCAGTTGCAGTGGTGGGGAGATGGGTTCAAAGGCAGATCTTTCTGGCACTTTTTGTCATCTGTTAGTCAGTGGTTGGTTCCCCCTGCCTGCATGCAAGAGAGGGGAGAAGTGGGAGAGGGTGTGGGAATGGGGTGGACGAGGAGGTGTGAACGAGAGGGGAGAGAAAGAGGGGGAGAGAAAGAGGGAGGGGGGAGAGAAAGAGGGAGGGGGGTGAGAGAGGGGTGAGTGAGAGAGAGGGGTGAGTGAGAGAGAGGGTGAGTGAGAGAGAGGGGTGAGTGAGAGAGAGGGGTGAGTGAGAGAGAGGGGTGAGTGGAGAGAGAGGGGTGAGTGAGAGAGAGGGGCGAGAGAGAGAGGGGGCGAGAGAGAGAGGGGCGAGAGAGAGGGAGAGAGAGGGGCGAGAGAGAGAGGGGCAGAGAGAGAGGGGCGAGTGAGGAGAGGGGGGCGAGTGAGAGAGAGGGGGCGAGAGAGAGAGAGGGGCGAGTGAGAGAGAGGGGGCGAGTGAGAGAGAGGGGGGCGAGTGAGAGAGAGGGGGGCGAGTGAGAGAGAGGGGGCGAGAGAGAGAGAGGGGGCGAGAGAGAGAGGGGCGAGAGAGAGAGAGGGGCGAGAGAGGGGTTAGTGAGAGAGAGAGAGGGGTGAGTAAGAGAGAGAGAGGGGTGAGTAAGAGAGAGAGAGGGGTGAGTAAGAGAGAGAGGGGTGAGTAAAGAGAGAGAGGGGGGCGAG